>CM070826.1:29778283-30260783 GCA_036326025.1 Chrosomus eos | reverse complement strand
AAATAAATATGAAAAATAGAGAATGTAATTAAAATTTAAATGGAAGAAATATTATGAGTGTCTTATTAGGATCAGACATCATTGTATTTTGTCATTAGACTAGCCCAGCATATATTTTATTCATGCTGTAATTTCTTGTCTTCTGTACCAATAGATGTATGAGGGGACGTTTTCTTTTCTTTGCTGTTTAAGTTTTGTTGATATGTTTTCTTAATATAATTGAATATATTTGTATTGTATGCATTTTCTAAAGCACATTTAAGATGTTCAAAATTGATAAACAATGTTGCTACAGTAGTTCAATACAATCCATTGCTCAATGTAACTTCATAGTATAAAATAGTTAAACTTTTGTCATGCAGTTAGTTCTGTTACTTAAATCTGATTCGCTGAGAGGCCTTCCAGGAGTGCTGATATTGGACTATGAGGTCTCTACTGATCAAAAGTGGGCATTTCTAAATTCCTGGGCGTTTTCAAACTGGTGAGTGTTTCTAAATCATGCCATGGAAACAATGCCGCTTACCTGACCCCACTATTAAACACAACCGTCAATGTGATGTAAGCAAATCAGGTAAAGCGTATGTATCACTCCGCTTGTCTTTACTCATTCTAGACAGGCAGCTTTTCTCACAGCGAGAGGCAATAGTGGAGAAGAAAATTGTTTTGACTGAGTGCAAAGTTACGTTAACCATTGAAAGGATGGTAAAACAAAGATGCTTTTATTAGCGCAATCAAAAATATTAATTTCAACAAATTTATGACTTGACCAAGAGAATAAAACTCTAACAGACGCAAACCTACACACTCTGTATTTCTCTCTTTTCCGACACAATACTTTCATTCTTGGTACTGATTCAGAGTACTGATACCTGTATATTTATTGCATTTGTAATTTAAATATTGGGTAAAGAAACCAAAATAATATTGTGTGCTGCGCACCATGGTGGATGTGATTGCTATGGCCTCTGGAATATTTCTTGGAATTAAATATGGGATTAGTTTGTGAACAAAATTCCCGTTTTTCCAATTCCCGCAGGTTCCGTCCAGCCCAGAACTGCCTGTTTCCTCACTGGTTCCATCCAGACCGGAACTGCCTGTTTCCTCACTGGTACCATCCAGTCCTGAACTGGCTGTTTCCCCGCTGGTTCCGTTAGCCCAGAATCTACATTGTCCACTCTGGTTCTGTCCAGCTCTGATTCCCAGTGCCCCTGCTGGGTTGTTCCAGCCCTGTATCTCCTGCTATCCCTCCCAGCCTCCATCTCCCACCTTCTCTAACTGTCAGTTCCTCTGCCCTGCCTCCTCTGGTACCTTTCAGCTCCTCTTTATCTCCTGCACTTAACTTTGTGAATCTGCGTCGGTGCTTCAGAAAATCCCCGGGCTCTTCCTCCAGCCTCAGAACCCAACACTCCACCGCAGCCTGTCAATGCATCGGCTCCACCTTGGCTCCTCCCTCCCTCGGCTCCACTGAAAGTCATCATCCTTATAACTCCACCGGGCTCCCTCGTTCCACTGGCTCTGCCTTGGTCAGACGTCGTCCTGCCTGCACCTTCAGTTCCGTCTGGATCGGCCTTCCCCCGGCTATGCCTCAATCTTTAGGTTCCCATGCTCAACCTCAGATGCTCGTTAACGTGTCTCCACCTTGGTCTCCAGTGCCAGCGATGTCGCGTAGGCTTGTCGGCCCCTCCATCGGCCATCCCCAGGGTAGCGTCTGTCAAGTCTTCACCATGGCTCCTTGCTTCGACTCTACCTGACGCCTCTTCATGGCTGGTCTCTGAAACAACATCTGGCTCCTCCTGCTCCGAGCACCCCTTGGACTTTTGTGTTGTTTTGCCCCTCTCCAGTTCCTCGTCCTCTTCCAGAGGCCCCTCCATGCCTCCCTCCTCTGGTGTAGTATTCACGGTGAGAGGTTGTGCCTTCCGGTAGGTGGGGCTTTACTTAGAGTTATGTTATTGTTTCATTGTGTTTTTTTTTTTCCCTGTGACCCAGTTTCCCAGTACGTATTCATTAGTCATTTAGTTCACCTGGTGTTAATCAATTATCTCATTAGTTCCCTTGTTGAGTTTTTGTATAAGTACTCCCTGTTTTGTTAACCCTTGGGGGTCTGAGCTGTTTTCGGGCTCTTTCGGTGTTTTGGTATGCCCTGACATTTGTGCTTATTTCAGCTACTTAAAACATACCATTTGCCAACATATAAATTTGCTGTATTCAGCACAAACTCTGCTACAATAATATGTGAGCAAAATGGATGTACATGTTTGCATTTTATAGAAAAAAAAATAATATGCGTGGTTAGTACGTTTTGGGGAAAAAAATGTCACCGCAATAAGGCCATTTAACACATACTGAATAGTTGTAAACAATACTTTTGAGTTACTATTCTTGTAGGCTAGAACTTTTACTTCAAAATGAAGTGAAAATCATTCTGACCACTCTTTCAGAAAGATCAATATAACGATTTGAATTTCTTACATCAGTTTTTGGGTCATTACTGCTGTATGTGTGGGAGTGTTAATGCCCATGAATATTAATGTGATTTACACCTGGGGAGACTAAAGACACTCCCCCAATGTGCTAATGCCCCATCAAGGTGCTGTGAGGCAGCCTGAACTAAGAATGATTCGATGTATAAAAAGTTAAAAAGAACAGCATTTATTCAAAATAGAAATCTTTCCTAAGAACATAAAGACTTAAAGTCATTCATATCACTTAAAACTTCCTTTCAAAAAAAAAAAAAAAACATAAAAAGACCAAACTTGTTTTTTTTTATATAAAAAAATATATAAAATATTGCTTATATAGTGCTTATATAAATAAAAAAAGTGCATTCAAAGAATCCTAAAAAAACTATCACAGGTTAAAAAAAATTAAGCAGCATAACTGTTTACAACATTGATTTAAAAAAAAATTATATCAGAATGATTTCTGAAGGCTGATGGTGACGATGTAAACACAACAAAACAAAAGCAAAAAACTGTTAGCACATTATCCAAAGTAAACTGATGGACTATTATGATTATAGATGCACAATGTATCTGTTGACGGGCGAGAGAAACATCTATTGATTGGTAGACTGCGTAACCGCGAGTATCTGTTTATGGCTCATCGACCGCACGCATTTACTGATACACTCAATGAACGGCTGTACCTAATACAAATAAAACATCTCTAGTTAACTAGTAGATCATTCATTTAGTCCGCTCTTAAATAAGAGATCTAGAGCTAAAATGTTTTGTTTTTGAACTCAAGCTGAGCGCTCGTGTCCTGCTATCAGTGTCATGGATACAGTGAGTCTCTTGTGGCGGCGCACGCACAGAACGTGCTTTTCAATCTATTGCCATTGCGGACACTATTCATTCCGGTGAAATCACAAAATAAAATGCACACAAACGTGTGTCCTATATACGTGTGTGTTTGATATAGACTGTAACCACTGATGAACATATTCGGTTTTGATGAGAGAAAAAAAATATGCTAGTGGTGGATTCGAACCTGTAACCTCTAACATGCTTGGCAATTGATCTAACCACTAGACCACAGGAGAACTCAAACAAAACTTGCAGATCAATATATTTCACTAAATCATTACAAACTAAGCAGTTATTTAAAAAGTTTACACGAGCGTATAGGCCTACACGAACGTTGTGAGTTAATATTTACTATAGTCTGAAAATGCATTTGAGCTCTATGATCAGAAAAGGAATTATAAAACACTAAACTTACTCCGAACTTGTATCCTCGGGGTCAATCCGTTCTTCAAAATGCAACCGTTCGTCTGAGTTTCAAATTCCACTGAGGAAAAGGTTAATTATTCCCAGCTGTCCATAATCCTCTGAAGGAGTAACGTTAGCGTGCTTCCATCCCTAAAACGCGATGAACTATCAGTGAATCTCTGATGAAGAATCTTCATGTTGTTATGCAGTGATCGGGGGCGTGCCGCGTGTGGGATGCATATCGCCTATTTACCATGTCAAAAGCGCTGGGGTGTGGCGGGCTCACCTAATTATCTATAATGAAGGGAGAGCGAAAAAACTGTAACTCTCCTTGGTTTCAAACGGATTACATAAACTGGAAATATTTAAAAAAAAAAAAAAAATACTTAATTTGAAAGAAGAGAATCTCAGCTTCATAAAGAGACATCTCTCGTATCTCTGTGACAAGTATTGACAGAGTTAAAGTGAATGTTTCGGACGCGTTTCAGAACGGACCTCAAAGACAGAGAGAAGGGAAAACGCGCATCATGTTTATTTTTCTTTGTTTGACGAAAAGTATGGGGATAATTTGATGCCAATATTATTGAAAATGGACAGACTAAAAGTCACAAATAGATATTTCAACTTGTAAACACAAAACACAATCTACAAATAGATTAATAATCCGCAAACAAAGTCCTCACGATCCGCAAATGTAAAACAAGATCTACAAATAGATACAAAGTCCTCAAACAAACTGTTTGTGATCCACAAATTTAAATCATGATCTACAAAAAGATTAAAAATCCACAAATAAACACATCCCGATTCACAAACTGAAATCAGTGACTTGTACTTGAAAACCAGGATTTGAATGAATGTAAAGTGACTTGTTTGCAGGTGCAGATCATGTTCTGTTTGTAGATTGTGTCACATTTGTTTTCAGAATTCTGACACTATTGTTTCACTGTTGTGACAAAATAATGCCATAATCATTGAAAATGAAGAGACTATGGGTCAAAATGCATATTAAAATTTGTAAACACAAAACAAGATCTACAAATAAATGTAAAATCTACAAACAGACTCCTCATGATCCGCAAATGTAAATCAAAATCTACAAATAGATTTAAAATCTGCAAACAAACCCTTTAGGATTCACAAATACAAACCAGTGACTTGTATTTGACAACCAGAATTTGAATGAATGCAAAGTGATTTGTCTGGGCATGAGGTTCATTGTTTGTTTGTAGATTGTATTGCATTTGTTTTCAGAATTTTGGCACAAATGTTTCGCTTTTTTTCCATTAAAAAATCTACAAATGCCCTCCTCACAATTTGCAAACAAACACAGTCTAACTTGTATTTTCAAACCAGTGTAAAAATAAATTCTTACACATTCTGTGCAAAGCTCAGCATGCAAGTGTTGAATCTGTGTTTGCAGATCACAGGGCATTCACAGATCCCTCTGCACACGTCTACAGATCTTTTTGGCACTATCTTTCCGCAGAGTGTGTGACTACGATCCACACGTGTAGTCAGCCAATCAGTGTGTATTGCTTCAATATGATGTCACGCCCCCTCAATGAGCCCTTTTCAAAATAAGAGCTCAGAGCTGAGACACTTACATTTACCGTTGCCGGTGTCACCGCGCTGGGGAAGGACGGACTGACCGACTACGCTCACAAGATGGGTTGTCAGGTAAGCAGTGGCTCGACTAAGTAGCATTTAAAGTGTATGACATTTAAAAAATACTTTTATCGCACCCCAGCATTATTCACTATCGTTAAAACCTGCCCAGAAATCGGCTCACCAACAGCTTGGCGTTAGCCTAATAATCATTTAGCTTTTGCTGGCTATAAATAAACATGTGTATAACGTTACAGCACATGAACAACAGCACATCCAGTTAACGTTAGCACATTTTGTCCCAAATAAAATAGACGTTCTCTGGGGACGTATCGACACTATGGGTCTTGGGGGGCTTACGGGGTTTGGGGGGCTTACGGATTTTGGACTGGAGCTCTGCGGCTGAAGCTCCGCGTAACGGCGACGGACTTTGGACTTGAGCTAGGGTGACCAGACGTCCCGATTTTCCCGGGACAGTTCCGTATTTCAACTCTAATTTTAGTGTCCCGACTTATTATGAAAAAATCATGTTTTGTCCCGTATTCCATCGTTAATATATATATTTTTTTATATATTATAGTTTTCGTTGAATACGCGCATGACAGAGAGGGAGAGAGAGAGACCTTGCGTGTGTGTGCTAGAGTACGCATTAATTACACGCGCGCACTACAGAGAGAAGGAGAGCGCGAGAGACCTTGCGTGTGTGCTAGAGTAGCCTACGCATTAATACGCACGGCTTTATCCCCCCGGTGCCACGCCCCTGTTGATCAACACAGAGCTGCTGTTGTCTTGCAGGTTTTGTCTGGCAAACAATCTGCTATGTTTCGGAAAGCTATGTGCTCATGTCTTTTTTTTTTCTCTTCCCTCTAGTCTGCAGAATCCGGACCGGAGGTGGCCCAATCTGTTTCCAGACCTGCCAAACTGCTGTTTTTTTTTTTTCTTTTCTTTTTTTCCTCTGTGTTGCAGGGTTTTTTTGTGTGTGTTTTTTTTAAAGAACTTAATGGCTTTATCCAGTTTGTCATTTTTTTTTTAACTGATTTAATTGAGGGGGCGTGACATCATATTGAAGCAATACACCTGATTGGCTGACACGCTGACTACACGTGTGGATCGTAGTCACACACTCTGCGGAAAGATAGTGCCAAAAAGATCTGTAGACGTGTGCAGAGGGATCTGTGAATGCCCTGTGATCTGCAAACACAGATTCAACACTTGCATGCTGAGCTTTGCACAGAATGTGTAAGAATTTATTTTTACACTGGTTTGAAAATACAAGTTAGACTGTGTTTGTTTGCAAATTGTGAGGAGGGCATTTGTAGATTTTCTGAAAAAAAATGAATGAAAAAGAATGGAAAAAAAGCGAAACATTTGTGCCAAAATTCTGAAAACAAATGCAATACAATCTACAAATTAACAATGAACCTCATGCCCAGACAAATCACTTTGCATTCATTAAAATTCTGGTTGTCAAATACAAGTCACTGGTTTGTATTTGTGAATCCTAAAGGGTTTGTTTGCAGATTTTAAATCTATTTGTAGATCATATTTTATATTTGTATGTCATGAAGAGTCTGTTTGTGGATTTTTTATCTATTTGTAGATTTTGATTTACATTTGCGGATCATGAGGAGTCTGTTTGTAGATTTTACATTTATTTGTAGATCTTGTTTTGTGTTTACAAATTTTAATATGCATTTTGACCCATAGTCTCTTCATTTTCAATGATTATGGCATTATTTTGTCACAACAGTGAAACAATAGTGTCAGAATTCTGAAAACAAATGTGACACAATCTACAAACAGAACATGATCTGCACCTGCAAACAAGTCACTTTACATTCATTCAAATCCTGGTTTTCAAGTACAAGTCACTGATTTCAGTTTGTGAATCGGGATGTGTTTATTTGTGGATTTTTAATCTTTTTGTAGATCATGATTTAAATTTGTGGATCACAAACAGTTTGTTTGAGGACTTTGTATCTATTTGTAGATCTTGTTTTACATTTGCGGATCGTGAGGACTTTGTTTGCGGATTATTAATCTATTTGTAGATTGCGTTTTGTGTTTACAAGTTGAAATATCTATTTGTGACTTTTAGTCTGTCCATTTTCAATAATATTGGCATCATATTACCCCCATAGAAAAGCACAACACTTTGTTTTTATTGTGAGTATCCACAAAAAAAATACATACTTAACAGGATCTAATGATGTACAACACTTATATTTAAGATCAAAATTAACAGAGTAATTTGATTCTCTTTTGCACTGATAAGGAAAAAATCCAGCAAAACGCGGGCACGCGGTTTTCGACCCCTAAGGGTTAAGTTCTTTGTCCTGTGTTGTCTAAAGTGGTTGTTTTCTGAGTTTCCCTTGCCTGTTTCTGAGTGTTTGGATTAAAATACTATTTCCTGATTCCTCTTTCGTTGTGCGCTTCTTTGATGCTGACACCGGTGACACATAGCTATGGCACTTGGGTATATTGTAAAGTGTTACCTATAATACAATACATGGTGTATGGGATTAATAAACATTAAAATGCACGTTCTGTTCAATTGTTTTGCCACTCTCTCACTGTTTCTTTTACTTCTAGAGCACGTGTGTGGACGATTCCTATGGACATTCTGGCTGAATCTTGCCCGCAGAACCATTGTAAAGTCTGTCTTGAAATCGTGTTTGTGAAACACCACTCCACATACTGTATGAGAAAAATGAATTCTATAGCAGACTTCTATTTAATATTTTTTATAAATTTTTTTGATAGAACTAGAAATTCTTCAGGGAATTTGTTAGATCTCTCTGCACAAAACTGCATTATAGTAAGTACAACGAGACAGTCAAACCTTCATTGGACTGCAGGTGTTCCCTGCAGAGATGTGTGGGGGAGAGCGAAGAACTGAATTACGGTTATCAGAGCGCACCGTCTCCATCTGAGAGACCAATCATCTCTGATTTTTAAATTAGCCCCTTCTAGAACTCCCTACATTGCTGCTCGCATCTTAGAAGTTCAATTCAGTTCATAGAAGAAAAAAAAAATCCAATGGCATTAAATGGCAACACAAAAATATTTGTCCTAAATGTAATATAAATAAATATTTGTCCTATATATCCTTATATAAGTGTACTATGTGTGTATTCATGCACTTTCAATATAAGTTCAGAAAAAAAATAATTAATGAACATGCTTTTTTAACAAAGCCCGCTTTGCAGGTACACATACGTGTTTTATTCCCTTCTTTGATTTAAGATGGAGCTGAGCAAGGATACAAATTATTTTTAATAATTCATTGCATTGGCTGCAGTGCCGTTAGCTTTCAGCACATGTTGTGACTGTGTGAGTGTCTACCTACAAAGCTCTTTAGTGCAAGCACTGGAACAAAAGAGATTGCATTAATAATTGTCTAAATCAAGGGCTACTGCCCGCTAGTTCACGTCAGAGCATGACTTCCAGAAACTCTTATGTAGCATTTTTTTTTATGAGTCATGACAGCTGACCAACCATTAAGAAAAAAAAACAATGCGTTTGTTTTAGAGTACTTTACCAAGAATCCCCAAAAAAATGCATTCACTTTGACTCCAAGACAGTAAGTGTTTGCATCAAATGCTGGTACCAAGAAAAATATGTCACTACAAACACTACAGCTGTGGTTAAAAAAGCCATGAATTTCAAAGATCATCATGGTGACGGATGCAAACTGCATCCATAAAAAAGATAGAGACCATGTATGGTCTCTGGTGAATAGAGAGAAATCATGCCTTCACAGAGACGCGGGAAGTCATTTTCGACAGGGGGTGCGGGGTGCTTTGTTGCGCGGGGGGGGGGGGAGGGGGGGGGGGGGGGGTTGGGGTTGGGGGTTGTCGACCAAGCAATTACAGGAACGTGGAAAAGTCCACTTCTATACAGATCTATGAATTACTAGTACATAGAAAAGCGCTATATAAATGCAAATGCAACGAATTATTACTACTCTAACCTCAAAACCTTTTTTCCCATTTGCATTGATGCAAGCACGGCAACGATCTTTATACCGTAAAACTTAAAATAATAGCCGAGTCCCAAATAGACGCCTGTCTCTTTTACACGCCTGGTGTGGCGACAGGTTTGGGTAAATAAAGGCCGGTCTCAAATAGCCGGTCTGTTTTTTTTTTAGTTTCGGGTTGTAAAATACGTCGGATCGTCCGCTTTTTGGCGGCCGCCAAAGCCTTTTTTGATCGGTGAGTGTTGCTTTGACAGAGAGAGAGAGAGAGAGAGAGAGAGAGAGAGAGAGAGAGAGAGAGAGAGAGAGAGAGAGAGAGAGAGAGAGAGAGAGAGAGAGAGCGCGCCCGGCCGCGCACGCGCAATCTCACGTCTTCACACAACACAAGCGCTGTCTTGCTCTCTCTCTCTCCCTCGCGTATATTAATCAAAGTCAATAGACATGATAGTAAAAGGTTCGTTTCTTTATAATAGGCATGCTAATCACAATCATATAGGCTACCATCTGGGCCTGCACAGCGGCAGGAAAAAGACGTAGATGTAAGACACCGTGTCTCTACCTTACGATGATTTTGGTACACCAAAGGTAACGTTAGATTCCCGCTCTGGAGTTCGGCTGATAAACTCTGCCATGAGCTATAATTATATTGCTATAGCGCTGATATTGATATAGACTAACGTAACGTTATCTCACTAGCAGCAGTTTTTTAGACTAGTTTTTTTTTTTGTGCTGTGTAGGCTGAATCGTAATCGCGTGATTCGCGTCAAGACACCTGATTGGCTAATACTACACACTGAAGATAAATTAAATAATTTTTAATTAAATAATCACAAAAAATATCCCTCTCTTCATCCCACACCCCAAACATGACATACAAAATTTTGTGGAACAGAAACAACAACCAGAGATATATTTATAAGCTATCATTTTATTGTCATCAGTTTGCCAACAGGGGGTGCTGCAGCACCCCTACTTCCCGCGTCCATGTGCCTTCAAACGTGTTAGAGAAATGTTCTTTGGGAAAAGTGAAGCAGTCAGGCACCAGTCGCTTTGATCTAACACAACACTATGCATGAAACATGAGAGCCCCCTGCTATGTCTGAAACAAAGTGATACAGTAAAGTCACAGGCTCTGAGAAAAACAATTAAGAGTCCTTTATCTGTTTGCCAGCATTTATTCACATCAGTATAAATGGTAGACTGATGTGTGTACAGCATGCAGAACTGGCTTTGGTGCCATAAAGTACAGACATTATTTCCCCAGTGCTGGATGTCATTATTTTGAGGTCACCGTAAAGGATGTTGTAAATATGTTGTGAAACAGAAGTGACATATTACCATCTTGTGGGAGCAATACATCACTTTCAAATTAACATTCAATTACAACAGGTGGAACAAGTTGTATTGACCTGTATTTCAGCAATTTGTTCAGCAAAACCCTAAGGAGACACGGCGTCTCCCCGAAGTAATAACAGATTCATTTTCAAAATGATATTGATCTACTTTCTGCAGCCTTCTCTTTGGTATTACAGACCAGGGCTAGTTGCCTAAAGGCAAGCTCACATTACCGGCCTGTAAGACTACCTGAATCGCTTTTGTGCTCAACAAGCTTTCTTTTCATCTGCCATCTTATTTTTGCAGGTTCAATTCTCAATACTAGGAGGAAATGACTGAGGTGCCCATGAGCAAAGCACCTAACCCCAATCGGGTTTGTCCCCACGGTTTGCAGTGTGTATGTGTGTGTTCACTACTCACCGCTCCTAATTAGGGTGACCGCCCGTCCTGCTTTGCGTTGTACCGCACAGAATTTTCACCCCTTGTCCCGCACGTCGCATATTGAGAAAATGTCCCGCATTTTCATCAGTCTGCTGTTGGTTTTTAATTATCATATTAAGAAAACGTGCATGCGTTCTTTTGCCTTTTTAAAGCATTTAATTTATTCTTTTTGCGGCGTAGTTTTTCACCTATACTTAACAGCGCTTCGTCAGAAGTACAAATACAACAGCCGTTTTTAAAATCCTAGCCAATGGTTGAAAGCACAGGAGTAAACACTGTCACTAGTGGGTTGTGACGCTGTCAATCAAAATGTGGAGCGGTGATTTGTTACACGTGTTCCCTGTCAGAAAACAAATGGACAAATGGATTCATGCCTGTAAGTGTTAGCATAACTTACCCGAGGTAGAGCTTAGATCGGGCCCAAAAAAATCAAGCAAGACCCTACACGAGCCCGCTGTGTCTGAGCCCGGTCCAGCCCGGCCCGGCACATTAACTGTAATTATGAGCCCGAGCCCGGTTTAAACCCGACTATTTTTTAATTTGTGGGTCGTTATAACTGACTTTCTTAACTACTTTCTATATTACTTTCTCCCTCCCGCAACATGCATGTTCTGTCCCGCTCCTGCCCGCAAAAATACTTTTTTTCTGTACCTTCAAATACTTTCAAGTTAGCCTACGTGTTGCCACCATACACATCAGCATAAATGCTCCTGATAAATTATAATTATTTTAATTATATATTATTGTTATAAAGCATTTAAACACAAACCACTGTTATAACATAAAAGCATGCAGCTACTGCATGCATGGTTTGGCATGCCTGATGCACACTCCCATAATAATTCCTAAAAAGCTGACATCAGTTCATTGCGATCTCACACATCTGTTATTATCAATGAAGCTTTCATAATATATACACTGTTTGTTATAATTAAAGGATTTGCCAGCATACAGAATTCAGCACTGAACAAAAAGTCAGTTTTGAGCGATGAGGAAAGTCTATCGTAAATGCTTCTGATTGGCCATTGCATTCAAGAAATCAACACATATGTCTGTGATTGGCTACATCACTCAACGCTGCAGACATGTTGGAAATAGAAACTCTGCCTGTAAATCGTTTCTATTTTGTTTTAGTTGTTCTTATTGCTTTTCTGAAACAGATGAATACAAATGTATTAGTTTTTAGGTTTTATTCATAGATATTTCTAGTTTGCGGGAGTCCCGCGAATCGTTTTATTCTCCCTCAACTCACACACACAGAGTGAGTGCATTACCGTCCACGCTCCCTTTTATGATCTCATCACCCAGTTAAAAACATGCTACCTTTGAAGAAACCCCAATAAATGTTATTTTAACGCATTTTAAGACAGAAATTTTTAAATGTATACATATTAAGCACTTTAATTTACACATTAATTGGTTGTGGTGGTTAACATGCAATTTACACGTTAAAGAGCATATCAGACCACAGAGCATTGATTTGATTGCGACCCATGTTTTTTTTTTTTCCAAGACCTGTCAAAATCTTATACTACATAACTTTTGGGCAAGTTATGTTGTATAAGATTGCCATAACCCTTAAATACATGAAAGTTTCACCAATTATTATTATTACATATTCAGGTTTTTAGCGACCCGGATCTATATTTAACACTGTCCTCATCTGAGCTCATTTCCCAGTACATTCAGCATCTGATTCATATTTGCGATCTCAAAAAAATTTCCAAAAGTTTAATTTTCAACATCTTCAAAATCAATATTTTGATCGCTGACAGCTTTTTCACCAGATTCACCATCAAGTGACAGTGAAACTTATTTGATTACCCTCAGTACTTTCTCTGTAGTAAATCATTGAACCATTTCAAGTTTTGCTGACACTTGCTATTCTATTTGTTTTCTGCCTGCAGTAACTATGAATGAAACGTCAAATGTCAAATGAAATGTCACTTCATCATGGAGTATCAGACATTGGGAAAAAAGGTGAATTGCACTTATTCAGTCATCAAAGATTCCTTTATTGTTGTGTAGCGAATCAGCTCTATATTAATAATCAATCATAACTTGTTATAATCGATTATGAATATTTGGATCAGTTAATCGGGTTAACTTGATGTAGCTACATTAACATTACAACCAATTACTCAGTTCATCCTGTGAACACTCAATATTGGTTATTGATTAATTAATAGAAATGTACATTTCCGGGAAATGTCTTTCTTACTAAGTATTAAGAGCAAGTAGTCAAAATCTATGATTAGTGACATAGATATGAGCTTGAGACACAGACAACTTTACGTGTGACATGAACAAGACTTTATTAACTAGACTAAACATTTAAACTACTCTAACATACATATATATACATGCATAAAGTTTACCAAGGGAAAGAGGGCTGAAGCAGAATACAGGAAAGCAAGAAGTTCTAGCATCGTTTGAAGTTCAGCAGATCAACAGCCTGAGCAAACCATCAGTTTAGTTCTGACACGCCCTTCTTAGGCCCTGTCCACACGGACACGGGTATTTTTATAACCGGGACTTTTTTAACGCGGTTCGCTCGTTCGTCCACACGAAAACGCACTGAAACCGAACATTTTTGAAAACCCTGCCAGGGTGAGGATTTTCAGAAACGCCGGTTACAGTGTTGTCGTGTAGACAGTGAAACCGGGGTTTTTGCCTCGCGACGTCAGAGTGTGCGCCGTTATCCGCAGTGTTTGACGTCAAATTTGAGCCTACCAGACTTTTTGTTAGGCTACTGATTGGCCAACGTGGCTTTACAGTTAGGGTTATTTCGCAGCCTGCTGGCGTGGCATGCTCTTGACCGCACTTGATAGCGTGTTTTTGCGTTTTCATAAAGACGGAGACCGAGCATGTGTGGACGGGATTTTTTTTTAAAACGCTGGAGGAAAAACTCCGGTTATAAAAATACCCGTGTCCGTGTGGACAAGGCCTTATAAAGGGGTAAGGATACTTAATGTATCAAATAATGAGGCTAAGTTTGATACTTGCATGTCCCATTTGAAATAAACTGTCCTGATGCAATTTGTTGAGGCTCCAGTTGATCTTTAATGATGTTGTCTTGAGAACCAGTGGGAGTCAGAGGATCTTTGGTGAATGGAAAGACAAGGCCTTAGCCTGGCGCACGCTTGGGAGTCCTTGGGGGCCTTCTAGTTCAGCATCATCTTCATTAGGACTTCTTAGGAAGGACCAAGAGAGTTAAGAGAGCACGAGGCTCAGAGAGCTAAGAGAGGGCTAAGAGGACCAGAAAGCAAGAGGACAAGAGGCAAGAGAGGGAAGGGCCGGTGTGGATGCAATTTATAACCTTAGAAAACGTGTCCCACCTCTCATTGGTTCGACCAATAAGAAGGGTGGAAGTTCCAGGCGGGAATTTGGTTTGTTGTTGATTTACGAGTCTTTGTCCTAAACGTGGACTGGTTTCTGATGAAGACGACTAGGGAATATTCTTGTAATACTAATATGTTGTATCATATTTCATATATATCAACATATCATATACACACTCTTTTCAATCTTCAAAGTACCAATTTATAAAGACCAAACATGGTATAGGTGAGTTTGGTTAACCATAGTTTGCCAAGTTTGAAACATTAAGTATTAGAGTTTACATGAAAACAAACCACATAAAAGGAAAATCATGAGATGGAACATTAGATACATGTTAATGGGGTAAAAATACGTTTTTTTTCTAGTAGTGGGTATGTCACGCTCAGGCTTGGATGCAATGACCAGAACTGAGGTAAAACTCAAACAGGAAGGTAAATGGCATGAAAACAATGCATAGAGTTAAGAGATGATACTTGAGATTGTTAGCAGGTGAGATTAACTTGTATTGATAGCTTTGAGTCTTTGTCTTACAGAACAGTGGACACAGAACACACACACACACACACACACACACACACACACACACACACACACACACACACACACACACACACACACACACACACACACACACACACACACACACACACACACACACACACACACACACACACACACACACACAGGGGTGTGCATAAGACTGACATGACACTGTCATAAACATGACATAACACCTGTCATGAACATGAAGGAGTCTTTATGAATGTTTATGACTGTTGTCATTAAGTGTCATTCGGTAAATTATGAAACTTTTAATGCAAAGTTGACATTGTTTAAAATGTCTTTGTTATGACAACTTGGCATTACCCAAGACAAAAATGTCTTGATTATGACAACTTGACATTAACAAAGACAGAAATGTCTTTGTTATGACAACCTGACATTAACCAAGAAATCATAACCTGTCAACCTGTCACAACTTTGGCCGTCATGACACCATTATAACTGTGTCATGAATATTACCTGTCCTCAAGTAAAGTGAAACACATTGTACTAGTTATAAAGATGTCATTAAGGGTTATTACACAGCGAAATGCTTTAAGTTTGATAATTAGACCTGTTATGACATTTGTGACAGGTTGACAGGTTATGATTTCTTGGTTAATGTCAAGTTGTCATAACAAAGACATTTCTGTCTTTGTTAATGTCAAGTTGTCATAATCAAGACATTTTTGTCTTGGGTAATGTCAAGTTGTCATAACAAAGACATTTTTTGTCTTTGTTAATGTCAAGTTGTCATAACAAAGACATTTTAAACAATGTCAACTTTGCATTAAAAGTGTCATAATTTACCGAATGACACTTAATGACAACAGTCATAAACATTCATAAAGACTCCTTCATGTTCATGACAGGTGTTATGTCATGTTTATGACAGTGTCATGTCAGTCTTATGCACACCCCTTCAAATAAAGTGTTACCCACACACACACACACACACACACACACACACACACACACACACACACACACACACACACACACACACACACACACACGATAACAACACTGAGATGAGGAATGACTGGAGGACTACTAGGAGGATGTGATGACTGGAGATCAACTAGCTAGAGAGGTAGTCGGGAACATTAAACAGGTATGTAGTTAGGTAAGCAGTCAGAAGTCGGACAATGACTGTGGGAGTGTATGTGCTCTATATTGAGAAGGTACTCAATAAGGTATGGATGAAGAGGAATTTGAAAGTCTGATGCTCGAATCAGATGTTCGTGGCTACTTTTACGAGCCGCAATATAGCGAAGAGCAGCTGAGGCTGATGGAGGAACAGGATGCGGCTTCTGCAGCCGAGGGAGAAGACCTGGCTGTCGCGGACAAGGAGCCCGGACTGGCTCGAGCTGGGGCGGACTGGTGGTGCCTGAAAACTTTTTTTGTCCTTTCCTTGTTCTGTCTGAACATCCCGGTACCATGCAATAATTAACCATTTCGAAAGATATACAAACGAGGAGTAATTCATTAATGAGTTCGCCAAGTAACTAGAAATTTTGTGTGAAATAAATTTCAAACTCTGGTGTTAACTAGCCTTGTAGATGGAAAAGTAATTTCTCTGATAGGCGGATACTTCATAGGTGCTGTTCTGGATTAGTGGGAGTGGCTTGCGGAGCTGTGCAATGTGGTGCATTGTGGGAGTTGTTGTCTTACCAGCGCAGTCTCATCCCAAGAAGTCATATACTGACGTCTTGGGACGTCTTTTGACCATACGTCAATATCTGCCTTTTTAGGGTACCCTTAAACGTCGGTTAGATGACGTTATCGGATCCTAACTCTACCCCAGACCTAAACCTACCCCTAAACCTACCCCGTCACCTACTGACGTTAAAGGTAAAGCGTCAGTTGTATGACGTCCCAGGATCGTCATTTACCAACGTTTAAGGGTACCCTAAAAAGGCGGATATTGACGTATGGTCAAAAGACGTCCCAAGACGTCAATATATGACTTCTTGGGATGAGACTGTGTTAGTCTTACATACAAATGCGCCCTAAAGTTATTTTCTGTCTTTTCTCGGTCAAGAAGGCACCAAATTCAAAAATTATTTTACATGTCGACTACATATATGACCCACTTTCAATAAATATTACTGTTGAAATGTGTGAAGTGTCCCTTGAATCAAGGCACACAGACAAGACAAAACAGGAGTGTCAGGGCTCTGTCACAAAACCAAGAAATATACTACACAGAAGTGACAGAACCCTGACACTAGCGAATTAAAAGCCTTTAGTTGATCTGGTCTCAGCAAATTATCACTAGCTTTATCTTAATTTGCAGTCTATTAAAGGCACTCTAGGCTGTGTAACCTACAGTGTAAGAGCTTCCCAAACCATTAGAATAAATTATGTCTGTGCCTCTCAAGAATCACTACAACAATCTTTCACTATAACTTATTTAGCTTTTAAGTGCTAAAGACAGCACAAAATGTTCCAATGAATTGTGTGATTAATGTCAAACATGTTTTATAACTAAATAACTGACTAACTAAATGATGGTTCTTTTGATTCAAAGTTGGATAAATTGTAATTTAACACTCTGAGTTTGGGATCAGTACATTAACTATATTTAATGACTTACAGTTTTTCTTAAAAATGTATCAAATGTTCTACAACAAATATTTAGTCATCTTATTTTAGACAGACAAAAACTAATATATATATATATATATATATATATATATATATATATATATATATATATATATATATATATATATATATATATATATATATATATATATATATATATACAATACAATACGACTAATATATAAACATCATGTTAGAATAAAATTCCAACATGATGTTTAATAAATCCACGCAGGCAAGATAATCCGAACACCTAACGTGACCACAAACAAGACTAGTTACACACAGCTGAAACCAAAAACAAGTCTTCAGATGTGACAAATGAAAACAAACTGAAAGTCCATAAATAACAAAAATAAGAAAACATAACTGTGTCAATAAGATTCTGTTTAAGTTTGATTTACATTTGTTCTTTTCCCCCCCCAAAAAAATAACAGACGATTGAGCCTTACCAGTATGGTGGCTAGCTGGGCAGAGAGTATCCCAAAACCACACCACTCACCACCACAATTCTACTCCACACAACCACACTCACACTCGCTAAGTGAGGAAAAAGCAGGTGTCACACGCAAAACACTCTGTGAGGGAAACGCCACCACCAAAAGGACACGGACAGCTAGCTTCCCTACAACGGGGGCCTTCAGCTCCTGATAAACAAAAACACAGCAAAACACACAAAATAATTCAAACTACACAAAATGAAAACTAATTAGACGAGTATTAAATCACAGATAGCACATCCCAAAGTAATTAAATGAAACACAGAAACTTTACAAATCTTGCAGGACTTATACTCAAATCAAAACATTTAGACGAGAACATTTGCTATTCTCAGGTACAGAATATTACTTACTTTTCCACAGGGCCTAGGGAAATCACGGGCCAAAGAAAGCAAACAAACTACTGGTGGCAATATGACAAAAGGTCGAGCTAAATCATACCATTAATGGTATGTCTCATATTGTGACAACTACGAGACTAGCCACTCATCACATGGGCCATCAGCATTAGTATAACGCCATCTACAATTGTAAAATAACGAAAGAAAAACAAATCAAAAGGGACGTGTCAAAACAACGGTCATACAGTAGTATAACTGGCAGCAGTATAAATGGCAGCAGAACAAACAGTGCAGTCTAACAGCGCAGTCTAGGGCGCATTTGCCCCGCAGTCCACCGAGCCGAACTGCTCACGTGCAGATTGATGCACTAAAAACAGACAAAATTAGTAGATGAATTAAAAAAAAAACACCCACGCCATAATGTTCGAGTGGTTAGATATACATACCCAGTAGTGGATCACTAGACCCGCAACATATACGGTTACTCACAGCTTCGTTCATAATAGGCAAACCACAAATGTACAGGTGTTCCATCTGATCACCCACATCAACTGCAATAAGATGGAAGGTTACCGGGAGTCACACCAAAACAAACATTAGTCTGTTGGAATAGACATACCTGTGGTAAAGGACAGTCTGCTCCCACAAGCAGGGCTGCAGCAATCCTAGCCATAACCTGGCTAAAACAAATACGTCCCCACTTTAATTGTGCATGTGCACTAGCAGTAACATTAACCAACCAGCTAGGTACATACCTCCTGCAGAGCTGCGCGCACACCCACACAGACGCGTTCGTGACAATGACGCATACTCAGGTGGCCTGAACTCCATCTTAAATAGGCCAGTAACGGCTGCCAATAGGCTGTCACATCCATTACTCATGTGACAACCACAATAATAGGGCGGGATCTAACCTGCCCTGCCACACGTAGAAAAGGAAAATTTGCATCACTATATTGGCCTTTGACATTTTAAGGAAACGTTTGTCCACCTCTGGCACAATCATCTCCCTGGTGACTTAATGTTCTCCTATTATGCTATTTTAAAGTGTCCGAATGTTGTTTTGGAGTCACCTAAAACAGGTTTCATTTCCTCATAATATACATTTGCACATCACCACATTTTCAATGATTCTCAAACGACTCGTCAGATGAATCAAGCTCTCTAAATCCCTCCTTTCCATGAGCTACTCTTCTCTGATTGGCCAGACAGCTCAGTCTGTTGTGATTGGTTTACCGCGTACTACTGTACAGTGTGCTATTCGAAAACAAAAATGTCCATTGCAATAAAAACGTCAGCTCTGCGTGTCCTAAACTGAAGACAGTAACGAACAATGGCGTTGATTTTACCATATCAATGCGAGCGGAAGTCCGATGATGAAACATTGGAAGAACTATTCATTCAACCCGAACCTCCAACGCAAGGACAACTCAAGCAGGACGTTTCTCAGTGGTAAATTATGAAATGTTGCAACTGCAATTCCTCACCATCAGCATTAACAAGTGCATATCCATCAACAAACCAATTATTTTACTTGTACTAATTTCTGTACCGAGTATTTTTCTAATATATTGCGGTGAACACGTGGAAACTGTATCAATAACAGTGCATGTATGCAACGTATACATTACCTGAGCTCTATCTAGCGTGAATGACTGATGTCACATAAACGTTGGTGAAACAAATCCTGCTCCATGCTTAATCTTTCCTCAAAGTAGTGAGAACAACAGACAATATGCATAAATAGACAGTTTTAGGTAATAGTGGCCCACAACTGATTAGCAGAAGTATTAATAATGGGAATTAACTAGTTAGCAGGAGACCTAACTTTACACAATATCAAACTCAAAATTAATTTTTTTGAACACCATCATTCAAGAGCAAGTGGTTTGCGAATTCTGTATTGAACTTTGAGAAGATTTGAGAAGCAGTCGTCAGTAAAATAAAGGGAACAGAGCAAAAGTTTAGGATTATACTGCTGTGGTAAAAATGAACTTTAACGTCTCGGTTACATATGTAACCCTCGTTCCCTGAGTGCAGGGAACGGAGACGTGTCGTCGGGGGAGTTCCCTGACGAATTGGGATCACGCTAGGGAGACCAATCGACTTCGAGTGAACTAAAACGAGCCAATGAATATTGGCATGCAAGATTTGCATTCCGCGACCCGCCTACCAGTGCGGGTATAAAGGGCGGAAGCAAACGCATACACAATGCTTTTTCGCTGAGGAGCCGAACAGTGTCCAGTCCTACGCGAAGGTACAGCAACATGGCGAAGGGACGACACGTCTCCGTTCCCTGCACTCAGGGAACGAGGGTTACATATGTAACCGAGACGTTCCCTTTCGTCCTGGGAACTCCGACATGTCGTCGGGGGAGTTCCCTAACGAATTGGGATCCCTAATAAAACGCCATGGTGCTGACCCCTTACAGCGCCCAGCTAAGCTACCCTGCAGCAGTTTCTTGAACAAGATGCAGGAGCTAGCTAGGGAAAATCACACTGCTGTTCCGCAAGACCCACTCAGTGGATTTGGATAACACTGGGAAAGCGTGCCCAACCCGTAGGAGGGAACGCTACGAAGCCCCTGCCCACCCGAAGGGAGGCACTGGAATACACGTATGTACTAACCCGTGGGGTAGTGAAACATACGGCAGTCCTTGAGGTAGTCCCAGCCCAAGGAGTGGGAGCGTACTCAGCAAGGGCGACAGAAGGATCTGTCGAGGGAAGACACGGAGCTAACCCGGAGGGTAGCTGGAACGTGGAGAAATGGGTCGCCGAAGGGACCACTGTTAAGGCCACCCAGTCTAATAGCAACTCCTACGAGAGGTAATAGACCTGGCACCGGGCGATCCGCCTCGCCTGATGCCGAAGGGGTGATGGAGGAACTCACGAGGTTAGCCGTATGTTGGGGAACCAACGGAGTAAAAGACGCACGTATCCGGCCCACAGGGCGGGAATGGCGTAGCAAGCCGACATAACCTAATTCCTCGCGCTACTGGCCTTAGCGAGTACACGGGAGGAAGCAGGTTCAACACGAAGTCTATAAAACCAAGGCACGCCCTGGGACTCATAAGCCCGGGCGATAGCATCCACTAGCCAGTGGGATAACCTCTGCTTGGAGACAGCATTCCCCTTCTGCTGGCCTCTGTTACAAACAAAGAGCTGATCTGAGGTCCTGAAGCTTTGCGTTCTGTCCACGTAACAGCGCAGGGCGCGGACGGGACAGAGAAAAGCTAGGGCTGGGTCTGCCTCCTCCAGGGGCAGCGCTTGCAGGTTCACTACCTGATCTACAAACGGAGTGGTAGGAACCTTGGGCACATATCCGAGCCGGGGTCTCAACACAGCGTGAGAAAGGCCCGGTCCGAACTCTAGGCACGATTCGTCGACCGAAAATGCCTGCAGATCCCCTACCCTCTTAAAAGAAGCCAAAGCCAACAGGAGAGCTGTCTTCATAGACAAGATATTCAACTCGACCGTAGGCAAGGGTTCAAAAGGGGGCCTCTGGAGTGCTCTAAGCACTAGAGTTAAGTCCCAAGAGGGTAAGGAGTGCACATTACGAGGAGGATTCAGCCTCCTGGCACCCTTAAGTAATCTGATGACCAGATCGTGCTTTCCCAATGACTTACCTTCTACTGCATCGTGATGAGCGGCTATTGCGGCAACATACACTTTGAGGGTGGAGGGAGACAGCCTTCGCTCCAACCCATTCTGCAGGAAGGAAAGCACGACCCCGATCGGGCAAGTTCGGGGGTCTTCCCGTTGGGAAGAACACCAGTCGACGAACAGGTTCCACTTCAACGCATAGAGGCGCCTCGTAAAGGGGGCTCTAGCGGAAGTGATGGTGTCTACCACACCCTGTGGTAGGCCACCTAGAACCTCGTCCCGTCCAGGGACCAGACATGAAGTCTCCAGAGGTCTGGACGCGGGTGCCACAAGGTGCCCCGTCTCTGGGAAAGGAGGTCCTTCCTCAGAGGAATCGGCCAAGGAGGGGCTGTCGCGAGGAGCATGAGTTCCGCGAACCAAGTCCGGTTGGGCCAGTACGGCGCAACGAGCAGGACCTGCTCCTCGTCCTCCCTGACCTTGCACAATGTCTGTGCAAGAAGGCTCACTGGGGGGAACGCATACTTGCGAAGACCCAGGGGCCAGCTGTGCGCCAGTGCATCCACGCCGAGAGAACCCTCGGTCAGAGAATAAAACAACCGGCAATGGGTCGTGTCCGGAGAGGCAAAAAGATCTACCTGAGCGGCTCCGAAGATTCCCCATATCAGCTGGACTGTCTGGGGGTGGAGTCGCCATTCTCCCGGAAGAGGTGGCTGCCGTGAAAGCTCGTTGGCTGTACGGTTGAGCACACCAGGGATGTGAATGGCTCGAAGCGACCTCAGATGCTTCTGACTCCAGAGGAGGAGATGGCGGGCGAGTTGCGACATACGACGGGAGCGTGGACCACCCTGACGGTTGATGTACGCAACGGTCGCAGTGCTGTCCGTACGGACCAGTACGTGCTTGTGCAAAAGCAGCCCCTTGAGGCGAGACAAGGCTAAGCGTACTGCTTGCAACTCTAGGCAGTTGATGTGCCAATACAGTTGAGGCCCCGTCCACAGACCTGAAACTGCATGCCCGTTGTACGTGGCCCCCATCCGTTGGCAGAGGCATCTGTGAAAACCACAGCATGGCTGAAGACCTGGACTAAGGGCACTCCGGCCCGTAGAAACGCAGGGTCTGACCAAGGACTAAAGGTTTGGCGACAGTGCGGGGTAATGTTGACCCGGAACGTGCCGCTCTGCCACGCCCATCTCGGGACTCGACCGTGAAGCCAGCGCTGAAGCGGTCTCATATGCTGACTGGACGCGCTCCTAGGTGAGGGGCGCAGTCTGAGCGACCAAGTCCAACTCCATACCGAGATAAGAGATCCTCTGCATTGGGCAGAGTTTGCTCTTGTCCCAGTTGACCTGAAGACCCAAACGGCTGAGGTGCTGGAGCACCAGGTCCCTGTGTTCGCACAACAGATCCCGCGAGTGAGCTATCGACATCTGGTCGAAAACAACCCGCGACAGATGTGGAGGGGCATCCAGGCCCTGACCAACTATAAAGGCCGCCCCCCTCCCACATCTCCCAGCAGCAGCACCCTGGCAGAGGAGCTAAACAGCTTCTTTGCCCGGTTCGAGACCACCACCGCCACCACACACCTGCAATCACTGTCTCCCATCGGCCCCAGCACTCCACCACTCTCGCTTCAGGAGCACGAGGTGAGGAAGAAACTGAGAGCAGTGAACCCAAGGAAAGCTGCTGGTCCGGACGGCATCCCGGGAGCAGTGGTAAAAGCATGTGCAGACCAGCTGACAGGGATCCTCACCAAACTGTTCAATCTCTCCCTGACACATGCCATCGTCCCCAAATGTCTGAAGGCCTCTACCATCATCCCCATTCCCAAAAAACCTGCCATAGACAGTTTGAATGATTACAGACCCATCGCCCTTACGTCGATAATCATGAAGTGCCTGGAGCAATCAGTCTCTCAGCACATTAGAGACTGTCTCCCTCCCTCCTTCGACCCCTACCAGTTTGCCTATAGGGCGAACAGGTCCACAGAGGATGCCATCGCACTCACACTTCATACAGCGCTGAGCCACCTGGAAAACAAGAAGAGTTATGTGAGGATGCTCTTCGTGGACTACAGCTCAGCTTTCAACACAATCATTCCAGACATTCTTTACAGTAAACTGATAGAGCTACAGATCCCCCTCACCACCTGCATCTGGATCAAAAACTTTCTTTCTAACCGCCCACAATCTGTGAGACTTGGCCCACACCACTCCTCCACACTCACACTCAGCACTGGTTCTCCTCAAGGCTGCGTTCTGAGCCCGCTGCTGTACGCACTATACACTCATGACTGCTTACCAAGCCACCCAACCAACCACATAATAAAATATGCGGACGACACCACAGTGGTCGGATGTATCTTCGACGGGGACGAGACAGCGTATAGGGCAGAGGTGAAGGATCTGTCGCGTTGGTGCTCAGACAATAACCTGACCCTGAATATCCTAAAAACAAAAGAACTAATTCTGGATTTCAGGAATCACAGACAGGACTACACTCCCCTCCTCATAAATGGAGATCGGGTGAAAATTGTCACCACCTTTAGGTTTCTGGGCACCCACATCTCTTCTGACCACTTATGGACCTACAACATCAGGGCCCTGGTTAAGAAGGCTCAGCACCGGCTACACTTCCTGCGTGTCCTCAGGAAGAACAATCTGGACACGAAGCTCCTGCTGGCCTTCTATCACTCCTCTGTTGTGAGCGTACTTACACACTGTATAAGTGTGTGGTATGCAGGCTCCACAGCCCGGACAGGAAGGCAGTGCAGAGGGTCATAAACACTGCTCAAAGGATCATCGGCTGCCCTCTGCCCAGCCTGGAAAACATTTCTACATCCTGCTGCCTCAGGAGAACCAAGGCCATCACAAGAGACCCTTCGCACCCTGCTCACCCCCTGTTTGATATGTTGCCCTCGGGGAGACGCTACAGGTCAACCAAATCGCACACCAGCAGGCTGACAAACAGCTTTTTCCCCTGGGCCATACGAATGGCCAACACCCATGGACTCTCACACACATAAGCCCCTACCTCCATGTCTCCTTCCATTTCATTAAATTCCACTCTGAACGACAGACAATCAGCCCACCTTCTAAATTGCACTACTATAACTACAGTCACTTTTAACATTTTTTACCTCTTAGATTTTAAATATATATGTGTGAATGAGTATGTGTGTATATGCGCGGACGTATTACATATATTATATTATTTTTAAATGAAAGAACATTGCTCGTTTAGCCCATTTTTGTCTTTTGTCCAAATGTATTTTTGTTTTCGTGTTGTTGTTGTTGTTTTTTTTTTCTATGTCTGGTGCAAGGGGCGGCTCTGTGAGCACACAAAAATTTCGTTGTACCTCTACAGTGCAATGACAATAAAGGCTATTCTATTCTATTCTATTCTATTCTATTCTATTCTATTATGAGCCAGTCGTCGAGATAGTTGAGAATGCGAATGCCATGTTCTCTCATGGGAACAATGGCCGCCTCTGCGACTTTCATGAAGACACGGGGCGACAGGGCCAGGCCGAAGGGTAAGACCTTGTACTGATATGCTCGACCTTCGAACGCAAACCGAAGAAAGGGTCTGTGTCGAGGGAGAATCGAGACATGAAAGTACGCGTCCTTCAGGTCGATCGCTGCAAACCAATCCCGGGGACGGATGCACTCGAAGATGCGTTTCTGCATGAGCATTTTGAACGGGAGCTTGTGCAGGGCCCGATTCAAAACTCGCAGGTCGAGGATTGGTCGTAACCCCCCGCCTTTCTTGGGTACAACGAAGTAAGGGCTGTAAAACCCCGACCTCATCTCGGCTGGAGGGACCGGCTCGATCGCGTCTTTCGCCAGCAGGACGTCGATTTCTTTCCTCAGGACAGGGGCACAACACTCCGCACCCAGGTGAAGTGGACGCCTCTGTACCTGGGAGGCTGGTGGGCAAACTGAATTGCGTAGCCGAGCCGGATAGTGCGGGTGAGCCAACGGGACGGCCTCGGAAGCGCTAGCCAGGCTTTGAGGAACCGCGCCAAGGAGCCTACTCGGACCACCGGCGTACCCGTGGAGGGGCAACGAGGTGGAAGACAGGGACCGGACTCCGGAGGCATTACTGCGGCCAAGAGAGAGGTCTGAGTGTGCCAGGCAACACCTACCTGTTTCCACGGAGGCGAAGGAAGGAGGGGAAACGAAGAACGAGGCTCGGGGGGTCCAGGTTTCCGCACCTCCTTGCCCAGCGGGAGACGAGAGCGACGAGGCCGGGGCGGCGTCACTGTCACCTGAGCGCTGGAGCGAGGGGAACGAGAGTGGCGAGGCAACGAGGCGGCGCACACCGTCATTCTGACCCTCTTGGATGGGGGAGACTGAGAAGCCAGTCTCGACCGAGATAGACCCAGAGGAATTGGAAACTGCTCTTTTATTGAGAAAGTGGGTACCGCTGAAGGCAGCGGCGGAAGAAAAACAAAAGGAAACAAAAGATTCTCCACCCGACCCTCATCCGGGGGAAGGAGGGGTGCAGTAGCACCCTCCTGAAGAGCAGCAGTCAGGTCCTCTGGGCCGCCCGTCTCAGGGCCGCTTCCCTCTCCTCTTACCGGGGGGTTTAGACGAGCCCCGGGCGGGCTGGGCACCTCTCTTGCGGCCGGCCGCCTGCTGAATAGGAGGCTGCTGCTTAGGTGGAGCAGGGGCGGAGGCGGCGGCAGGAGGGCGCCCTCGGCGACGCGCAGCGTGAGGTGGAGCCGGTGGGGACGGGCCAGCAGCAGCCTGTCTCCGGGGCATGATGTGCTTGATCACCTCGGACTGCTTCTGAGCGGCGGAGAACTGTTGGGCGTAGTCTTCCACCGCATCGCCGAATAGGCCACCCTGGGAAATGGGGGAGTTCAGAAACCTGCTCTTGTCTGACTCCGTCATGTCGGCCAGGATGAGCCAAAGGTGTCGCTCCTGGACCACAAGTGTGGACATCACTCGGCCCAGGGAGCGCGCGGTGACTTTCGTCGCCCGGAGGGCAAGGTCCGTTGCCGTACGCAGCTCTTGAAGCACCCCTGGGGTACCACCCTCCTGTATGTCGCAAAGCGCTCTCGCCTGATGGACCTGGAGGAGCGCCATAGCATGCAGGGCAGAAGCAGCTTCTCCACACGCACTATAGGCCTTCCCAGTCAGACTGGAGGAGAACCTACAGGCGCGAGAGGGGAGAGTAGAGTCACCCCTCCAGGTGGACGCGGACTTAGGACACAGCTGCAAAGCAACCGACCGCTCCACCGGGGGAATGCCCTCATAACCCTTCACTGCCCCGCCATCGAGAGTGGTAAGGGAGGAGGAGGGAGTCGACCTATGTCGTGCCGCCAGAGGGGCCTTCCATGATCTCGTCACCTCCTCATGTACTTCCGGAAAGAAAGGCACTGGAGCGGGGCGCTGAGAACCAGCACGGGCCGCCCCGAGAAACCAATCGTCGAGCCGCGAAGGTTCGGGACACGGTGGAGGATTCCACACGAGCCCGACACTTGCGGCCACCCGGGAAAGCATAGCGGCCATTTCCGGGTCCGGCTCGGACAACGCTACCACACCAGAAGGGGGCAACGCAGCCAAGTCGTCATCCCCAGAAGATGACCGCTCTCCCTCCGCTCTCCCTCTTTGTTTGTTACAGAGGCCATCGCTCTCCCTCCGATGCAGCGATCGACATGAGACCCGAAGGAAACGACCGGGACCACACGAGATGCTTCTCCAAGGGCTCCAATGGCAGCAGTGTGGAGGAGTGAGGGTCCGTGGGGGTCTTTCACCCGGCGGATTATTCCTCACTGTAACCCTCAGACCACCAATGGGATTAGCCGAAGTAGCCGCCTTCTGAAATGAACCAGAAGACGAACTAGATCGGGGAATCTCCAAAGGGACTCCCCCTCGTCTGAGGGATCTCAGTCTCGATCTTAGCACTGCGACGGTCATATTCCCGCAATGGGAACATGACTCGTTCACGAAAGCCGCCTCAGCGTGCGCGAGGCCCAAGCACGAGAGACAGCGATCATGATCATCAACCGGAGGCAGAATCTGACCGCATCCAGAAACACACGGATGAAACGTCATCCTTAAAAGGACGCGATCTTCACCCGTGTTGCTCTTTCAGAGAAAAAACTCTCTTAGTTGTGCTGAAGCACACAGGGATCAACGCGGCAACACAGCGGGGAAACTGCAAGCCCGCTGTGTGCACTCAACCGAATACCAGCTGTTAAAACAGCTCTTTGTAAACACAGTGCATGTAGTAACAAACAGGCAGACGGGAGATCGCGAAGACCGCTGAAGCGCCGTCACACCAGCACAGAGAGATCTCAGAAAACAGCAGACTCGTTGAGCGTTCAGAAAGCACAATCATCAAGCTCATAACACTCAGAGGACACAACTGGTCGGCTCCGAAGCAAAAAGCATTGTGTATGCGTTTCCTTCCGCCCTTTATACCCGCACTGGTAGGCGGGTCGCGGAATGCAAATCTTGCATGCCAATATTCATTGGCTCGTTTTAGTTCACTCGAAGTCGATTGGTCTCCCTAGCGTGATCCCTTTCGTCCTGGGAACTCCGACGTGTCGTCGGGGGAGTTCCCTGACGAATTGGGATCACGCTAGATCACACTGATTCTTCACATCCTTGTGAAGTCTTTGGGCAGTGAAAAAACTGGCTTTACCTTCACATTGTAGAGCCCAGCGTCTTCTCAACATGATGCTTTCCAGTATCCACAGTAATGCACAATAAGTGTTCGGGCAATATGCTAATGTTTTGTCTTGACGTCACAACAAACGGGTTATGACTCGTTTGTAAACCGATTTACAAAAGAAAAGACAATTTCTTTTCATACGGGCACTTTCAGATTTAAAACTTTGCAGGATGTTTTCATTCATTTAGATTTATGTTACACACTACATCCATCCATAATAGGGGCCCTTTAAGCCAAAAAAAGACTAAAGAAGAATGGGATCTGAAAACAGCATCTCTGGCCAAAGACTCAGGTAATCTTCACTGGCTTACCTTCAGGACTTGTCAAGGTTATTTTCTCACAAAAACGCACAAAACTCCCAGAATACATTTGGATGTTATCAGGGATCAATCTGAGACCTTCCAACAGAGCGAGGGAAACCTCAGGGTCAGATTGTTTTGTCTTGCGTATAATTACAGCATCACTCTGGGCAGAACTAAAGCTCTTTTCCAGATGTTTACCTTATACTGTTTCATCAAAATATGTTTCACCTAAGGTCAAGGCCAAAGTCTGTGGAACTAACATTAACAATATTGACCATCTGTATGCTTTGTGTTATTATAATAAGTAATTTTAAAGCATGGAAAATTGAGGAATAAAAAAAAAAAAATTCAGTGATGTTTACCATTACTGTCTTACATCATTTCTTAGTTTAAGTTTGTGTGGTAACACTTTAGATTAGGGTCTAGTTCTCAGTAAACTAGTTGCTTATTAGCATGCATATTATTGGTTGTTTATTGTTAATACCTATAAGCACATATTATGCACCTTATTCTGAATGACCATATTCTACCTTCCTTAATCCTACCCAATATGCAAGGGAAATTGTACATCCAGACGATTGTTATCTCAGAATAAAACACAGACAGGATGATCATGACACTGACTAGAAGCGGAGGGGTCTTGCATCAGCCTGAAGTTTATTCTGAGATTAAAAAAAAATGTCTTGATGTTTATCCCGCTTATTACACGGCTTCCAACATAAGGAAATAATCAAGACACAAAATATTGATCTGAGGCAAAATATTTTATTAGGTCTTTAAACGCAAAACTTCCAGGGAGAGAGCAGTTGCTAGCGTGGCAAGGTCAAACTAGACAGACATTTAAGGGATACGGTACAGTCACACAGTTATTACACAGCATTTCACCACATGTAACAGCCTATTATGTAACAGCCTATTATGTGGTTTTATATGGAAGTGTGTTTCGGCCATGAAAAGAAAAAAGTAATTACTACATTTTCTCTCATAATTATGATTTTTTTTTCTCTCGCAATTGCATAACTCTTCATAACTCGCAATTCTAAGAAATTATGTCAGAATTGTGAGATATAAAATCACAATTGCGAGTTATAAAGTCTGAATTTTGAGAGAGGGTTTGTGAGAAATAAATTCTGACTTTATTTCGTAGAACTGTGAGATATAAACAGTCAGAATTATGTCAATTCTGAGATAGTCACAATTACCTTGTGATGTTTTATTTCATGGTGGAATCAAGCTTCCATAATTTTAAAAGCTAAATTAAAATAGGAACATTTATGTAACAGCAAAAAAAGGAAGGGTAACACATGAAAATATCAAAACTGTTTTTGCCCACAAATATTGTAAGTAATGATTTGTGTAAATTAACATTTAAAGTATCTATTACAAATTTTACCCTTTTAATTTTATATTATTTACAAAACTGCTGCTATAAACACATTTTTTTTATTCAAAACCTTATGAGAAAAAAAAACTATTATCATGCACAAGAGAAAGCAGTTGTTGTTACTGCATTTCCTCTTTTTATTATTATTATTACTATTACTATTACTATTACTATTATTATTATTATTATTATTATTATTATTATTATTATTATTATTATTATTATAGCACACTCCAGTGTGTGATCAGAAATAATAGCACTAATAACCAAACCTTGCAATTATGCATCCACAATAGATCATACAGGGTCAATTTTGACCGAATGTCATGGCAATTTTCCAAGCTGCATGTGTCAGACAATCTATCCCTCCAATTCAAATGAGCTTTCTATCAATGATTAACCTACGACACATAATTAATGTGAACAAAAAGCTCCATTAATTTGTCAACATTTACCTCTGGCATGATCAAGTCTGTGTAGGGGCAGGTAATTAACAATATGAATCTGTTATACCGACATTCCTCCATCAGAACAGACTCTTAAGCAGGCACTACATATTGAGGCTTTCTTAGTAATTGCTAGCCATGGGAAGCAAGATGGAAAGATTTATTGATTCAGCGACAGGTGCTTGGAAAAGAGTAATGGTGTTAAACAAGGAGGTGGTGTAAGTATGCTCCATGTACAACCTCACCACAAAACAGGTATCATTTGTGTTTGGAAGCTGTCGATTTATGAGCCTAAAAAGATTCATCCTCCTGTCACTAATGTCACAGTTAATGAAAACAACCTTAATTCCCGAAGAAAATGAGGGCCCATTAATTGAATGTTCATGAGATGCTGTATAAGAACTGTAACACAGCTAAATATCAATATCGATTTAATCACAGCATTATCTGCCACCCGACACCAGCACAGCTGTAGATCAGTCTGCTGTGAGAAAGACAGCACTTTTGCACAAGCATATACAAACACTGTATAAATCCCAGTAATACTCACCCAGTTCACCCAGAGCTTTACATGTTAGCACAATGGTATGTCATTGAGAACACAGGAGCATTGCATGTTTTGTGGTTGACTGATTGCTGTTTTTTTTTATATAAATAATGAATGAATCGGCACCTTCTATGGTCCCCAGTCGCCTCACCATCGCACTACATCCTTGTTTTCACCTGCACTCTTTCAGCTATTTTATTTATTTATTTATTTATTGCCAGGACAATGCATATTAACAACAGTACGCCTGTAACATGCCAGTTAGCCAAAGGCTAATTTTCATCTGTAGTCCTGTTTGCCAGTTGTACAGTGTGGCACCCTAGGGAAAACACAATTTTAAAAGTTTATAAGTACGTGTAAGTACAGCTGTGTTTGTCTGCTACAGCGTAGCTACAGTAGACAATAATTATGAAAATGTAAAATCTCACTAAAAAAATTAAATTCTGAAAAACAGGATAGTTATACGCACAGGCAAGTAACAGCAAATAGCATGCACTGTCAGTGCAACAGGTTAAAACATTTGTTAGATGAATATAAATATCAGTTTTAAAATCATTAGCAAGGTCATACAAAGAAAAAAACAAACAAACAAGGAAAGATTCACGACTAACACAAACGGCCAACAGTAAAACTTCAGTGTTGACAAGTCTGATTACTAATAAGTCAACATTTCAGATGTGATCGAAAAAGGCTATATGTGTTGATGTCTCTGATTGAAGCCGGAATGGTGTTCCACTCCAGAGAAGCCCTAACGGAGAAGGCGGACTGACTAAAAGCACTTTTTCTAAGTGGAATAATACAGTCACTTCTTGACAATCCTCTGGTGATTCTGTGTCTGGTTGTTCTAAGATTGACAAAATCACCAAGGGGTTGCGGTGCCATCCCATGTAAGATTTTGTAGACCTGACAGCAATTTGTGAATTTAATTAGATTTTCCCAACTTAAAATATTGTATTTTAATAAAATGACGCAGTGATGAAAATGCTTTGTTTTTTTATCAAGTTCAGTTCAGTTCAGTTCAGTTTATTAGCCATTTGCAGTATCAAAACCACATTGGAAAAAGATGTGCAAAAAGTCTCTCAAAGTACAATGTCACACATAAAGGACATAATGTAAGACAGACAAGCAAAAGCCACATACAACAAAACTCAGTAATAAAATACTGTACAATAAAATCAATAATACTCAAAACCTATTTTTAAAGTGCTTTGTTTAAAGTGATCACAGCTTGGGGAAAAAAAACTGTTTAAATGGCGATCAGTAGTGCATTTGACAGAACGGTACCTTCTACCTGAGGGAAGCATCTGAAAGGAGGCCCGTGCAGGGTGACTCGAAGTGTCATTTACAATTTTTAAAGCTCGTTTCATTAGTCTAGCTTTGTATGTTAACTCCAGGAGCGGCAAAGTGCAGCCGATAGTCCTGCTGGCTGAGCGAACCACTTTGTTCAAGGCTTTCTTCTCTTTCAGGGTGAGATTACCAAACCAAACAGTAATACAACTAGTTAAAACACTCTCAATTACACAATAATAAAAATTCAGAAGAATCTTGGTATTTTGAGTGAACTCTCGAAGCCTACGTAAAAAGAAGAGGCGCTGTCTCGCTTTTTTAGCAATGATTGTAGTATTTGAGCTCCAGTTCAAGTCATGAGTAAGAGTCACACACAAAAAAGTACATTCCTTAACAATCTGCACATTGGAATCATGAATGGTAATAGGCACCTGATTCCGATTTTGACGACAAAAATCAATAACAAGTTCAGACGTTTTTGAAGTATTCAAAAGCAAGTTATTTTCCTTGCTCCATTGAACAACATTCTCCACCTCCTTGCGATAATGAGATTCATCATTTGAACTGATCAGCCCAATGATTGTTGTATCATCTGCATATTTGATTATCACATTATTGGCATCTAATGCTTCAAGGTCATGTGTATACAATGTGAACAATAGGGGGCTCAAGATACACCCCTGAGGAGAGCCAGTACTAACATACAATTCGTCTGAAATACAGCCATTAATTTTAACCCTTTGTGGTCGACTAGTGAGAAAATTAAAAATCCATTTACAAATGGCATCATCGAGTCCAAGACTTAGCAATTTTTGAACGAGCTTTGTAGGGACCATTGAATTAAAAGCTGAGCTATAGTCAATAAAAAGCATCCGAGCATATGATTTTTGTACATCTAGATGCTTATAGACAGAGTTCAAAGCAAAGCAAATGGCGTCCTCAACACTTCTGTTTTTCTTATATGCAAATTGTAAAGGGTCCACAGACACAGGAATTTGATTTTTAATAAAGTCTAGCACCAGCCGCTCGAAGGTTTTCATAAGGACAGATGTGAGGGCCACTGGCCAATAGTCATTTAAACCCGACACAGGTGTCTTCTTAGGAACTGGGATAATAAGTGATCTTTTGAAGCTAGCTGGAACAGTACATTTCACCAATGACATGTTAAACAGATCAGTCAGAACAGGACTTAGTTGCTCAGCACACAGTTTAAGGACACGAGGGTGAATACCGTCCGGTCCAGGTGCTTTCCTCACCTTTGTCCTAGACAAGATCCTCTGAACGTCTTCACGAACAATGGCAAAACTCTGCTCATTACAAGCTGGAAAAACAACAGGATCAACGCTTTCAATCTCAAAACGACAATAAAACTTATTTAGTTCGTTTGGCAAGGATGGATTAACATTCGTGATGGATCCTCCTCTAGGTTTCCAAGTAGTAATAGAATTTAACCCTTGCCACATCCGTCGTGAATCCGCCTCCATAAAATGTCCCTCTATCTTAGCTCCGTAGGCTCGTTTAGCAGCTTTAATTGACCGTTCCAAAGAATATCTGGACAACTTATAAGCAACAGCGTCACCAGATTTAAAAGCCATGGCCCGCTGTTGTATTTTCTTATTCACTTCGCCATTATACCACGGGTTCTGGCTAGCATGTCGTTTTATCACCTTTTTTGGAACACAGCAGTCAATGCAGAAATCAATGTACCCAGTCACTGCATCACAATACTCATCCACATTTTCTGAATGGAACACAGACCAATCAGTAGCATCAAAACATCCCTGTAATGTCATTTCATTCTCCTTCGTCCAGCACTGAACAGTACATGATGAGGGTTTTAGTTGTTTACTCCTCTGTATATATGCAGGAAGAAGTAACACAGAGGAGTGATCTGATTTTCCAAAAGCTGGTCTGAGACTAGATTTATAAGCAGATTTTACATTACTGTAACAGTGATCCAGGATATGTGCTCCTCTAGTTGGTTCTTTAACATGCTGATAGTAGTTGGGAAAAACAGTTTTGAAGTTACTCTTATTAAAATCACCGGCTACTATGACCACAGCATTAGCATAGGAGTTCTCAAATTTGTGTACAATGTCACTTAGCTCCCGCAAGGCAACCGAGATGTCCGCCCGCGGATGTATATAAACACCACACAGGAACATTACCGAAAACTCCCGTGGGAGATAAAAGGGGCGGCATTTTAAAATAAGACATTCCAAGATAGCGTTGCAGGTTTTGTTCACGATGACACAATCGGTGCACCAAAGTTCGTTAATTAAAAAACACACACCTCCACCCTTCGATTTCCCGGTGCGCTCTTTCACCCTGTCTGAACGGTGAACGGAGAAGCCCGGCGGCTGGAAAGAAGAGTCTGGTACGCCACTGTGCAGCCACGTCTCCGTCAGACAGAACACGGAACAGTCCCGGGCCTCGCGCTGGGTCTTAATGCGGCTCAACAGGTCGTCCGTCTTGTTCGGCAGTGATTGGACATTTGCCAAGTAGATAGACGGCAGCGGGATCCGCGACTGGCGGCTACGCAGCTTCACAAGCAGCCCCCCTCGCTTCCCACGGTGTCTGCGCCTCCGCCGTTGGTCGCCTGTGCTGATACCCCCACTCAGGGGCTCAGATGAGCGGCGTGTGTGGCGACGCCTGCTCCCGGCCTTTCCACTGTGCTCGCGACCTCCGTGTCCCGACTCCTGGCCTCGCTTGCCTCGAATGGGGCCCGCTTCAAAATCGGCACACCTCAGATCAATATTAACATATGAGAGTCCACACACTTCCTCGCGAATCCTCAGAAGTGTCTCGCGGCCATAGCTTAAAGTGGCAAGTGCATCAAAGATAAAAACAAACATAAAACAAACAGCACAAATGAGAGCTCTTGCTACGGCGCCCTGCCTCGGCGCCATCTTGGTTCAAGTACTTTGAGTGTCTGTTTGTATAAAGACTGTAGTGGTTTCAAAGTAGTCGAGTTAGACTGGGACCAGCTCGTCAAACATTAGGTAAAATGAGATAGAATCATTGAGTGCATAAAAGTTTTGGCCGCTTGAATAGACATTGAGTTTCTAATAAATCGGACATTTGCTAGATTAAATTTTACTTTTTTACAGGTTTGCTTTACATGTGATCTAAAATTTAATTAGGTGTCTAAATAAATGTCGAGATATTTGTATTCTTGGACAATTTGTATTTTTTCACCAGACACTAAGATATCTGCATCTTTGGTTATCTTATGTGATTTTGTGAAGAACATTAAACAATAACATTAACAATAAAATCCTTCCCATACCCACTAACATTTCCCTTAGTTTCAGATAACGTAAGCTAGCCAAACTGAGCCAAAGATTCTGGCCTGGTTGCAAAGTAGTTGTAGAATGTTTGACTGCATCAATAATAATGTATATGATGGGCAATATATTAAATGTTCTAGCCTTAAAATGTTAGGCGAGCTTTCTTCCAACTTACTTTCTCAATCATGATGTGTGTTCGCGTGATATTGTTTGTTACCTAGTAACGAACGTACGGTGGCCGAGAATGTGTGTGCGTGTTCGCGCGATGTCGCAGTGGCCGAGAATGTTCCGTCAACTTCCGTGTTTTCGCGCATCTATGTTGCCTCTGTGACACTTCTATATTAGGGCTAAGAGAAATACACAATTTTAGTAATACTTTATTTTTCAAATGTGAAGGTGGATAAAATAAAGTAAAATAAGTAAAGTTATGGTTCAAGTAGTTTCAGGCCCTAAGTGAAGTTCTGTCTTTTGAATGTGGGACTTTAATGTGTGGTGCAGAAACATCCTGTAGTTGGCAAAATTGACTTTTATTTTGATAGGAGTGCACCTTGTAAGTGAGAGACCTTCTTTGGTAGAAAAGGCCATTCCAGTTGGGGAAAAGGGAGGAAAAATGCATGTGTAGGGTTTGAGGGTGAACCAAACACAAAAGGAATCTTCCATGTGATTCATTCAAACAGAAATCAGTCACCAATTCAGTCATAAAAGATCACGGCTCCAGCTAGTCTATGCCAGCCAACCAAGACCCCCTTCAGAAAGGACTTTATGACCCTGCAGGCCCCGAAGGGATGTGCCCAACTGGAAGAATGTTGACAACGTTAGATAGTTTGGAAAACACTGATTGGTTCAGAGATGGACCCACTAATATATAAAGAGGTGTTCGATCCCAGGACAACAGATGTAAAACAGACCGCCGTAGTCGTAAATACCTCTGAAGGACCCAGAGCTGAAATCTCTCAAACCATGAGACTTTACATATAAAATACATAAAATCATCCCAAAACAATTATTGACGAACTTATAATCAAACATTGTTCCACTACCTAATCCTATATTGTAGCTATGTATGTGTCTATTATACTAGATAGCATACAAGTCATGCAATTGTTGTTACTTTAGATGGATGAATGAAAGTGTGTCTTGTTTGATATCAGTAAGATCATATATTCTTAATTCTTAAGATGGCTTGTTTGAAATCTGTGTAAAATGTTTTGCATGATTATAATAATCTATAATGTTTAAACTGTGGTCTCTTGTTCTCTGCTGGTGCTGGAACCCAAGCAAGGAGATCACAGATAACGCATGATTTACGATAAGAAGAAAATAAAGCCACCTCCTAAATTAAGCCAGTGTTCAATTGGCCAGAACTCATCCTGGAGGTTGGACAAACTTTGAGTTTAAAATCTTAAACCTTCTCTTTTTCTCTCTCTCTCTCGGAAAAAGTCTCGAAAGAACAAGTCGGGTGGAGCAGACGATGGCTATAGTAACCATGTAGACGCATAGAGACAAATGACCCAAATCAAGATCATGGTTTAAAACAGCTCATTCAAGCCATCTAACTCGTCTCACTTTCCTTTCTTTTCCTTTGTTTTCTTTTCCGTTTAAAGTCTCGGCTCAAAGTTAAGTTTGCTGCAAAGTTCGTTTAAACGTCTCTCCTGCAACGCGCTTCGAACTGAAAAGACTCTCCTTCGCCTGCCCATCACACGTGACCGGCAGTTCAGAAACTTCTATCCAGGCACTTCAAAGACATCCAGCCACACGGACCCGGGCCGGGAAACTCCTTCGACGAAGCACCACAAAAAGGGAATTCCCTGGCCTAAGCAACGCAAAGACAAGCAAGTACTCCAGACTGTAACTGAACTGGTGTTTTTTTTTTTATGTAAATTGAATAACCTGTCTAAGAAACGAAGGTTTAAATTAATGTTTGGTGGTTCATTCAGGTCATGTCTTACAAAGTGCATCTCACTCTGAAAACTCACTCTTTCTCTCTCTTCCTCTGCGCCTTGTATGAATATGTGTGTGTGATTGTGTTTAGACCTTAGTTTTATGTGTTTAGAATAGTTAATAAAGTCGTCCATATATTTGAAAAGATATTTGCCTTGTGTTGTGCTTGCACATTTAATGTTTTGTACTGTCGATCTAAAGTTACCTTGCTAATACATAGTGTTTCACTATAGATTGGATATTTATATCTGTGCCAAGGTTATAATTACGGCCCGTTCAAATTAACTCTAAACGAGTCATTTGCTCGGTTCCATAGTGATTCGGTCAAGATTCATTGCAAATCGATGAATCATTCCCTTTGAGCTAAATTGGCCTTCCGGCCCCCTTAAATACATTTTATGTATATTATTATTGTGTAATTCGTTACACATGTTTGAACCAAACATATGGGTGTTTTTAGCCTTCTCTTTGGGAGTCATTTATGGATTAATTACCCATCAAGGTTAAAGAGAAGACTTGGGTTTTTTGGTATTTTGGCCAGTGCATCACATTTGGAGGATTATTATCGTTTTTGCTGGACATTTATAGTTCATTTCTGGGGCGCAAGGACTAAGGATTCATACATCAGGACAATACTCCTCACACATGGACTATTTGATCAAGGACTCTGGGATAAGTGTTATTTTTCCTGATTTGACTGCTGTGTCATCAATATACTTTGTTGGGTAATCTGTTTATGCCTTTCTTTGTCTGATTTCAAGCATTGATACAGTTTTCCCTTTATTCATTCATGACTTGTGTTTGCCCTGAACTTTTAAGTGACTACTGGTTTACTTTAGTTGCAAGCCAAGTTTGTTACAACGCAATCTGGCCGAGATATGCGCTGGCGGCAGGAAACTTCACTTTGTGCGCCTGCGCCTCGTATACAACGTTATATATAAAGCTTGAAGGACAACTTGGTTGGCATTGCCTTTTCAGCGAGGGAAATACACGGTGTGGCGTGTGAGCGTGTGAACTGGTTGAATTGCGTGTGTCTCACGGCCAATGCGTGAGACTTGAGAACCCTGAGAAGAGCAAACACACCCTCAATCAATTTCTGGCCCCGTCTGATGCTACAAGTAGCCTAGCGAAATACAGTTTCTGTCGTGTTTTATTAGCCATTTTTTAAAATTCCATTGATATCTGTTGAAGGACTCAGTGCTCGTTGATATTACTGTGCTCGTCTGAGAGACAGTTCTCCGTCTCTCAGAAGGCTAGCGTGAGCAGAGCAACTGCAGTTATGTGTTTGTCGTGCAAGTGGTCAGGATTGTGCTAACGCTTCAGACTCAAATATAGAGCGGAAGTTTAATTGCGGTTGTGAGATATCTGAAAAAATAGTTCCACTATAGTAAATAACACGGATTGATACATTGCGCCAATATATTTGTTTTTAATCATCAATGAACACCACTAACCTCTAGGTGAGTTGCACAGTTTTGAAAACGAACGTTAAGGGTTGTTTTAAGGACATGTTTGAGTAGACAGCCACTCTGAAGCGGTCGGAGGCAATTCTAAAAGAGTCAAAAAGTCGAAACAGGACCCATTGTCAAAATTTCTAAGTCCACCACTCTAGTTCATCCAAAACAAACTAGAAAATAGACTCAAAGTACTAAATACCGGAATTATACTTTAAGGAAATTGTCTACACTAAAATCTATCCTTTCAACCAAGGACTTGGAGACTGTTATACATGCTTTAATTTTCAGGCATAAGTGAATCATTCGTGAAGAAGATATGTGACAAATGAAAACAAACTGAAATTCCATAAAAACTAAATTAAACAGAACAGAATGGTGACAATGTGTATGATGTAGTATTTTAGTTGATTTACTCTTGCCTAGATCTGTGACTGTATCAGCCTAAGTCGAATATTATGCGGCAGAATTATTTGTTATTTATTTTTAAGCCATTTTCCCCGCTTCGAGCACACCCCTAATCGCTGCATGATTTAGCTCGCCTAAACTGCGAGTGGACTGCAGTGACTTTAGTTGCTACAAAGGGCCAGCAACTCGTGGCAATTGATATGCCAGCGTAGTCAAGGTCATGTCCAGGGACCCAAGGCTGTGTGCCCGTTGCATACTGCACACCAGCCTGACTTGGATGCATCTGAGGAACCTCTATGTACTCCCTGGCCACCCCACTATCAATGGTAGTGAGGGTGGAAACCCTTGAAGTGTGATGTGGCAGTAAAAGGTGCCTTCCACAGGTTTGTGAGCTTCACATGTACTTATGGGACATAGGGTACTGGGCCCCAGATATCAACCATCGAACCAAGAGCGCTCAATACAGGGCGGAGGATTCCATTTGTAACGGTGGCTTTACCAAACCAGTATGGGTTTTCAATTAGGCTAGGTTTGGTTTAAAATCATTCAGGCACCAGACAAGTTCAACTTGTCAAAAAAAAAACTAAATATATATGCTGGATAGCTCCAACCACTGTTACATACAAAAAAAAATAATAAACTGATACCCACAATTCAATTTTCACAGAGTTTGTATTATTTTTTGTTCACATGACAAAACAAATGAAACAATTTCAAGTTCACATTCAAATATTCATACAAAGAGAAATCACGAGAGTCATTGGATCACAAGTGTCCATAAGTTCGCTATTTGTTAGAATATCTTCCGTTCTTTTTTTTCTTTCTCTCACTTCCGTTTCTAGCTCTCTTTTATCTTCCATTTCCCCATTGGTTTCCGCCCATAAGGAAATGAAGCTAAGCGCTGGTTCTGCCAGGAAGACTCAATCGTTCACGTCATGTATTACCTTCTCACTATCCAATCACATCCTAATAGCCAGTATAAAAGGGTGGTACTTACTCATGTCTGAGTTCTCAGATGCTGTCGCTTCAACCACCTCCATCCTCCCCATCCACCACCAGACGGGACCTTCCTTCATCTCCCTACCATTCTACGCCGGGTCCTCCCCACCAGACAGGACCTTCCTTCATCTCCCTACCATTCTACGCTGGGTCCTCCCCTCCATCCTTCCCATCACCTCCAGACGGGCTCTCCCTTCTACCCTGAAGATGCCAGGATGTCCTCTCCTCCTTCCACCCCACCACCACCAGATGGCACCCTTCCTTACTTCGCGGGGGTGGGCTGCGCCCCCGCCTTCATCTCAGGCGGGATGCGCAGATTCCGTACCCTCGGAATGCGAATTACGGACGGGGCCTACGCCAAAGAATTTGATTGCTTGCTGAGCTCGTAAATAAATGTTATTGTCTCAGTATTATTCTCCCGAGTCTTTCTGGTAGAAATGTGGAAAAGCCGATATGGATCGCTTTTCTCCATATCGCCACACTCTCCCTCCCTGGAAAAAAACAACCCATGGTTGTGGCAATGTGTATCATTTAAAATCCAACGAACTCTTCTTCATCAGAAGATTCATTGAAAAGTTGACTGAGTTTTTTCGTCTCTTGGTAGTCTAGCTCTTCAGCTGTGGGAAAACATGGCTTCAGGTTGCACACATTCACGATGCGAACATCTTCACCAGTGGACTCTAGTGCTACTCGGAAGTTCAAAGGACCGACCTGTTTGATTATACGGTAAGGCCCTTTCCACTTCTGAGCCAGTTTCGCCGTAAAGTGACGTTGGGCACTAGACTGGGGAAATGTTCTCATCCACACACAATCCTTTTCCTTGTGTGTGACATCTCGCCTGTTTTTATTGTAGTTTCTGTCACTTTTGTGCTTTTTTACAGCATTCCATGGCTTTGGACTGAAGCTTAGCTAGGTGGTGGACTGTGTCTTAAGATGCGCAGTCTGGAGTTAGATTCTTGCCATGTAACAACTTGTCCATGGGACTTTGCAGTTTTCTCCCCAAATTAAGCTCTGCAGGGGTCATCCCAATCGTTTCCTGGACAGCTGAATTAATGGCAAAACAAAGTTCGGGTAAGTATTGGTCCTATTTTGTGTGATTGTTGTCCACATAGGCAGAAATCATACATTTGGGCATACGATTGACTCTCTCTGTCATGTTTGTTTGTGGATAGTAGGCTGTTGTTAGTTTTGGTTTGATACTCCACTTTTGGCAAAGTTCTCTGAACAATGACACAAATTGCGTACCTCTTTCCGACAGAATGTAGTCTAGCACCCCCCAAGGGGTTAGAATTTCCTTCCGAAGAAGTAAGGCAACAGTCTGTGCGTTGGCGTTTCGCATGGGAAAAAATTCCACCCAGCGGGAGTAGTAGTCTACAAAGACTAGGAGGTACACATTTTGCTTAGTGCTACGTGGCATTGGTTCCATAATGTCTATCAAGCATTTCATTACAATGGGTGGTGGTGATTGGTTGGTTTTCCAACAGGTTTCCGATTCTCTCCCTTAAGTGTCTGACATCATTTAATACACTTCTTAACATGATGTTTTATGTCAGTCCACATCCCAGGCCAGAATGCAACATCATGGATCCGCTTGTAGGTCTTATAGATACCTACATGACCGCACCAGGGGTCCGAGTGGTAGTGATGTAGAATGGATGACACAAGGCTGGAAGGAATGGAGACTCTGTAATGAACTTGATTGTTCGGTAAGTGAGTTTTGTGATAGAGTTTATCCTCCAGTACCTCATATTTATTTTTTAGAGGAGAATCCTTTTCTGCGAGTGCTTGAAGTGTGTTGGTAATTACAGAGTCTTTGTGTTGTTCTTCCCAGATCGTGACTGGAGACATCGGAAATACAGCATTCTCCTGTTGGCTAGTGTACAGGTTACAACTGGTGTGAAACTGAGACAGAGCATCAGGTGCCATATTCAGTTTCCCTTTTCGATATTCAATAATAAAATTAAAACCTCTGAAGTTGCAAGGCCCATCGGATGAGGCGACTCGTGGTTTTTGTGGAGGACATTACACATTGTAGTGCAGAGTGGTCCGTGATGACAGTGAACAGTTTGTGCTCTAGATAGTGCTGCCATTTCTCTAAGGCCCAAATTACAGCCAAACACTCTTTTTCAGTGGTTGAATAATTTGTCTCTGCTTTGTTCAGGGTCCTGCTAGCATAGGCAATAACTTGTTCCAGTCCTTTTTCCTTGCGCTGGGTCAGCACAGCTCCCAAACCAGTGTCACTGGCGTCTGTATACACAGTAAAAGGAAGTTGAAGGTCCGGATGGCCAAGAATAGGAGGAGAGGTAAGACAGCATTTTAAATATTCAAAGGCTTGCTGACATTGTGGTGACCAGATAAAGGAATACTCTTTATTTTTCAGTGCATTTATGGGTCCAGCTATACTGGAGAAGTTTGGTACAAACCGGTGGTACCACCCGGCTAACCCCAGGAAACGCTGGACCTCTTTGACATTGGTAGGCACAGGGTATTCTCGTATAGCCTCCACCTTACTTGGGTCTGCAGTGATGCCTTGGACTTTGACGACATGTCCTAGAAAGGTTATTTCCTGAAGACAGAACGTGCTTTTCTTTAAGTTAATGGTTAGGCCCGCTGTTTGCAACTTGTAAAGGACAACCTGGAGGTCGATGGAATGCTGCTCTATGGATGGGGATTAAATAATTATGCAATCGATGTAAACTAAACAAATGTATCCACGCAATTCTCCTAGAACACTCTCCATCAGCCTTTGGAAGGTTGCTGGGGCATTTTTTAACCCGAACGGCATAACATTAAACTGGAACAGTCCTGATTGAGTTGTGAAAGGAGTCTTTGGTTTACTTTCCTGATCTATGTGTACTTGCCAGTAGCCACTGTTAAGGTCGATGGTGGAGAAGATGGCTGCTCCAGATAATGATTCCAATATTTCAGTGATGTTGGGTAAAGGGTAGGCATCATTCTCTGTAATGTCATTAACTTTCCTGTAGTCTACACAAAACCTAAGACCTCCGTCCTTTTTAGGGACTAAGACGACAGGTGAGGCCCATCCAGAGTGTGACGGTTCTACGATGCCAGCAGTCAACATCTCTTCCAGCTGCTCTTTCATGACAGCTTGTTTAGTAGGAGTTGTGCAGTACGGTCTTTGTTTTATAGGAACTTGGTGGGTAGTATATATGTGATGCTGCATAACTTCAGTACGTCCTGGACGCATGGTACAAACTTGAGGGTTTGACTCGAGGATCCGCCGTAACTGTTGCTTGCCTTCCGGAGGTAAGTGGGCGTCATGTACAGCAGTGTCAATTAATGTATTTTCATCTAGGTAGGCTGGTGGTTGAGCTGTTTTAAATTGAGGAGGAACAGAAGTTAGTAAGGAGAGGCTGTTAGGGTTTCCTGTCTTTTCCTTTAGATGTTGGGAACTAATAACTGGTACACTGGCATTTGTTGGCTGGAAAGGGTAATCTTCTTTAGGATTAGACTGAAATGAATATATTTGGCCTGCTACATTAATTTGCAGCCCACTGAAGAAGATAAAGTCCAATCCTACTACAACTACATATGCCAAGGCTTTGGCTGAAAGAACAACAGCCGGTATGGTGAATACTTTTTGTAACTAGCTCCAGTATCAACAATAGCCTTTCCTTTCCAGGTGCCAATACCAAGTAGAATAACTAATTGTTGTGGAACAGCAATAGGTGGTGGTTTCTTACCAGTTGCTGGTGTCTTGCGAGAAGTAGAAGCAGACACAGAGCGATTTCCAGGTGGACAAGTACCTTTAGAGGCTGGAAATGTTGTCCGCTTGCTACTGGAAGAAGAGTGTTGGTTGGTGGACTGAGGTGACTGGGACTGAGAGGTGACAAAGTGAGGACAACTGCCGGGTGAGTGATGTCCTTTACATCGCCAACATTGCACTACAGGTTTCTCTGCTGGTCGGTTGGAAAGAAGTCTTTGCTGAGTAGATATGGGTTGCTTAGAACTCACATGTTTTTCATATTGCAATTGTTGTTCATAGTCTTTTTCTGTTGCCCTAATTTCACGAGTTCATCGACGGTGTTAACTCGACTGCGTATCTGGCTTGCGAGGTAAGGGTTTATATTTTTTAATATCATTTTCACCAATTCTCTGTCCGTCAAGGTGGGTTTCCACATCTTGCAGAGGGTTCTGTAGGTGAATGCAAAGTCTCTAATGCTCTCTCTTTCTCCCTGTGTTCTTGTGCTTACTCTTTCAGCCAGCTCGTCTTCATAATCCTCTGATAGGAAAGCAGAGAGAAAAATGGATCTAAACTCCTCCCACTTGGTTATTGAGGATCGTGCAACTTCCCACCAGTCCCGGGCAGTACCGTAGAGGACATTATGGAAAGTGGCCAGGATGTCAGCATCAGCAAGAGGATGTAAAGCCAAAAAATCCTGACATCGAGTTAAATAGAGCAAGGGGTCTAAATCATCTGACTGTCTCCCAAAGGTAGGAAACGTAATTTTAAGATGATCACCTTTTACAGCAGGAGCCGTGAGAAGAATAGGAGCTGTCACTGGGGATGCGGGTGAATCTGGAGTGGTCAGAAGCATTGGGGCTGTAACTGGTGATGTAGGTGAAACTGGACTGGTCAGCGGTAAGGGTGAGTAATCTCTGGTCTTCAAATCAGTCATTTGTTTCTCTTGTCTTTCAAACCTTTTCTCGAGTTCAGTTTGTAAGCTATTTACAGCTGCACACAGTGTGTTAGTGGTTTGGGTGCACTGGGTGAGCTCTGTAGACAAATGGTCATGATTTCTTTGATGGGTTACCAGATAGGATTTGATGTCTTGCTGAATCTCCATTTGAAATTGGTCAATCATGAACCTCACTTCAGACACATAAGTTGCAAACCACATATGGGTTCCTGGGAAGTCAGTGGTGCTGGCTTGTGTGGGAGTGAAGTGGAGAGGATGAAGGAGCATGAAGGAGTCCATGTGAAGAAAGTGGAGGACGGAATGCTGGAGGCCAGACTGGGGTAGCAACGTCTGGTGCCGGTGGTTCCATCTCCACAAAAGTGGATGGGGAGAGAGGGGGAGTGGCTGCCATCTTTGTTTGTCAGTGTGTCAGTGTATGTATAGTCAATGTAAAAAAAAAAAATGCAAGTTAAATAAAAAAAACACTGTACAAATGTTTGAAAAAACTCACAACAGAATGCACTTACAGCTTAGTGTGAATAAAGAATACACTGTCTGTCACACCAATTCAAACTAGTATTCACTTATTCACCAAATCAATTAGGTTTCAAAACACACAGTTTAGAAAAGTATTTTCTCAAAAAACCTTTTTTTTTTTTTTTAAAAAACAACAGTTCCAGTTTAGTATATGGGGAAAAAAATATTCACAAACAAAAGTGACAATAACTAACCTTTAAGTATTCCTCTAGGGAAACTCAAATTCAACGATACAGTTTTTTTAAGTTTTATATATGAGTCTTACAGTTTCAAGGGTCCCTGTTCAGGCGCCACTTCTGTAACGGTGGCTTTACCAAACCAGTATGGGTTTTCAATTAGGCTTCAATTAGGCCGTAGTTTCATAGCGCTTTATCTGTAGAGTGGATTATGGAGGATCCCTAATCCACTACAGATAAAGGGCTATGAAATTACGGTTTCGCGTCCCTATGCCGAATTGATAAAATAAAATTCTGCGTAAAAATTTATAGGCAAGACAAGTAGTTTGTTTAGGCATGGTTTGTAGGGAATTATAAACCTGCGCACATATATTCAAACGCACATAACTATAGAATCAATTCTTAACATGCATGTGAACGCCATCAGCGCTTATCACAGGTTCAGTTTAAAGTCTATTTAGAGAGAACGGCGTCGTCTTAGCGGCCCCTAATTTAATAACAAATGATCATTTCGAGGGAAGTGAATCAATCAAAACTAACTTTAGCTGGAAACAACATATTCAAGAACCGCTATAAAACCAAACCATTCTTTGTTACCTTAAATTATATGTTTGTCTCTGTAAAGCTGCTTTGAAACAATCTACATTGTTAAAAGCGCTATATAAATGAGGATGACTTGACTTGACTTGACTAGGTTTGGTTTAAAATCATTTGGGCGCCAGACAAGTTCAACTTGTTAAAAAAAACTAATATATATATGCTGGATAGCTCCAACCACTGTTACATACAAAAAAAAATAATAATAAACGGATACCCACAATTCAATTTTCACAGAGTTTGTATTATTTTTGTTCACATGACAAAACAAATGAAACAGTTTCAAGTTCACATTCAAATATTCACACAAAGAGAAATCACGAGAATCATTGGATCACAAGTGTCCATAAGTTCGCTATTTGTTTGAACTCAGTCTTTCATGTTCCACTTCATCAACAAAGAAAACGCAATAAACAAAAACAAAGAAAATAAATAATAAACAAATACATATATGTATTTGGTGTATGCGCATGCATGTACGGAGCGTGTATGTGTGTGTGTGGGTGTATAATGACTATGTGAAGCAGTCTGTGCAATGGCCGGGAATCCCTGGCCGGGAAAATGAGCTTTGAGTTTTTACGTGAGGTTAAAAAGTGTGGAGGAGAGTTTGAAGGCTTTGACGTGAGGTTAAAAGTGATGGGCAACAAGATCAGTACCTGAAGCAGGCGAACCAAACTGGATAGTGTTGCTCCCGGCAACACAACGAACCAGGGAGAGCGGTATTTCTCTGTCACTTTGGCCGTCACACCCAACACTGCAAACACAGGATTTCCAGCAGATAATAGCAGCAACGTCCTTCAGGTAGCCTGAGAGTCCCACTTCAATAACCTGAGGCAGACGAACCAAACTGGATAGTGTGGCTCCGGGCAACGCAGCGAACCAGGAAGAGCTGTATTTCTCCTTCCCTTTGGCAATCGCACCCAGCAGCGCATACACAGAATTTTCAGCAGACAATAGCAGCGACGCCCTTCAGGTAACCTAGGTCCCACTTCAATCTACACGTGTGTTTCCTCTTTTTCGTTCTCTCACTTCCATTCTTTTTTTTCTTTCTCTCACTTCCGTTTCTAGCTCTCTTTTATCTTCCATTTTCCCATTGGTTTCCGCCCATAAGGAAATGTGGAAAAGCCGATATGGATCGCTTTTCTCCATATCGCCACACATTCCAGCCTGATGCTCTTGACGGCCAAGGGCAAGCATGGACATCTCTTCCTCATCCGAAGCACGAATGAGAAATCAGGTTCATCATGTGACACAACGCCAAACTCATCCATTTTGCTTTTATAGAGAAAAACTGCTCTTTTCAGATTGCTGAAGTGTCCAATGGAAGCTCTCACTACACTTTGCTGTGTGTGGGGTGGAGAGACCACTGCAATGCATCGTATATCTTCCAGCAACGAGGTAATTGAGAATGAGCGTCTGTCTGTAGTGATATCCACTCAGCTCAGTTCAACAAATCTGAAAGAGTGAATGCCACTTGCCAATTCTCATTGGCCTTTTCTGAGGTATTAGAGGTGTTTGGTGATCCCAAGTGCGACCCCTAGTGTCAGCATTCAACACCACATAGGAGTGATAGGGAATCAATAGATGAAAATGGTTAATAAAATATGTCATAATATATTTCATATTTGAGTACAGAAATCTTGTCTGTTTCTTACCTGTTTCATTATATATGACTGATATATGCATCACACTATGTTTGTTAGTTTATGTTAAACTTGTGTAATCCAAATGGATGGAAATTTATATGCAATTCAAATACATACATCTTAAATTTGGGCATAAATATTTTTGGAGTGTACATAGTGCAGAGATGCACAGAGCATCCTCATTTGTTTTCCCCCTGAACTCTAATCCCTTTTCAGCTTCTCCAGCAGTGGGTTGGGTTATTTGTTTATTTTCCTACATTGCAGAGCTGTCCATCACCCTGAAAATGCTTTTGAAATTCAAAGTCCTATGCCACTTACATTAACCCAAGCTGAACAAGATGATCCCACTCAGAATAAACACCAGCAACCGCATACATTACTAACATTACATGGGCTGTTTAGTTTTTTTCTAGAGTTAAATATTCTACAAATATCTGGTGTTATTAAGTCCAGTATGGTCAAGAGGTCCTCGCTGCACCCTGTAGCACGATGACGTAGCTGGATGGTCCAATACGTAGTGGATGGAGGTGTGTTTTGGTCATAGACGCATGCGCACTATAATAGTCAAGTCAAGTCATCTTCATTTATATAGCGATTTTAACTATGTAGATTGTTTCAAAGCAGCTTTACAGAGACAAACATTTTAAGGTAACAGGGACTGTTTTGGCTTTATAGCGGTTCTTGAATAATGTTATTTTCCAGCTAAAGTTAGTTTTGATTGATTCACTTAATTCCGTCGAAATGATAATTTGTTATTAAATTAATTACATTTTTCTCACAACTGCGAGTTTACATCTCGCTTACTGACTTTATTTCTCAGAATTGTGAGATATAAAGTCAGAATTGCGTGAAATAAAGTCGCAATTGCGTGTTATAAAGTCAGAATTGGGTGAAATAAAGTCTTTTTTCTCCAATTCTGAATTTATAACACATAATTGCGAGTTTATATCTCCCAATTCTGACATCTTTTCTCTAATTGCGAGTTATAAAGTCAAATTCTAATGGAAAAATTACCATAATAATGCAATTCTGAGAAAAAAAGTCAGAATTTCACAGTAGCCTATATATCACGCAAATCTGACCTAATAACAAACAATTGCGACTTTATATCACGCAATTCTGACTTTATAACCTGCAATTGCGACTTTATATCAATTCTGAGATAAAAAGTCAGAATAGTGAGATAAAAAGTCGCAATTACCTTTACATACATGTTGTAACAATTCAATGTGTTTGAGTTCTGTTTTGAGATCTTGTTTCCCCCTGTCTTTGTTATTTTGGTTCAGTCCTGTTAGTTTTCCCGCTCTGCCTAATTAGTTATTCCCGTCACCTGTGTTCTGTTCATTATCCCATTATTCCTTGTGTATTTAAGCCCTGTGTTTTCTCCCAGTGTTGGTCGATCGTCGTCTATGTATGGTTGTGTGTAAACCCTGAAGTCCTGGAGTTTTGTTCTTGTTTCATTTTGACAGTTTCATTTTTGTTATTAAAACTCTTATATTGAAACTTCCGTGTCCTCGTCTTCGGTCATCCAGCACACCAACCCTGACAGAACGATCGACCGTAAACAAAAATGAGCCGAAGAAGGAAGATGAAAGAGGTGAGCCCTTTCGAAAACCCTATCCTCTTTCAAGGCGAACGCTCCCTCGAAGAGTATGCGGGGCTCTATTTAGACATTTATGATGATGTGTCGATGGAGGAAGAGGAACTAACAAAGAGTTTCTGGGGTGGTCTGAAGGACCCATTGGCCCAGATAATTCTTGTCAAGGACCTCCATCTATCCTTCCTGGAGTTTGTGGATCACACGCTGTGGGCGTGTGGATCCAGCTACCTTGTAGAAGATCTACCACTCCAGCCAGCTCCAAGCCCGCCAACGCCTGAGCCCATCACCTCCACGCCAACGCCTGAGCCCATCACCTGCACGCCGGCCCCTGAGCCCATCGCCTGCCCGCCAGAGCCTGCACACCGCATCAGCCCTGCCGCCAGATCGGTCCATGGACTTCCCCGGCTGATGTCCTGTATGACTGATCCCCCACTGATGTCAGTGCGATTAGCCAGGAGGATGGCTGCCGAGGCTGGGGTTCACGTCAACCACATCCAGCCAGATCCTGAGCCCGTCGCCTGCCCGCCAGAGCCTGAGCCTGTCGCCTGCCCGCCAGAGCCTGAGCCCAGCCCCAAGCTCCCTGAAATGCTGGTTCCGTTCAGTTCCGAGTCCCCTGATGTGCTGGTCCCGTCCAGTTCCGAGTCCCCTGATGTGCTGGCCCCGTCCAGTTCCGAGTCCCATGAAGCGCCAGAGCCAGAGCCCGTTGACCCAGCGCCAGAGCCCGTTGACCCAGCGCCAGAGCCAGAGCCCGTTGACCCAGAGCCAGAGCCCGTTGACCCAGCACCAGAGCCAGAGCCCGTTGACCCAGCGCCAGAGCCAGAGCCCGTTGACCCAGCGCCAGAGCCAGAGCCCGTTGACCCAGCGCCAGCGCCAGAGCCCGTTGACCCAGCGCCAGAGCCCGTTGACCCAGCGCCAGAGCCCGTTGACCCAGACCCAGAGCCCGTTGACCCAGACCCCCGTTGACCCAGCGCCCGTTGATGTCAAGTCTGTTCCCGTTCCTGAACCTGTCCTTCTCCCCAAGAAAATTTTGGGGTGGGCTATATACGCCTTCGCCGTGGCCGGCCAAAGATCCACGGAGGCCGGCCAAAGATCCACGGAGGCCCGGAAAAATAACACCGCCGTGGCCACCCGAAGGGTCCTCACCGCCGTGGCCACCCGAAGGGTCCTCACCGCCGTGGCCACCCGAAGGGTCCTCACCGCCATGGCCACCCGAAGGGTCCTCACCGCCGTGGCCACCCGAAGGGTCCTCACCCCCATGGCCACCCGAAGGGTCCTCACCGCCATGACCACCCGAAGGGTCCTCACCGCCATGACCACCCGAAGGGTCCTCACCACCATGGCCACCTGAAGGGTCTTCACCACCACGGCCACCTGAAGGGTCTTCACCGCCGTGGCCACCTGAAGAGCCTGCACCGCCATGGCCACCCGAGGGGTCCTCACCGCCATGGCCACCCGAGGGTCCCACAGCTCCGCCCTGGACGCCCGAGGGTCCCACAGCTCCGCCCTGGACGCCCGAGGGTCCCACAGCTCCGCCCTGGACGCCCGAGGGTCTCACAGCTCCGCCCTGGACGCCCGAGGGTCCCACAGCTCCACCATGGCCACGCCCACAGCCTGAACCGTCGTGGCCACGCCCACAGCCTGCACCGTCGGGGCCACGCCCACAGCCTGCACCGTCGTGGCCACGCCCACAGCCTGCACCGTCGTGGCCACGCCCACAGCCTGCTCTGCCCTGGCCACGCCCACAGCCTGCACTGTCGTGGCCACGCCCACAGCCTGCTCCGCCGTGGCCACGCCCACAGCCTGCTCCGCCCTGGAGGCTTCCTGGACCTGCACCATGCCCTCGTCAGCCTCCAGGGCGCCCACCCTCCCACCTTCGGGGAGGGGGGAGGTACTGTAACAATTCAATGTGTTTGAGTTCTGTTTTGAGATCTTGTTTCCCCCTGTCTTTGTTATTTTGGTTCAGTCCTGTTAGTTTTCCCGCTCTGCCTAATTAGTTATTCCCGTCACCTGTGTTCTGTTCATTATCCCATTATTCCTTGTGTATTTAAGCCCTGTGTTTTCTCCCAGTGTTGGTCGATCGTCGTCTATGTATGGTTGTGTGTAAACCCTGAAGTCCTGGAGTTTTGTTCTTGTTTCATTTTGAAAGTTTCATTTTTGTTATTAAAACTCTTATATTGAAACTTCCGTGTCCTCGTCTTCGGTCATCCAGCACACCAACCCTGACACATGTCACCTCAGACCAGCGAATTATAACCCAGAGATCGGTACTGCGCATGCGTCTATGACGTCACCAAAACACATCTCCATCCACTACGTATTGGACCATCCAGCTACGTCATCGTGCTACAGGCTGCAGCGAGGAGTGTCTCAGTATGGTTAAGGGAATTGATTGAGAGTGTAATACAGTTTTTCCTTGTTTCTGAGGGCACACCAATGGTATACATTTTGGATGTGCTTATCTGATCCATCCACTTCTTCAGTCTCTGTCAACGACTTTCAAAAGTGCACTGTTGGTGTTCCTCCAGGTATAGGTTGGGTAACACTGGTGCATATCAATATGATTTGTATTTTACAGATTCACTGGAAATACAATAATGTTCAATACCACTGCTTGAGATTTTTGCATCACAGACACCAAAACCAGCCTTTATCATCTGTTTACTGTCATCACTCGTAACCCACTGTTTCCAAGAGTGAAATGTGAAAGGCATCAGTATTTTCATGATCATGTTTCTTTAAACTATCTTGGTATATCTAGTATCTATATCTATCTACTTTCTTTAAAATATCTGTTAATTTGACTTACTAATACGTTCACATTTTCTGTTTTTCTGAAATATGTTTATGTATATGTATAATATATCAACGGTTTTCAACATTGAAAATAATAAGAAATGTCAGTACACAATCATTTCTGAAGAATCATGTGACACTTAAGATTGGAGTAATGGCTGCTGAAAAATTTGCTTTGCTATCACATGAATAAATAATTTTTGGGATAAAATAAACCTAACTACTGCAGATAAAAGTACAGTCACAATAAAAAAAAGAGGTGTCTCCCTGTCACGGGAAGAAGGGCCCTCACACTATATTACAATCAATAGCCAGGGCAAACTGCACAAAGTTGCATCAGTACACATTTGATGCGAATTAAAATGTAGTTAATGTAAAAAAGACTGCTATTTCCGGATGAAGTCTGAGGTTTGGCGTCCAGAGTGCACTTATGTGTAAAAATATATTGAAACAATTATGCCTACAGCTAAAACGATTTCAGTAATTGATTGTATACATTAGAGCTTTGCATTAGAGGTTTTTTTCTTCTAAAAAAAAAGAAACGTGTTTATTTCAGTGATTTACAATATCTGAACATAGGCAACTAAACAAAACAGCATGACATTAAATAGGTTTAAATAGAGGCAATCACAAGCATAATAAAAAATAAAAAACTGCTGACTTCCTGTTGGGCAGAGCTAATGTCTGTGGTGTGAAATTTGTCTGGCTTGATGAGATCTATATGTATAAAGCTTGACGTAACATCTAAACATCTAAACTAAACATCAAAAGAATAATAATGTTCAATATATTGCCATGGCAACAGAATTTAAGAGATCAAAAATCCCTTTTAATCCCTTTTAATTTGATATCTACTTTATTGCCATTATTAGTAAAACATCTAAAGCAATTTAGTGAAAAAGGAAAAAGGGATAATGCCCTATTTCCTTCTGCCAGTTGGTGGCGCTACAACCATGACCAACACTAGCTACATCAACGTGATTAGCCCACAAAGTCAAACATATCCAACATGTCCAATCTGAATTAAATCATATGATGCACGAAGACGATGTGAGACACTCCCTGTTTCCCTTTTTTGTTTCTTTATCGTGTCGTTAAGAGATATATATATTTGCAGTTTAGCATCTTCAGTCTTAGCATGACTTTACTGACGTTTGGTGGCACTTACTTAAAAGGAGTCCTTCAAAATCCACAGCGTGCCATTTTCAAACCATCAAAAATGGCTGAATTCCTGATGGGTGGAGCTAATGACAGTTATTAGGAAATATGTCTGTCATGTTGAGGACAATGGATCTCATTCACTACTAACCATGCTGCATACTAGGGATGTTCCGATCAGGTTTTTTTGCCCTCGAGTCCGAGTCATTTGATTTGAGTATCTACCGATACCGAGTCCCGATCCTATACTTCTATAATACATAAAAAAGAATAAAGAAGAGCGAAAAAACAGATCCAGATTCCAAGATGTTCCTTATTTTTTATTTAATTCGCCTTATTTTAACATTCAACAACTCTGTTAACAAACAGAGCACTTCTGTGAGGTAGCTTGAACAATCAGGTAATAAACATAAATTCCTCACTTTTGGACTTTAGTGCAACAGTAAATATAAAAAAGTCTAATATAAAAACAAATAGCACTCATTAGTCGTGTTTCCACTGCCGGGCTAGGGCCGGACCAGGGTTAACAGCGAGCCGAGCCAAGCCAGTGGCCTCGGGCCTCAAGCACCAGGCTTGCGTTTCCACCGCCAGACCAGTAGGCCCACAGCGCTGCCCTAAACCCCGCCCCTAACACGCCTTTCTGGATCAAACGTCATACAACTCAACCCATTTCAGCGGGTATTATGAATTTATTTATTTTTTAATAAAATAGGAAGTTAGGAAGATAGCATGTATATTAACTCACCAGCCATGGCTGCAATAGTGTCCCGATTGTCTCGAGACCCAGCACACCGTCCATCAAGTCGACCCATGGAAAGTTCCTTCCCTGAGCTCCGCTTTGTCCATTGTGCGTTTTAATAGCCTTGTACAATACTGCGCCCACAACTTTTTTATTTTTTCCTGAACTTGAAGCGTTGCTTGCTGAATGCTTAGCTTAGAAAGTTCAGCATCAATGTATTTTAATACGTCCTCGTTTCTGCACACGCCGTCAAATTGACGTTGTACCCTTTCTTCTGCCCAAATGCTCAGAAGAGCATTTGGTATCTTCAACAGACCAGTACCTACAGGCGATTCTCCATTTCCAGCAGCGAATATTTTGCGCGATATAAAAAGGTGAAATGTGCATCTTGCTTCAGATCATAACATTCCATAACACCGATAAACTCCGCCTTTTACCTTGAGCACGCCTCTAGCCCGAGCTGGCTGCTTTGGCCCAAGGTATTCAACGGGCCAGAAATCCTGGCCGTTGGCCCCGAGTAAGCCCCGCTCAAGCCCCGGAAGTGACAGTGGAAACGCAACTGGCCCTGGCACGCACTAGCACGGCTCAGCCCTGGCCCGGCAGTGGAAACGCGGCTATTGCGATCATTTGTGCTATCTTGGCTGTGTGATGTCCTGCGCCTTTGCACAATCAGGGAGCATTTTTTCTCTCCTCTTCAAACTCTCCTGCAGCGTGAGCTGACTCGTCTTCGGCTGGGTTGCCTGGATAAACTCGCTGTATTGTGTCGGGTGTTTGTTTTTGAGGTGCCGTATCAGGTTTGTTGTGTTAAATGTAGCCTTTTCCTTTCCACCTCTTGAGAGCCCAAGTTTACATATCTCACAGTTTGCTATGGCAATGTTGTTGTCATCAACTTTATAATACCTCGAGACCGCAGACATACTTGCGCTTTCCACTTCAAGCTGCTTCTGTCTTCTTCTTTGCCGGCATTTAACCAATAGCGTCTCTGCAACAAAGTGATGTCATGCCGCACGCGTTGCTGTTTCTGTGTGGAGTCAAAAGGGTCTAACTCTGTGTCACCGCATAACTATAGATGTGTTAAAAAATAATGAGAATATATATATATATATATATATATATATATATATATATATATATATATATATATATATATATATATATATATATATTAGGGGTTGAGCCGACTAGTCGATTAGTCGACTAGTCAACCTTAATGCAATGCCGCGACGCTTTAAGCCTGACGTCGACTAGTCGCGTTGATCATGCGACACTATGATTGCGCTAATTTTGATACTGACATGTTGCAGACGACAACAGATGAAGAGCCCAGAGGGTAATTGCAGCAAGAAAGCAGCATTGGTACATTAAGTGTGTGTAAATACTTTACTAACCCATATTGTTGAAAACGAAAGTAAAAGCATGACGCACGCTCACTGTTTTACCAGGAAATTAGAGTTCAGTCTCTTTATTAAAATCATTAAAACATTATGTTTTTCATTTATTTATATCATATTGATGTAGCCTACCTCTAATTTACCCGCAATTAATTTGAATATTATTACTTGGATCTGTGCATCACTAATGTGATCATAATCATGATGATGATGATGTAACAGCGGGCTGCAAATGGCATCCGTAACGCATTCGAGACGGATTTAAATCCGATCGCTCAAACCACTTCAGGAGGAGGTCTGGGCCGCTTAACAGACGAAACTGAACAAGTGTAAATGCATCTGGTTGTTGAAACCACATATGTAAATTGGACTTATCCTAACAATGCTAAAAATAAACGTGTGAGAGCGTATTATAGCAATGAAGCTGCAACACGCATCGCGGCAGATGAGCAGCTGATCGTCTATTCATCAAGCCAACGTGCAAACTATCGCAAATCAAAGTGAAAGTAAGTCGCAGACGCTTAACACACAATCATCTTCGTTAAAAGTAAAGAAACAAAATAATCTTACCAGTGCTGTCTCTCTTATTGCGGTCTTTGATTTTGAAATTAGCTGCAATAAAATGCAGCGCATTACTGTTGGTGACGTGAAATCCGTTAAATCTGCATAGCGCGTTGTTTGAAGATCGGATTTATATCTGTTTTGTGAAAACATATTTATGTGTGAATGGAATCGTTTTGATAAATCAGATCAGTAAAAACGCATGAAGTGACAAGGTGTAAACGGCCCCATTATGAGCTGTCAGCATCTGTATAATTTTCTGTTAATTAATTGCAAATTGTGGCATGTTGCAAAGCAGTCCCATCTCTTGTGTTTTTATGAATGACGTCATCGACTAGTCGACGTCGACTCGACTTTGATGTCATAACAGTCGACTTAAAAAAATCTGAAGTCGTTCAACCCCTAATATATATATATATATATATATATATATATATATATATATATATATATATATATATATATATATATATATATTCGAGTATAACGTCCGATTCTGATCGATTCTGAAACCACGTGATCGGGCCCGATTTCCGATCACTTGATCGGATCGGGACATCCCTACTGCATACGCACACATTTGTGCGTGAAATGTGCATACAAATAAAGAACCAAAAGAGGATATAAGTTATGCACGAACAGCGGCAGTATATTCGTGCAGTGTGCGCATGTCAAGAAATCAATTCCGAGTTGAAGCTTGTGACATATAAATGCGCACATCAACCCAACTACTTTATTTATCGTAAAATGACACGCTGTGGATTTTGAAGGACTCCTTTTAAGTAAGTGCCATCAAACGTCAGTAAAGTCATGCTAGCCTAAGACACTGAAGATGCTAACTGCAAAGATATTTTTTTTATAATGTAAGACCTTCAAAAGGAAAATTGTGCAGGAAAATGTAAAAATTGCGTATTCCATCCAAGATGGCTGACTTTCTGTTGGGCAGAGTCAGTTAAAACCAAGTGAACTTTTTCCTATTTGACGTGGTCATCAATGACCATACCAAATTCCGTGCACATCGGATAAGCTTAATTCTGACAACAGCCTGCATTTGGGAGCCCCTCATCCATGCCCAAGCACTACATCACTTTACATTTTTTTTACAGATCTGATGTGTCTGCAAAGTTTCATGAGTTTTCAGGCATTTAGCAGGGCTTTAGCACTTCCTGTGCAGGACGCTTATAAAGGTGTTCCAAACAACTTGTGTTGCACTCCGATGTCATTGCAAATCTTCTGTAGCCATATGATAGCTTTGTCTGAGGAACAGAGTGAAACTGTTAATTACTAAAAATATTACCTTTCTGTGAACACAGTTCCATCTCGGTAAAAGAGACATCTGAAATTCAGCATCACAATCATTGGTAAAACACAAGAGAGCTATTGATGTTTGACATCAGTGACGTCATGATGGCTCTTAGGGGAGAAAATGTAATGGTATTTCCCTAAATAAAACGAAAGTTGACAACATAATGAAATAAGCACACAACAGAACATAATTAGAATCAATATAAATTGAACTTTTGCCAAATGACATTTCAAGTAATTCACAGAACAATGCAGTTTTGGTTACAATTTTCACATTAAATGGAATGGTTAGATTTATTAGATTAATTATTGACAGTTGTAAGGACTGAAATACAACAAAATAGTGGATCTGAAACATTATTTGGTTGGGTAACTGTGCTGCTGATTTAATATGTCAGTCTTGTGAACTGTTGCTTCCATTATCCAGGCTCATTCGGCACAGGTGCACAACTAAATTGAAGGTGACAGAGGAGCTTGACCCCTGAGGGTAAGACTCTCTATTTCAGATAAAAATAACTAGATCCATTTCCTCCCAATGTTTCATCACAGTTCTGTTAGTGAAATGAATAAATACATGTCTTCTGTTAATAGTAAGCTGTGTGATGTGCATAATGATAGATTTCAGTAACAAAATGTATTATCTACAAAAATGTGTTCCTAATTCCTAATATTTTTTGCATGTATTCATATGTTTAATGTGTCTGCTAGAGAAGCTGAGTCTAACCTTGCCTGACACTTATCTCAGTGAAGCTTCACGTTTGTTCAGTCTCTTGTCTCCACTTTTGAAATGCTAAATGCCAGAATAAATCTGCAGATTTCTGCGGCAACAATAGTGACGCTCATCCAGATGGATGGGGCAAATGATAATAATGGCAAATTTGTGCAAACAAGGTTCTTGGAAAATACACTGTTTTTTTTTTTCACTGGTGTGTCTTTTATGTTTTTTTGTTTTATTAAATATAACTCTACATTAGTATTCATTTTGTTAACAAAAACTATTCTAAAAAATATTGTTGACTACCTTTTTTCCACGGATAAGACGACGATGAGACAACATCTGCATCATTAAACACTAACTATAACTATATCAACATGTAATATTGTTGACGGAAAAGACAAGACTAAAACAGCTTTTGTTGTTTCCTGTGACTAAATCTTGTGGTTGATGAATAAATGCACTTACTACAAATACTTTTTTTGTTGTTGTTTTAATAGAAAAACATTAAAGAAATTTAGAATTATTGGAATTACGGTAAGGAATTTCACTGTTTTCTAAATGACACGGATAAAGCTAGATTAAAAATAGCCAACACAACGTGCAGCTCACAAAGGAGCAGATTAATAAAGAGAGACAAGGATAGTTAAGACAGTTAAATAAGTACAATTATGGTAATTGCACCATTATTACCGCAACATCACAACAGCATAATTTCCCTGTCTGATAACAGCCATACGTAATTCATACTGGTCAGAACAGGTTCCGATTGAATTTATAATCAGACACTGTATCATCTTAACTGAGCGCTTTATCAAACAAACACTGTTCAGAGATGAGGATCTGCTCACCTTTTCTCCAGGCCCAAATGAACAGAACGAATGAGCCCGAGCGTGGAGAAGTGACATCATGAAAGGTCACCTGTCAGTTTGGGCTGTGTAGATGAAAGGGGTCCCCTACATAATGAGAATCACTGCTGCTTCAACAACACCTACCTCAATCCTCTGAGCACTGGCCGCTAAATGAGAGGAGAGTGTGGAAATGTCAGATTTGTTCCACTATGCGAGTTACTCTCAAGTGGAATGCCCCATCATGAATTTTAATGAGTCCCATAAGTCATTAATAATTTCACTTATCAAATTGGATGACCATACTTACTATATTTAAATGCTTTTCAGTTCTGACTGGTAGAGCAGAGATAATGTGCAAACCACACAAAAAAAATGAACACTTTGGCTTTCAAGAGTCTTTATTGTCTCGGGTTCTCAGTGACAGTCTCTTTTAGCTCGGAGGCAATTTCATGCAGACCTACAATTCATGAGTTTACACTTACAAATAATCAGTTTTTGGACTATGCTGTCCAAGGAAAGGGCTCCAAGCTCAGAATTTTGGTATTTTGATGGTGTAGGGATGCTGAAAGCTGTCGAGGAACGTAGGTGAGTGGGCTACATATATACATATATCTCATGCTGATTGGATAGATAATTTGTACATGTTCCTCCCAAACTTTGTTAATAAAACATAATTTCACAAGATTACACTTACATATAATAAGATAGAGTAAAAGAAATATGAGTATTTGGCGTGATGTGCAGGGAGAGGGCTCCGAACTCTGTATTTTGGCCCGAACCCAGAGTACCAGAGTACAGAGTTACAAGCCAACGCAGGAGAGCAGCCAAGAACATTACTGGCAAACCCCAAAAATTGTGGAGTGCAGGGCTGATAGGTTTGGGGTTTAGTGTGTGGACCGGGAGGGTTCTCGCATCTTTGGACTAGGACATCACTCTTGCGGCAGTGGAGAAAATTTAGCCAAAATAACTAAGCTCCTGCGGGAGCGAGGAGGTAATACTGCTGCGGCAGTGAAGGCAAGATTAGCCAGAGAACTGGTCGCCTGCGGGAGCAGAGGGGGCATCACTGCATCCTCATGTTAGAGTCTGCTGTAGGCCGCTGGTAGGGGAAGAGGTTAGAGGCAGCGGGAGGAGGAGGAAATGTTATTTGGGCCTGAGTCGCTAGCTAAGGTGGCCTTGCACTTGGAGCTGAAGGCCATGGACAACAATATGGAGGGTTAAAGATGGCGGGATGAAATGGCTGAGACGGCTGAGCTTGCTCCGCTAGCAGAGGCAAACTCACGCTAGGGTGGAGGTATTTGTCGAGTGGGGCAGGCATTGTTCTTGCGCGGCATTGTGAAAGCCACAGTGTGTGGCTGAGCAGACGGAGGAGGAGAGTGAGGCCTGGCAGTGACGGAATGTGAGCAGCATCCCAGAGATTTATATTGAAATGTGCTTTCAGTTACCATTGTTTCCATGCTCCCTTCCTGTGTTTGGTATCTGTTTCCCTTGTTGTCTTGCTTGCCTTCTTTGCTGCCATAGTTAACCTCATTAGTTCACATGACTACTAATCACTGACACCTGTCCCTCTTCAGTCCCTTGTAAACCTGTCTTTTCAAACATCTGTGCTTCAGTTGTTTGTCGGTTGTTGCTCTCCTACCTTTGTGTGGATTTCTCTCTTGTCCTTAGAAAAGATCAGCCAATATTAATTAAAGCACAGGTGAAGGAGGCGTCATATTTTGCTTCACAGATCACACTCTTGCAGTGTTGTCTTGCCTACTTCTTATAAGCGTATTAGAACTTGTTTAAGCTTGGATAATAAACTGCATTCTACAACTGAATTAACTCCCAAAAAATGCAGGTAGTGACAACCGAATTTACAAAAATTATACGCAGTGTGTACAGAACCGAACTGAACAACTAGCTGTTAATGACATACAGCAAGAGATATGAGAGATGACAGACAAGATACATCACGTTAAAGTTAGCCAACGGAATTTTCAAATCTGTAGGTAGTTTCAAAGACAAATATTTTCTATTTATTTGCTTCAACTCTACTTTGTGACAAAGTATAGTTTAACAAGTCAAAACTAAAAGTGTGCCATGCATAGAATTCGAGGCAGTAACCAAGGTGCCCGTGGTACCATGTGAAGAATACACATATGGACTTACCGGTTAGGGGCAGTGAAACACATGGAATGTCACTGGGGTGGCTCCAGCCTGGAAGGGGGTGGAAACACCGGACAGTGACGGCAGAGCGGACTCTGCCCAGGGAAAGACACAGGTTCACTGCAGGGAGCTGGTCGTGGAGGAATACGCATTATGGGATCGCCGCAAGGATCACCACACATGGAACCCAGCCTAGCACAACTTACACAAGCATACGAGCACTAGGCCTGGCGTCAGACGATCCGCAACGTCTGACTGTCGAAGGGGTGTGGAGGAACTCAACAGGGTTCGCCTAAGTGGGGAATTCGATTAGAGAAAGCCGACACTTCGGTGTTACCGGCTGGCTGAAGCGAGCACACAGGAAGAAACCGCCTCAACACGTAGGCTATAAGACCTAACAAACGTGTTAGGTGTCGCCCAGCCCGCAAATCTACAGATATCTGCCAGCGAGACGCCGTGTACCAGTGCCCAGGAAGAAGCGACACTCCTATTTGAGTGGGCTGTCAACCCGGGCGGGCAGGGCACTCCTTGGGCATCGTAAGGCAAGGCGATGGCATCCACTATCCAGTGGGCCATCCTTTGTTTGGAGACAGCCTTTCCCTTCTGCTGGCCTTCGTAACAGACAAAGAGCTGAACTGAGGTCCTGAGGCTTTGCATTCTGTCCACGTATAGGCGCAGAGCGTGAATGGGACAGAGAAAAGCCAGGACTGGTTCTGCCTCCTCTGAAGGCAGCGCTTGCAGGTTCACCACCTGGTCCCTGAAGGGAGTGGTAGGAACCTCGGGGACGTATCCGGGATGAATTCCAGGCACCATTCGTCAACCGAAAATGCATGCAGGTCCCCTACCCTATCGATGGAGGCCAATGCAACCAGGAGTACTGTTTTACATGACAGAATGTTTAACTCAGCTGATTGCAAAGGCTCAAAGGGTGGTCTCTGAAGAACCGAAAGAACCAGAGACAAATCCCAAGAGGGTAAAGAGAGTGGGCGATTTAGTCTCCTCGCCCCCCTCAGGAACATGACGATCAGGTAGTGCTTTCCCATCGACTTACCCTCATCTGCATCGTGATGTGTGGCAATAGCAGCAACATACACTTTAAGGGTGGAGGGATACAGCCTTCGCTCCAACCTATCTTGCAGGAAGGAAAGCACAGCTCTGATCGAGCAAGTTCAGGGGACTCAACGAACAGGTTCCACTTCAACGCATAGAGGCGCCTCATAGAGGGGGCTCTAGCGGAAGTGATGGTGTCGACTACTGTCTGGGGTAGGTTAACCTAATATAAAGGTTAACCTAATTTTAAAGGTTAATGATTAATTATAGCAAGACTGAAGGAAAGTAACAGCTGACTCAGAACGTGATTGTGAGAGGGTCAAGTATATTCACCCATAGGCCAATTTACATTGTAAAGGAATATGAATGAAATTAATTGGTGTGATTTCAATTGGAGTATTTCTCCACATGATTTCCTTTGAGGGATGTGTGAGGGATAGCTGTTTTTCTCAGAGTCACTCCAGTATTTCCCGACAGACACTTTTATCAACAAAATCAAATAAAGAACATCTACTACAGAATCACGTCTCTTTCATAAATATTATCTCCAACAGCTACTGGACAGAAAAATAGCATCCATTAACACTTCCTTTATTATTATTTTTTCATATTAATATTGATATTTTGATATTCATTTTTAATGTTCAGTCCTACATGAATTTGGCTTACTGCCCATAGTGGCCAAAAGTAATGTCCGGCCTAGGAAAACTAACATCCTTACCCTATATTGAAATATTTTAAAAAAATTTAAATGTTTTTCTTTTTTGATTTGTAAACATACATTATGTAGTTGTGCTTGAGTCAGTTGTTTTATTTGCAATAATGCAAGGAAACATGCCAAATTGTGCTGACATAATTCTTGAACAGGCTGTTATACAAAGAAATTATGAACACATGCATGAACAAGAGAAAATCAATAAAATGTAAGCTTTTTCCTGTTAGCTGTAGTTTGCCCTTTTTGACAAATATTTTTGTCAGATAAATACCTTAGCTATGTTTAGTGTTTTGTTTTTCCTTCATATTAAAAAAAAAAAAAAAAAAAAATATATATATATATATATATATATATATATATATATATATATATATATATATATATATATATATATATATATATATATATATATATTCCTCATATTTTGGCGGTTTAATTGAACTTGTAGGGTCATAAAAAAAATCACATTCTACTTTATAGTGGTACAAACCAGTAAATTCCAGTAAATCAGACACTGTCAATAGCTCCATCCTAATGAAAACCCTGAGTTGTTAAAGAGTCTTAAAGTGTTAAAAGATAATGCTTTTTCTTCCCCCTGTGGTCCACTTATAAAGTTTGTTTGCACCAAAATCAGTCATAATCTAGTTAATTAGCTAACTGAGACAAGCCATGCAGAATATCAGACAGAAATATAAATGATTATGTTGGCTGTAATGAAGTGTTCATATTAGAGTCTCAAAAAAAGCCTTTTATCTTCTATATTTCTTTACTGAAATTGTTAAACTGCAAATTGACACTGAAACTGAAAATAGAAAAGACTTTTCTGAGAGATTACAACTTAGCATGAGCATAATATGAAAATAACTGGTTCTACATTTCTACAATGCATCCACTATGGTACTACTCTAAGCTCTTTAGTTATTATCCAAACTAATGACGAATGAATCAAAATGTTCATAAAATAAAAAAGATGACAACATGAACTTACAAATTGAGATATTTTTACTAATTTTACTTGTTTATTTGAGAATGAGAACATCATTGGCATCCTTCTGTCTCGAAAGACAATGGAATCTCTGCCTTGGGGTCTTACAGCATGACTGTAAGACCTACTGCTATGACTGTAGAGCCCGATTCTTGACAGACATGTTCGGTTGCAATTACATCATGCCTGTCTCTGTGGATGTTGGGTCTGTCGTCTTTGCCCTCTCCTTTCTTCCCACTGGTGCTCAAGTTCAAGTTCAAGTTTGTTTATTTCTAGAGCACATTTACTATCGGCTTTCGGCTGACCAAAGTGCTGTACAATAATCACAATACAATACACATTGCACCAACAACATTCCTATCGTCAGTCAAAATATGGTGCATTAAAATAAAATAAAAATAAATAAAGTAGATTACATATTAAAAGCTAATCCAAACAGTTTTTAGCGCTGTTTTAAACTCAGATAGAGTGGAAGCCATTTTAAGTTGAATAGGGAGCTTATTCCATAGAGTGGGGCCCACCACTTCAAAAGCTCTATTTCCCCTCTTTTTCAAGCGGGTTCTGGGAATCAGAAGGAGGGATTTGTTTCCTGATCTCAATTCTTGATTTACAGTATATGGGTGAAGTAGATAAATAAGTTGGTGCAAGATTATTTAAGGATTTGTAGACTAATAGTAAAATTTTATAATCAATTCTATATTGAACAGGTAGCCAGTGAAGGGATCTCAGGAGCGGTGTCGCATGATCAATTTTTTACCACCCTTCAAAAAGTGTGCTGCTGCATTCTGAACAACTTGTAATCGAGAGACTTGACTCTTAGAAACCCCATAATATAGAGAGTTGCAGTAATCTAGCCTGGATGTTATAAAGGCCTAGCAACTTCTAGAGAGGCATTGGATAGGCAGGATTTTATTTTGGAAAAAGAGCGAAGGTGAAAGAAACTCGAGCTCACTACCAGGGCAATTTGCCTATCAAATTTCAAGCTGTTATCAATTACCACACCTAAGTTACGAACTTTTGGTGAGATAGTAAGGTTTAAAGGATCAAGGTTAGGTAAATGTTGTCTACTATGTTCGGAGCGGCCAAAAACAATCGCTTCCGATTTATCTGAGATCAAAAAAAGAAGGTTTTTTGAGAGCCATGCCTTTACATCATTGAAACACGCTGATAATTTACTAACTGCATTCTCATTACCACTGGTCAACGGCAGATAAATTTGCATGTGATCAGCGTAACAATGAAAGGCTACATTATGTTTCCTGATAATGGATCCCAAGGGAAGTAAATACAAGGAAAAGAGAGTGGGTGCAAGAACAGATCCCTGTGGTACGCCACATGATAGCTTACGTAATGATGAAGTAAAATTTCCAATTTTAACAGAAAAAGTCCTGTTTGTTAGATAAGATTTAAACCAGTTTAACACCACTCCTCCTAGTCCTATATAAGACTTCAGGCGAGAGATGAGAATTCCGTGATCAACAGTATCAAAAGCTGAAGACCAGCATGATTAGAATGACAGAAGCTCCCGAATCATTAATCATTGAAATATAATTTAGGACTCTTACAAGCGCCGTTTCAGTACTATGTAGAGATTTGAAGCCTGATTGAAAGATCTCATAGATGCACAGGGATCAACCCTGACTGCAAGCATTTATTAATTAAAGTTACAAGGCTAGGTCCTACAATATCAATTAACCCTCTGAGCCAGACGGCATCGTCGACGACGCCACAAATCAGCTCCGAGAAATTATGATATAACTCGACAACAGATTTATCGATTTTCTTACCGTTTTTCCAGCAGAAAGCTAACGAGCTAGCCATCACGGGGGTGTCTTTGGTGTCTTTCTAGCCTTTACAGAAGGTTTTCTATCCAGCCTGGAACTTGTGCATCCTTTCGGAGTTTTTCAGGCATAAATCCAAACGTTTATATCCAACTTTGATACACTTGAAGTCCATAACTTATAAATATTCCGTCATATTTGCCGCTAGCTCGATGCTAGCTGCCATTTTGGATATCCACGTGATGGTTTTTGACCAATTACAGGCTGATCCGTCGTAAACATTGGGTGCGTCACTGGGTCATTGCGCTCTCTCCAAGGGAGGGAGGGAGAGAGAGTAGCACGGAGACGCAGGTTTCACAGAGAATCACAGAGAAATGGATCTAAATCGAGCGCAGAATTATGGATTTTCAGGAGAACAGAGCTTTTTGACAGATGAGGAACTAGATTACCAGGATAGACCCAGCTGAAGTGCCATTTATTTATTTACTGTAAAAAAGTATTATAGAAGTATAAATGTAGTATAAAAGTATAAAAAGAATAGAATAAATAAAATAATAAATAAAATAAATAAAATATAAATGCAAAGCCTGTGATGTGGCCCTCTTTGTGATTGCTGATAGGAACTGTTTTGAGGCTTGGCACCAGTGAATTTCATGAAAACGCCTGGACTTCTTTTGGAAAAATGTAAATAGTTTTGGTTCTGTACAAGTTATAATGTTTATTCCTGTGCTCCAGGACTCCAAAGACATGAACAAACTGTTTTCCAGAGGAAATTTGCTTAGCTTTTATTTATTTGTGTGTGATTTCAATAAATATTTGAGTGATTCAATTTCCGATTTCTTTTTTCATCAATGTAACACAGATATGCTGAAAGTTCAATTTGTCCTGAAAAAAAAGAGGTGTGTCAATTGTCTGTACACAAAAGGGTTGATGTTTTACAAGCTTTTTTAGTGAATAACACCAGACGGAAAAATTATTGTAAAAATACCCTTAGGTCTCTGAGGGTTAATAACTTCAGATAGCGAGGGTGCATAATGTCAAGGGGACTTGAAGAGGTTTTGAATTTTACAACTATTTCCTTTAGTGATTCTAAGGAAACAGAATTAAAAGTAGTCCAAGAGGCTCATTGAGATCAGACTAGTATCACTGGTATCATGTATTTGAACTCTTAGATTTATAATTTTAGTGTCAAAATAATTGTAAAAAATGTCACATAAAGCTTTATTAGGATTACGGAAGGTCTGTACAGCGCGATGTAGTATTGAATTAATAATTGAAAAAAAGAACTCTAGGAGTTTGATGATGTTCCTCGATCAAATTAAAAAATAAAGAGACTTGGCTTTCTCAACTGTACTCTGATATGTCCATAGACATTTTTTAAAAATGATAAATGATATTTGAAGTTTGTCTTTCTTCCATTTTCTTTCTGCCTTCCTACATGATTGTCTCAGAGAGCGAATATCTTGATCTATCCAAGGCGCAGACTTACGTTTCAGCTTTTGGAACCTATATGGTGGAACAGCATTTAATATCTCTAACCAAGTAGTGTTTAAAGATTCAAGATGTTGCTCAACATCTAGATCTGAAACTACAAATTCATAGGACACTGAGGAGATGAATTCATTATAACGTTCAGTAAAGGGCTCGAAAAATCACGGTGAATACGCTCGAACCTGTTTTAAATCAGAGACAGTGTTGTAATGAATTGCTGGAAGAGACATTTTAAACATGATAGGAAAATGATCAGAGATGGGTAATTCAACCACTTCAGTATCAATTATTGAGAGTCCAAAAGACAATATTAAGTCCAACATGTGACCACCATTGTGAGTGGGTTCTTTAACCCACTGCACCAGATTAAAAGAATCAATAATATTCAAGAACTCCGATGCTAGGTGATCCGAAGCACAGCATACATGTACATTAAAATCTTCTAACAATAACATCTGATCATATGTGATACTTAAATCCCCAACGAGCTATGTGAATTCTTCCATAAAATCCTTCATCAGGTGCGGGGGTCGATATATTAAGGCTAGGACAATAGGTTGAGTCCAGTCAAGTGTTAATAGTTGCACTTCAAAACTTGTAGGGTTAATGGAGGGTAGCATTTGGCAGCATGCTCCAAAACTTTCTTTGGCAATAATAGCTAACCCTCCACCCCGACCAACAGGATGAGGAGAGTTATAAAAACAGTAGTCAGTTGGAACAAGATCAGAGTAAGGGCTCAAATCTCCTACCTTCATCCAGGTTTCAGTGATAAACATAAAATCAAGGTTATTAGATATAATAAAATCATGTAAGATAAATGTCTTGTTGACCAAGGAGTGAGCATTGATCAGCGCCATTTTAGGAGAATGCAGAATGCTGTAAGGAGCTGAAGCTTTCCTCAGAGGGCAAAGATTTGAAGAATTTACTCCCATCTGATGGGGTCGGAAAATAATCCGTGTGTCAGAACCCTGCAGTGGACGGACCGGGAGATTGGAAGAAGCAGGGAACCTTGTCTGAATATCTGTGAGCCAACGAGATGTTGGGACCACCGTATATTGAACCGCGGAGCGGATCAGATCCTCAGTCCATGGCCAAGATGTAAAGATCTTTCGAAGATCGGCTCGCAGATAGATCTTTAGGCTGACCAGTTTTCCGCTGCGTTTCTCACGTCTTCTCCGACGTTTCCTCGGGTTAACATCCAATGGCCAACGGCGAAGAAAATCTGGAATGTCCCCGAGAGTGCTCCTGTAGGTATTATCTGCGAAATTTCCCAGTCCCGCATCAAAAGCGTCTATGCAGCAACTGCGAATATCCAGGAGTGTCTGACGATCGTAAACGACAGGCTCCGTATGATAAAAAGGTATAAGCGCACATAAAAACAGCCAATTATAAAACAACGTAGGGAGTGATAGACGGCATGCCACTCGCACAGGCGCCATCTTGGTACTACCTGTACCTGGCTCCCTATGTATTTTGCTAATTTTGATGGCGAGGCACACTGAAGAAGGCACACGCCGAAACGCGTCTGTGTAAAATAAACTGCCTATGCAAAGTGCGGCCTCCTTTTTCTATATATGAGCCTCTATCCATCGCAATCTATGGCTGCTTCTTCCAAGTCGTCTGGATTAATGGCCAGCAGCCATATCACCCTGTAGCCCAAGACTGGTTGCCCACTGAAGCTAAGCAGGGCTGAGCCTGGTTAGTACCTGGATGGGAGACCTTCTGAGAAAACCAGGTTGCTGCTGGAAGAGGTGTTAGTGAGGCCAGCAGGGGGTGCTCACCCTGTGGTCTGTGTGGGTCCTAACACCCCAGTATAGTGATGGGGACACTATACTGTCAAAATAGCACCGTCCTTCGGATGAGACGTTAAACCAAGGTCCTGACTCTCTGTGGTCACAAAAAATCCCAGGATGTCTATCGAAAGAGTAGGGGTGTAACCCCGGCATCCTGGACAAATTTGCCCCTTGGCCTCTGTCCATCATGGCCTCCTAATCATCCCTATATACTGATTGGCTTCATCACTGTCTCCTCTCCACCAGTAAGCTGGTGTGTGGTGAGCGTTCTGGCGCAATATGGCTGCCGTCGCATCATCCAAGTGGATGCTGCACATTGGTGGTGGTTGAGGAGATTCCCCCCCTTCTATGTAAAGCGCTTTGAGTGTCCAGAAAAGTGCTATATAAATGTAATGAATTATTATTATTATTATTAATAATATTGCTTTCCTTTATATCTTGTTTACACACATCTTTATAGCAGAGAAAAGGCCTACCTACTGGCCTGGAGCCAGTGGCAAGTTTTCTGTACATCAGGTATTTAGGCATTCGGCCAGTTTTCATGCGGCTGACATGATCGAGCCAGTTGAGAGATCTCTGGGCGGGTAAAGCAACATACTAGGTATACCTACCTGTGTGAGAACATTTTTGTTTGGAACGTGCTCTGGCCAGGAGATGCCCAAAATCCTTCTTAGATTATGTAGATGGAAGACATTAAGTCTGCATTTTTGGTAGGAATGTAGAGTCTACATTGTGCTGCTGTTGAGCAGTGTGTTAAGTAAGCAGGCTTGATAAACCCTCATCTTAGTGGTGTTTGTTATTGTTAACATGGAGTTATCCCAGACTCTTTGCCAGGGGAGCCATTGCTGTTGCTGCCTTTCTGATCAGTTCAGCTCAGCATCTAGAGAGAGATTGCTGGAGATAGTAGAGCCGTATGTGAAATTCTCCACCACCTCGATGGTGAAGTCACCAATAGAGATGCTGGGGGCACTGCTGAGATCTTATCCCATGATGTTGGTTTTGAGGAGGTTAATAGCGAGTCCATACTCACTGCAAACATGTGTAAAGCAGTTGTTGAGGAGCTTTTATGCTTTTTCATCATGCGCAGCATCGTTTGCAAATAGCATTTCCCTTATCAATACTTTTTGTAACTTGGTCTAAGCTCTAAAACGTAAAAAGTCAAATAGATTATTATCACTTCTGGTGTGGATGTATGTCACCTAGTGGCCAACGTTTGAATAATCAATAACCCAGGTCCCAGCCTCAGAAACCCAACAGACAGCCAAAGTTGAATAAAAAAAACACTTTATTAAGGGCTGACAAAGACTAAATATGAAATACTGATACGTAGGGGAAATTAAAATAGTTCACTCAATTCAAGTTTATGAAATCCTTTAGCCAGGGGGAAAGGTTTAGTGGTTGCGTGGCTCCTTGGTAGTTCGATCCGACTGTACTCCCTCAAAGCTGAACAGTGAGCGTTGAGAGAGAGTCCAGTATAACCAAGGCAGTTTTCGCGGCAGCGCTGGACTCAGGGACCACAAGATGGATAAGCCAGAAGCTGGAAAAGACCACCAAGAATGACCACCAGCACCACAAATAGCAGAGGACACACACACACTGTGATAAAATATAGTTACGGCCCTTCAGGCAACAATAGAGAGCGTTGATGAAGGTTCGAGGATAGCTACACAGTCTTCAGGACAGTGCCAGACACTGGGGCCACAGGGTGGGTATTTCAGGGGCTAGAAGAGAGCAACCAGAATGACCACCGGCACCACAGATAGTTGAGGGCCCACACACTCACACTGTGTTGTAATAAAATATTGTTACGGCCCTTTAGACAGCAATAGCGAGCATTGAGGAAATTCAGCTGCAGTACATCAGCTTTCAGACAAAGATGCCTGGGAACCTGTATTGCATTTACAGAGTAGTAGAGTGCATTGAACACGATGGCAGCAGGACGACGGCAGCAGCTGGACGACGAAGGCAGCAGCAGGATGGTGGCAGCGGCGGCGGCAGGAGGAGGAGGACGATGAGGACGACGACGCCGCCGCCGCCGCCGACGGTGACGGTGACGGCAGCGACCGCAGCGGCAGCAGGAGCAGGAGCAGGAGCAGGACGACAATGACGGCAGCAGGGTGAGGAGTGCTCTTCATCTCTCTTTTCCTTCCAAAAAACAGATTTTATATCCTTCAACCAGGGCATGGTCAGTCGATAGACCATTAGTCGCTAATTGCGATCATGAGCAGCAAGGCAGAGGCAATAATCTATTCTTGTCTACTCAGTCAATAACTGGAAGTATCATCCAAATATGGGCAGAGAGGAGGAACATAATAACGAGTCCTAATAAAACTATTAAGTCACACTGGCAGGGGAGGAGGCACAGTCCAAATAAGGGCATGGTAATAAAACAGGAAGTGGGTTGCCAAGTTTGTCCATGAGTGGATGTCTGGAAAGAGTCAAGTAGGGCAGAATAAGTAATGGCATCAACAAAACACACTACAAATTTGATGCACACACACAGTGAATAACCACTACAATTCAGGGTGAAAATATGCTCACACACACACAGTAAACACCATCACACATAATATACCGCACACAGTAAGGACCTAATGTCTCTGCTAATTAGGCAACCAAAAAACAAAAACAAAAAGAAAGAAAAAGGACTGGGTCAACTTGTGATATATACACCATCCTCTGACTGATTGAAAGCAGACAGCAGCAGAGAGAAGATGCCAAAGAGGGTTGATGCCAGGACACATTCTTGTTTCACATTCTTGGAAAAGTGTCAGAGGATGGATGGTGCCATGCATGTTTTAATAGAAGGTTCATGGAAACCCTTTAAAGTAAATGAAAAAGGTCATTCCTGTTGACAGAGTCAAAAGTCTTGGTCAGATCAATGAATGCAATATTGAGTGGTCTCCTCTGCTCATTGCACTTCTCCTGCAGTTGCCTTAATGAGAAGATCATGTCCATTGTTGATCTCCCTGCTCTGATTCCACACTGCGCCATAGGGTATACACGTTCCGTGAGGCAGGGGATTTATGTTCTCATCTGCTGTGTTGGTAAAAATATTCTGTTTCGAGTAGAGTTTCAGATAGTGTTTCACCCATCTCTTCATTTGCTCGCATCGGTCGGTTATGATGTCACCATAGGTGGACTTTAGATGTGCGATCTTGATGATGTTTGGGCCGAGGTCCTTCTTTATACCCTCACACATCAATCTGATGTTGCCACAGTCAGCAGAAAATGTTATACTCTGACAAAGATTCAGCCAGAAGCCATTGGCGCATTTAAGAATGATCCTTTTGGTGTCTATTCTGGCCTACCTGAATGCAGCCAGTGTTTTCTCTGAAGGCTCTTTTTTGTTCTTAACCTCTGTTCTTAACCAATGCGCATTGAAGTATTATTTGTTTATATTAGTTCAAAATTAAAATGTAAACGATTTTAATTACCTTGACGAACTATATATCATTAAAAAGATCTAAGACTCAAGCTTCAGTTTTTGACCGCTATTTTATTCTGAAAATCTGAGAGTGGCAGTTCTGTCAGGACCACTTTCATCAAATACAATTGGCAATTGCAAACTGTTATGATTGGAGGTATTATTCTGTTCTGGGCAAGAACTCCCTGTGCATTCATGCAGTCTAGAATGGATAAGAGCAGGGAGAGCAGCAATAACCCCCCTTAGGTTAAACAGAACAGAACCAACATGAATGTATTGCAGATATCATTAATTCAATAATTTAAAGTGCAACATAATTCGAGAATTCATTCTGATTGAAGGGGAATCCAAATGCCATTCTGACTGACGAGAGGAGGAGCTGGGGATGGAGGGGATGGAGCTGGGGATGGAGGAGATGGGCGTTATTAGCTCCCGAGAAACGCTATAGCTGCTGATACTACTGAAGGAGCTTATATATGTATACAGTGATAGGCGTCGTATTCCTAGAAGTGGATCAGCTGAGTGTCAGGTGATGCGAGCTTAACTAACGTGACTTGCCAGAACTGACGCTACGTCTTAATTTGTGTCAGGAGTTATGAAAATTACGAAAGTTACGAAAGTTACGAAAGGTCGATACCTTTAATATTGATAATGAACGTCTGTCCCTCCCATTCAGAAAAAAAAAAACCCTCATGTACAGTTGTCGTGAAAGCGCTTGACAAAACAATGTCCCTCAGGGCTTTTAGTTCAAAATTGTGCAGATTTGGAAAAATATTGATAGATTCTCATGTTTACATCATATTTCTATAGAGAGGAGTAATATTTATACATTTTTTACCCAAAATGCTGTGCTTTGATTGTGCAGTACCACTTAATACTTTAATGTACTGTTATTCATTCATACTGAAAACTGGAGGACGCTCTATATGCATGTTTAATCCCCAAATGAGACTCATGTTGAACAGCCATATCATGTGATATTCTAGCAAATCCATTACATAAATAAGGCTTCCATAGCTTGCTGTAACATGCAGATAAAGATGATTTGGAGACAATAAACACACAATTGCAACGATATATGATTTATCTATGTTATTCAAGCCATGTCGGGTATTTTCATAATAATAAATTATTTTTATAATGCAATGCTAATCGACATGGTCTTTATCATTGTGCAGAATAATACAAAATAATATATTTTCTGTCAGATTTTTTTATCAGAAGCCACATCAGATTCAGATCACAGAAGGTCATTTAATGCACTTGACTTGCCTTATAAAGTAGCCTAAGTTTGGAGCAAAAACATGTTTTTAATCTCATAAATTGTTGTGTATTGATGGTGTGCTAAGCGAACATGCTATCTAGCCCTACGATGCACCATCCACCTAGCTGAACAAAATGTTATTTTTATGAATAATTTTGAATAGTTAAGCTTACTGAAATGTTTATTTTTTTCAAGAAGGGCATTTGATACCGTTTCAAATAAGGTGAAGTCATCAAAAAATTAGGGATTAAATCAGTGTGAATAGAAAGTCATCAGTAATTATAATGAAGAAATGTTGAAAGTTGCAATATTTTCATGGTACTATAAAGTATTTTATCTCAAAAGATCAAGGACAAGTTTATTCCATATGATAACCCCTTTAAAGAAAACAGATTTAAAGTTGACATCTCATATTTCACATTTGGTGTGTAACAGGTCAGGGGAGATTACCACAGCTGTGGAGAAAAGGAATACAAATCTGAAAGGACTAGAGCGACTTTTATAACCCTTCTCCAAAACCCTGTACAGTAACATTCCCTGTCTGAAACTATTTTATTAATTCTTAGTTCTAACTTAGATTGTTCGGCACTATAGTATTAACCTTTAAATGTTTGACTGGGCAATGAAAAAAAAAACTGAATATAATACATTTTCTGATGGACTCAAATTTACTCAAATGCTATTTTCTTCTATTAGGCTACATTGGGTTTTTATATTGAGGTCAAACTTTTTTAAGCAATTTTAAATCCATATAAACAGGTTCTAATTTGGTGTTAACTATTTGTTATGCCATTAGCTTTGGCACAGTTTATTAAAAAAAATATATTTAAGGAGTTTGCATTTTCTTATACCCATAACCTGGTTATCTTAGTGTGGCAGTCAAAAATTGCTGATTTTTTTTTCCAAAAAAAATGAATGTACTATATTTTAGTTTGATGTTTTGTTTATTATTATTATTTAAAGTATCTGTAAGGGGATTTTATGGTACTAAATTATATTTACTAAGTAGTTATAATCAATTTATTCAAATCAAACTGGGCTAACCTGCACCAAGAAACATAAACTGTTCTAGCCAATAACCGACAAGAAGGATTTGGGGGTGGGGTCTGGGGGGTTAGTGCGCGAATGAGGAGGAGGGAGGGTCTAGCTAGCCTCCATTTTGTTTGACAATACTTTAAACGTCAACAAAAAGTGACGTCACCCGACATCGCTTAGAGCACCTTTGAAGGTCACCTATTATGCTACTTTTTACAAGATTTAATCTAAGTCTCTGGTTTCAGCAGAGTGTGTATATTAAGTTTTAGCTAACAAAAACACAGAGATCTTTTATAGCATGTTAAAATTGTTAACAATTTTTGTGTGTGTGCCTTTAAATGCAAATGAGTCGCTGCTCCCAGGACCCTTTCAAGAAGAGGGCGGAGCTTCAAGAGCTCATACCATAGACAGTAAAAGAAATGGACACAGCGACCCCATAGATTTCAACGGAGAAAACTGAAGCCCTTTAGAAGCACTCACTTCCTGGCGCAGTAATATCATCTCTTGTGAAAAGTCCGCTCCCGTTGAAATGAGAGGGAGGAGGAGAGGGAGCGGGGGGAGCGGACTTTTCACGAGAGATGATATTACTGCGCCGAGTCGAAGTGCTCCCCAGCACTTGCTATGGTATTCTGACATACAATATAGTTATCCATTTTACACGCTTAGAAAAGCGCAACGTTTTATTTTGTTTCACCGTTCTTGGTCGAGTTACACTACTCTAGTAACTGTATTTAAAGGGCCTATATGCAAGTTTTTCCCCAAAATAAACGTAACAATAGCCTTTTTATTTTACCATTTATGACTCAAACATCTCCTGTTGAGCATACTGACACCTTGTCCGCTCACAGTGGCCCTCATTTATCAAAAGTGCGTACACCAAATTTCGAGCGTACACCTGGCGTACACCCAAAATCACGGTGACTTTGAGATTTATCAATATGGACGTTGGCGTACGGCACGCTCAAATCCCACGCCAGCTCAGGAGGTGGTGTACGCACGTTTGAGTTAGTGCGGAAATGTGCAGAAAAACAATTCCTAACACCACAAAACGCACTGACAAACTAAAACATATGACAAAAAAACAACAACAACATACTAGGCTATTATAAACTTCAGTGTAAAAATCTGTCACAAAGAACCGGCAAAAGTAAGGATTATGAATATGTAAAATATAGCAAGGAGATATTTTAATTGTTTATTAATAAAGAAGTGTTTTCTTTGTGTCGGCTGCAAAGATGAAGTTGAGATGCTGACTCGCGATCTTCGCAGTAGGCTAGTGAACGCGCCAGAGAGAAATGCACATTTCAGATTACATAAGCAGAGAGCAGTCTGCAGTCTGTTTTCTTTCGTTTTGAATTGTTCTGTTTAAAAGTAGACATGTCTGAGGCAAGTAGGGTACCTTATACGCCGAGTATTTGTATATACCTTATACGTATGTATTTGACTGTTCTTACCTCTGTAAACATAATGTTGACCTCCTTGCAGCAGATGACTTGTGTGCACGTACGAGCGCGCGCTGCAAGCAGAAAGGAAGAGCAGTTCTGTTTTTTGGCCACAGGTGTCAGTCACGAGTTTAAATTTCAGAAAAACGCATATAGGCTCTTTAAATAGGGAAAACGTGGAGGTGTTTGGTCGCTTCTCTTCTTGGCACGTATTGAATGAACAGGGCTGAGATAAGATCTAACAAAGGTTTGCGGCAAGACAGCGATTTAGTGCACGCACTGAGACGAGAGAGGTATGTATCAACTTGTCTTAGTTAAGGGAATAACATAGTTTAATATGAAAAACCAGTAGAGTATCCCTTTAAGCACGCCCCCTCCCTTCCACTAGCTGGGCGTGATGTCATAAAAGGTACTCCAAGTTTTTACTGTCTATGCAAGCCTAGAGTTACGATATATTGGAGACCTAGCTAGCAAAAATGGTTAACTATTGTGTTTGTGCGGGATGTACGAATACATCAAAAACGGGGGAGAGGCTCCCCAAGTTCCCCAAGGACAAACGGCTGATTTGTGCCTGTAAGTGTTAGCATAACTTACCCGAGGTAGAGCTTAGATCGGGCCCAAAAAAATCAAGCAAGACCCTACCCGAGCCTGCTGTGTCTGAGCCTAGCCAGGCCCGACACATTAACTGTAATTATGAGCCCGAGCCCGGTTTAAACCCGACCATTTTTTAATACGTGGGTCGTTATAACTGACGTTCCCAACTACTTTCTATATTACTTTCTCCCGCCCACAACATTTATGTTTTTTTACAGTCTATGGTTTTGTCCCGCTCCCGCCCGCAAAAAGTATTTTTTTCTGTACCTCCAAATACTTTCAAGTTAGCATACGTGTCGCCACCATACACATCAGCAAAAAATGCTCCTGATAAGTTATTTGTTATAAAGCATTAACACACAAACCACTGTTATAACATAAAAGCAAGCGGGCTACTGCGTGCATGGTTTGGCATGACTGCGGGCAAAGTGCGCTCCCATAATAATTCCTAAAAAGCTGACATCAGTTCATCGCAATCTCACACATCTCTGTTATTATCAATGAAGCTTTCATAATATATACACTATGTTTGTTATAATTTGAGTATTTGCCGGCATACAGAATTCAGCACTGAACAAAACGTCTCAGGTTACTATTGTAACCATAGTTTACTGAGAACAGGGAACGAGACAATGCGTCGAAAACGCTACGGGAACGCCTTCTGCGTGAATGCGTCTGAAGCATCTATGCCAACTAGTCCAATGGAAAAAGAGAATGAGCGTCACGGGCGGGTGACGTCATGACCAGGAAAGGATAAAAGCACTTCCGCTGCGAAACGCCAGTTAGCTTCGAAATTGCCGAAGCAAGCCGATCGCAGGGACGCCAGAAGTATGGCAGAGGGACGCATCGTCTCGTTCCCAATAGTAACCTGAGACGTTCCCTTATCGAAAAGGGAACTTTGAGATGCGTCGAAAACGCTACGGGAACGAGAATACCCAATGCGCCATAATTCAAGTACCTGAGTGTCAGACTGTTCAGCTAAGCACTAAGCACCTTAGAACCTGGGGCAGCATCCAGGTCTAGGCTGTAAAACCTCACGAATGTGAGCGGAGAGGACCAGCCCGCCGCATCACAGACGTCTTGGAGAGAAACCCCATGCAGTAAGGCTTTAGAAGCCGCCATACTCCTGGTCGAGTGAGCTCGGACTACCAAAGGACAAGGCTGGCCCGAGTACTCGTAAGCAAGTGAAATAGCCTCGACTATCCACTTACTGACTGTCTGTTTGGAAACAGGAAGACCTTTTTAAGGTGATCCAAAGCAAATCAATAGTTGATCGGACTTCCTGATTGAGGATGTCCGATGTACATATGTGTCCAATGCTCGCACTGGACACAAGAGGTGCAGTCTTTCCTGGTCCGCAGTTGTAAAAGGAGGAGGACAGAAAGCCTGCAGCACGATAGGCCTCGGAGTCAAGGACGGCACCTTAGGGACGTATCCCTGTTTTGGATATAGTGCGAGTGCGAGTTGCAGGCCTTAGCCTCAAAGTGCCACGAAGGAAACGTGTAATCAGGGGGTCTCGACCCAAGGATGTACCCCCCACCAGGGTGTGATAAGCCGCAATGGCTGCCACGTAAACTTTTAGCGTGGAAGGGCATAAACCTGACACAAAGCGCTCTTGCAGGAACTCGAGTTCACAGAACAGTTAACTGGATCCAAATGACGTCGGTGACACCATAAAGAGAAAACTCTCCATTTAAGCGCATATAGTTTCCTAGTAGCTGGAGCTCTGGAGCTTAGGATGGTCTCAGCAGCCTCAGCTGAAAGACCACTTTCTATGAGCTGGGCCCCCTCAGAGGCCAAACCCACAAGTTCCAAATCTCTGGATGAGGGTGAAATATTGTGCCCCCGGCCTGAGACAGAAGGTCCCTCCTCAAAGGGATCTCCAATGGAGGCCCGTCTAGCAGAAGGATCATGTCCGAAAACCAGATCCGACTCGGCCAGCGTGGTACTACTAGCAGTAGGCTTAATCCACACTGACGGACCCGCTCCAGAACTCCTGGGAGCAGAGCAACAGGGGGAAAGGCGTACAGACGTAGCCTCGGCCACGTCTGCACCATGGCATCCAGCCCCAGGGGGGCTGGGTGAGTAAGTGAATACCAGAGGGGACAGTGCGTCGTGCTGTGAGACGTGAACAGGTCCACCTCTGCTCTGCCATATGCCTCCCAGATTTTCTCCACCGCCTCGGGGTGGAGTCTCCAGTCCCCTGGCCTCAGCTCCTGCCTCGACAGGATGTCTGCTCCTATATTCTGGTCCCCAGGAATAACACTGCCCTCAGGGAGAGTACCTTCCCCAGGGACCACAGGAGGATCTGGTGCGCCAGTTTGCAAAGCGGACGCGACCTGAGACCCCCCTGACGGTTCAGATAAGAGACCACAGATGTGTTGTCTGTTCGAACGAGCACATGATGGCCTCTTAGGTCCGGAAGGAAATGTCTCAACGCATTGAAGACGGCCAACATCTCCAGGCAATTGATGTGCCACGAAAGATGATGGCTTTTCCACAGACCCTGAACCGAGCGGCCTTCCATTACCGCTCCCCAGCCGGTGAGGGAAGCATCTGTCGAGATAATAGCTCGATGGCAAAGAGCTCCCAACACCGGACCCTGGGTTAAGAACCAGTGTTTCCTCCATATCTCTAAGGCACGAAGGCATCGCCGCGTAACCTTGATCATACGGAAAGGGTTTCCCCTCGGGGAGAACCCTCTGGTCCTGAGCCACCACTGTAAAGGCCTCATGTACAGCAGGCCAAAAGGTATCACGTTGGACGCTGCTGCCAGTAGACCCAACAGTTTCTCGAACTGTTTTACTGTGTGTGACTGACCTAGCTTTAGCTCTTTGGTGGCTGCCAGGATAACAGCTACACGAACGGGCGATAGGTTGGCCCTCATCGTCACTGAATCCCATACCACACCAAGGAAAGTGGTTCTCTGTACTGGAGAAAGAACACTCTTCTTGGCATTGAGCCTCAACCCCAACATCTGCATATGGGCGAGAACGACACCTCGGTGCCGAACCGCCAACTGCTCTGATTCCGCTAGAATCAGCCAGTCGTCGATGTAGTTCAGAATGCGTATGCCCTGAAGCCTGAGCGGGGCTAAAGCTGCATCCATGCATTTCGTGAACGTGTGGGGTGACAAAGCTAGGCCGAAAGGAAGAACCCGATATTGGTATTCTTTGCCCCTGAAAGAAAACCTTAGGAACTTCCTGTGCTGAGGGAGGATGGAGATATGGAAGTATGCATCCTTTAGATCTATCGTGACAAACCAGTCCTCGGATCTGATTTGGGTCACGATCTGTTTGAGGGTCAGCATCTTGAACTTGAGTTTCTGAACTGACCGATTTAACAGGCGAAGATCTAAAATGGGACGCAACCCTCCATCTTTTTTGGAACAATGAAATAACGGCTGTAAAAACCTGACTCTCGGTCGGGTGAGTACACCTGTTCTATAGCTTCTTTTGCTAACAGGGCCTTTACTTCTTGCTCCATTACCAGAGCCTGCTCGGGATGCACCACTGTGGGCAGCACCCTGCTGTAACGAGGAGGACGAGAGCCAAACTGGATTCTGTATCCTATCTCTACAATCTGCAGGACCCAAGGAGAAATATTCGGCAGAAGCTTCCACGCTGCCAGAAAATTTACTAAGGGAACCAGCAGCCCCAGGGGGCTGGACACGGCGAGGGATTAACTTTTTAAACGCATCCGACTGTTTTTTAGAATCCTGGAATCTTTCCACTACTTCATGAACTGCGTCACCAAAGAGACCAGAGGGTTCAAGCGGAGCGTCTAACAAAAAAGTTCGATCTTTTTCCTTAATATCAGACAGATTGAGCCATAAGTGTCTCTCAGTGGCTACCAAAGCTGCCATAGACCGCCCAATTGCTCTGGCGGTCTCTTTAGTAGCCCTGAGAGAAAGATCGGTAGCCCTACGAAGTTCTCGAACATCGTCATGACTAATTCCCTCGCTGTTATCCAGATCCCCCAGCAGATCAGCTTGATAAGCCTGAAGCAATGCCATAGTGTGCAAGCACGCTCCAGCTTGACCTGCTGCCGAATAAGCTTTGCCCACTAAAATAGATGTATTTTTTAATGGTCTAGTGGGCAAAACTGGGGCTTTAATGGAAGATGCAGGACCAGGCGCAAGATAACTCGCTAAATTTTGTTCAACCTGGGGCATCGAACCATAACCGTAATCTTTAGACCCTCTAATCTTAGAATATATATTGGACTGAGGGTTAAAAACACGAGATGAAAACGTTTTTTTCCATGATTTAGATAACTCGTCATGCAAATCAGGAAAAAAAGGAAGCCCTCGCGGTGGAGATAATGTGGCTGAAGAAAGGAAACGCTCGTCTAACTTGCTTTTGGGGCGAGTGTTTCTAGTTTCAGATGGCCAGTCAACATTTAATCTTTCTACAGCTCGAGACATGACATCCACCAGCTCATCATACGCCGGGGAAATAAATTGTAAATCCCTTTCCCCCGTGTGTGCATTGTCACTGTCCATACTTACAATGTCAACTTCCTCAGAAGATGAGCATTGTAGTAAGGTGCTCTCTCCCCGGGCGGAAGAAACCGCAAAGCGTGCTTCCGACACCGGGGGAGGAGAGCTGGATCTCCCGGGTAAGGAAGGAGAAAGGGTCCTCGGACCCGTCTCGATCCCCTCCGAAAGATCCAATTGCGATCCCCAGGAATGCATTCTCCGCGTTGCCTCGGCAGACGCTGGTCCTGATCCCTGAGGATCGCGAGCCTGTCCACTCTGTTTGTCAAAGAGTGACAGGCGGGATCTGAGCATGCGAAGCGGAAGCTTCTCACAATGTTGGCACTCAGCCCCCTCGAAGGCTGAGGCTGCATGCTCAAATCCCAAACAAATCACACAAAGCTCGTGTGTGTCCCCACCCGTTAAATAACGCGGGCAGGGAGGAACACACTGTTTGTAGACTTGTTTCGCCATAACGATACCAACAATATTGCAACAGACAACAATAAATAGACAGGGACAGTTTGACAAAGATCGCTTGCTGAGGCACAGAAGCTAACTGGCGTTTCGCAGTGGAAGTGCTTTTATCCTTTCCTGGTCATGACGTCACCCGCCCGTGACGATCATTCTCTTTTTCCATTGGACTAGTTGGCATAGATGCTTCAGACGCATTCACCCAGAAGGCGTTCCCGTAGCGTTTTCGACGCATCTCGAAGTTCCCTTTTCGATAAGGGAAAGTCAGTTTTGAGCGGTGAGGGAAGTCTGTCGTAAATGCTTCTGATTGGCCATTAGTGCATTCAAGAAATCAACACATATCTCTGTGATTGGCTACATCGCTCAACCCTGCAAACATGTTAGAAATAGAAACTCTGCCTGTAAATCGTTTCTATTTTGTTTTAGTTGTTCTTCAACAGATCAACAGATGAATAAAAATGTATTAGTATTTATGTTTTATTCATAGATATGTCTAGTTTGCAGGAGTCCCGCGAATCGTTTTATCCTCCCTCAACCCACAAACACAGAGTGAGTGCATTACCGCCCGTGCTCCCTTTTATGACGTCATCACCCAGTTACGGTAAAAAACCTTTGAAGAAACCCTAATAAAAGTTATTTTAATGCATTTTAAGACAGACATTTTTAAATATATATACATATTGAGCACTTTAATTTAATTTACACATTAATTGGTTGTGGTGGTTAACCTGCAATTTGCAATTTCTATGTCAATGCACATTTTGCAGTCTTTTCAATTTCGGTTTTCAATCCGATCAATTTTCAAGACCTTTCGATCGGATTAGAATGGAATAAACCACCCCTTTCAATCCGATCGAAATTTTATTCGGATCGAGATCAATCGTATCAATTAAGGTGTTTACATGAAGGCTTTATGGATTATTTGGTTGCATATAAGCGTAGCCATTGTCGATCGTTTATAGTATATATAGTTCTTCACAAGTTTGAGATGCTCCTTGACATGGTGAGGCGCCCTTTAGTGTTTAGAACTCTGGGCAATTGCCCAGTTTGCCCAGCGCGGCGATGCTTACGTGCCTTGGTTATGTGGAAGAAACGCTGGTTCCTATCCCAAGGTCCTGTGTTAGGAGCTCCTTGTTGCAAAATCCTAATGATGAATGCTAGCTCTTTTCTTGCTCTCAAGAATTTCCTCCCAGACCTCAGGGGCCACCATGTGCTCATCCGTACAACAAGCTTATCAAATCAGAGGTGGCTGCACTCGCGTCTGCTTTGCAAACTGGTGCACCAAATCCTTCTGTTGTCACTCAGGGCAGCTTACATCCCTGGGTGGCAAAACCATGGAGCAGACATCCTGTCAAGACAGGGGCTGAGCCCAGGGAATGGATGCTCCATCCCGTTGGGTTGGAGCAGATATGGAGGGTCTTCGGCCAGGCAGGGGTGGATCGGTTTGCGTCTCAAGAGACATCTCAATATCCACTTTGGTTCTCCCCCTTTTATCTAGCTCCTCTGGGACTGGATGCTATGGTTCGGACGTGGCTGAGGCTATGTTTTTACGAGTTCTGGAGAGAGTTCGCATGGACAAGGTCTGTCTGAGTATGGTTTGCGGATCTTTCCTCGACGGCTCTCCTTGAGAGATTCCGGTCAGGTGGGAACTTCTGTCCCAGGTAGGAGGCTAAATACATCACCCACGCCCAGAACTGTGGAAGCTGTGGTCTTGGCCTCTGAGGAGATCCAGCTCATAGACTCCTCTCTCTCACCTGAGGTCGTTGAGACCACTCTTCACTCCAGAGCTCCCTGCATGAGGGAACTGTATGCTCTGAAGTGGAGATGATTCGCTTCTTGGAGCAGTGGTCGTCAGCTTAACTCAGTTAACTGCCCTGATGGTACAGTGCTGGAGTTCCTGCAAGAACGATTCACTGCAGGGTTATGCCCGTCCATTTTAAAGGTTTATGCGGCGGGCATAGCTGCTTACCACATTCCTTTTGGTGGAATGTCTTTAGGGTGAGACCTGTTGGCAACACGTTTCCTCCGTGGCACATTGAGGCAGATGCCTGCAGTATGCACTAGGGTGCCAGCCTGGGATCTGGTTGTGGTTCTCCAAGGCCTGTCCCTTGCTCCTTTCAAGCCTATTGAGGAGGTTCCAGTCAAGTTTTGTTCCTCTTGGCTATCACATCCCTTAAAAGCATAAGAGATTTGCAAGCTCTGTTGGTTGCCTCTTCGTGCACCTGGCATGGTGAAGGCATTTCTTTGCACACATTCGTGACATTTTATAATCTGGACTTGGGCTCTACTTTAGGGTCCCAGGTGCTCTCGTCTTAGTGCTGGTCTTCACAATTTCATACAAGACAGACACTTTTCATTATGGTGTTGTTGGTATAGAAGTTCCCACAGCGTCTTTTTTTTTTTTTTTTTTTTGAACATTTGCTTTTGCTTCATCTTTATAGCTGCTGCATTGGATGTGTTACAAATGACTTTGAATGAAAACAATATGTCAGGTTGGCAAGTATCATAGAGATGTGCCAGGTAGTAAACTGGATTGTTTCTTTGATTTTGGCACTTTTTAACTATATTCACCCAGTATCTTGACTGCACAACCTTAATCTCAGAGATATTTCCACACACTGTGATCTATCAAAATGAAAAATAAAATATATGCGTTTTGGATAAACATGCTTTCTGAATCCATTTTATTTTATAATCTAACCGAATTTTCTTGATATCTGGAGGTTACCACATTTCACTAAAATAATAAGTTTGGCCGGTATCAATAACCAGTTTATTTTGAAGCTGATAACCAAAATATAATACCTGGTAAATCTCTATATATATTTACATTTCATTACACTGATTCCAAAAATAAAATGCTTAAATATAAAAAAAATTAAACAATTAAGATAACATATTTATTTATCAAAATCATTAACCAAATGTAGACTACTTCAATCCAGTGAAATAAAAGTTCTTTATTGTATAGAAGGACTGCTTTTACATACAATGCATTTATAAACACTCCATTGGACTTGTTTCAAACCTGTCAAAAGATAACAATAAGGAATGGTAACATCTCTCAAACTCACTGTAAAAATAGAAATATCAAATATAATAATATGAACAAAATGTCTCTGTGCCATTTTTCTTTCATAATGTATTTTTTTCATATTATTATTGACTGGAACATTCTGTACTCAGTCACGTATTTCCAGAGTGTTGCAATAGTTCATCATAAAACTTTTTCCATTTTAAACTTGATCTTATTGTTTAGTGTAGACAGCAGCCTGGTCTAAACAGTGGCTTCAGGATATTGTCTTGTGGTAGTGTGGGATATTACCCAGCCATGTTGCCATCCTGCAGATAGTTTATCTTTGATGGCTGATCTTAAACTTTGGGGTACCAGCAGTAGCAGGTCCAGTGTTCATATTGTTTCCTAGATAGAAACTGAAATACTACAAATCTTTTAAAAAATATAAATATTATTTTAACTTAAGGTTTTATGTATGTATATGTTTTACATATTTTAGCGTCAAACCATTACACTTATGCGTAGACAACAGTTCTTATGCTGATCATTTTGCATCTCACTCCATCTCAGGGTTATTTTCATTAACTAAAACTGTTAAGAACATTTTTGCTAATTGAAATAAAGGTTAAATAAAGTAAAAACAATAAATATATGGGAAATATTGCCTTGGCAACAAACTAAAATATATTTAAGGTGAAACACTAAAAAAATAACTAACTTGAAATAAATATAAACTAAAGCTGGACTAAAATTAAAATAAATGCAACCTAAATAGTAAAATTATAAAAGACAAACATTTTAAACTGGCAAAAACCTCAACAACATTACTAAAAATGTACTTAACATAAAAAAAAAAAGATTTTTAAATAAAAATTAATTCACAATAACATGCTGTCGGAAAGTGCTTATCTGAAATAGTCTTATTTAATTAGACATGTTATCAGCCCTTGTTGAATAAAAGAGCAAAATTAGTTATTTACCCTAATTTCAGTCTTGTTTGTATTGAATGAAATCTAATTAATAATTAATTAAAATTAAATTAAAATTCAAAGAAAAGTTCACTCTGGCTACATGGACAGTGAGTTCTCTTACGAGAGGTTCTCTCGTATTGCGTAAGCTAGCTTACGCTACGGGAAAGATTCCATCTTTCTGAGAAATTGAAGCCAAAAATTATCCTATAATTTTGTATCCATTGTCAACGCAGTTCAGCTGCAGCAGACCATGAGAAGGCTAGCTAGCCGCTCATTGGTTCGCTCACGGAGAACTGTTTAAGCCTATGAGGGAGCGCGGATGAACCCGCGACCAATGAGAGTCTGACTCGCTCTCCCTACGTCACCGCCCCCGAAGCGGGCGTGGACGAGGCTATAAATACCCCGAATAGGCTGAATAAATCTGATTTTTTCATCCTTCAGCGACGCACCTGCATCTGCTGATCCTGAGAGAGAAGCCGCCGTCGTTTGAAAAGGCACCTTCTAGCGAGCGTTTGGGAGACTGAGGAAGCCGGCCGTCTTCGCCACCTTCAGCCGTCCTGTGAGCTAGCGCCATCCGACGGAGCGTATCCTTTTACTCAGAGCTTTTATAAAAAATCCTATTGTATCTAAAAGAGCGAGCGTCTTTTTAAAGATGTCTCGAAATTCCTGCGGCTCCTGCCGCGCTCCTCTCGAGGCTGGAGACCGCCATGTCATCTGCGCCGTTTGCCTCGGACCGGAGCACGCTGAAGTCGCCCTCGCCGACGGCGGCTGCGACTTCTGTGATTCTATGCCTATGTTGACCCTGCGGGCTCGACTGTTGGCTGCTAAAAGCGCTCCCAAGCCACCTCTGTCTGCGCCGCGGAAGAAGAAACGCCGCGCCCAGAGGCCGCCGGAGCCCCAGCAAGAAGCGTTCATCCCACCGGAGCCTGTAGCCTCCCGCTCTCCTTCTCCGCCGCTTCCGGACGAACAGTTGCCGCCGAGTGGCCGCTCTGTTGCCTCCGATGACGCCGCGGACATCAAGGACTTATGTTCGCTTCTCGCTTCCGACAGTGAGGATTGGTCCGGTTCTCAGGTCTCGTCGAACTGCGAATCCTCCAGGACTCGCGCGGGCATTGAAGAGGAACTAATGCGCCTCCTCACGCAGGCCGTCGAGCGCCTCGGTCTCGAGTGGTCCCCTCCCCCCGAGCAGACCATCAACCGCATGGACGGCAGCTATTTCCGCCAGCGCTCGACTCCCGCTGCCAAACGGGCTGCGCCCTTCCTGCCCGAGCTGCACGCTGAGCTCTCAAAGTCTTGGAATGCCCCGCTCTCTGCCAGGTCTAGCTCTGATTCTTCCACCCCGCTCCGCGTTGTGGACGGAGCCGCAGAGAAGGGCTACCTCACCATCCCGCCGGTTGAACACTTGGTCGCCGCACACTTATGCCCGCCCTCTGCTAGATGGCGCTCATCACCTGTGCTTCCCTCGAAAGCCTGCAGAGCGACTTCAAGTTTTCACGGCCGCGCATACTCAGCCGCCGGCCAGGCAGTGTCTGCGCTTCACTCGATGTCTGTGCTGCAAATCCTGCAGGGCGATTTGCTGCGTGAGTGGGATGAGGGCGGTAAGAACCCCCCGTCAGTCGCGGATTTGAGAAGCGCCACGGACCTTGCCCTTCGCGCTACAAAGTCTGCTGCTCTAGCCTTGGGGAAATGCATGGCCGCCATCTGCGTGTCTGAGAGACACCTATGGCTCACTCTCGCCGACATGGGAGATTCCGAGCGCGCCGCCTTTCTCAACGCCCCGCTCTCTCCAGCCGGCCTCTTCGGATCCGCTGTCACGGGTATCGTCGACCGCTTCTCCGAAGTACAGAAAGCCTCGCAGGCCATGGACCTCTTCCTGCCTCGTCGCGCTAGCTCCTCTGCAGGCCGCCCACGTGATCGGCCTCCTGCACGAGCCCCACCCCAGCGCACAGCTCAGCACAACCAGACTGCTCAACGACGCCAGGGCGGCCGCCCGCGTTCCCGCTCCGACAGCCGCCACAGGCCGCCGCCTCCTCGGGGGCCTCGGCCTAGAATCACGCTGAAACCTGAGCAACCAAAGTCTGCCTAGCACAGCTGAGAAGAAAAAGACGGCGCTCTCCCGCTGCGGCCGGACCGCCGTCAAAGCTCTGCCCTCTGTTAGTCCCCGCCCAGGCGGTTACTACAGCAGTGTTTTCTGCCATAACCAAGCCGGTCTCCCTTCCCGCTTGCATGAGCACAAACGCCGTTTTCACGGCGACCCAGAGAAATCTCAAAAAGAGCATAAAAGCCTCTTGTGTACGAAATGTGCCCGCAACACTGTGTTCACTCATACACAAAAGCACTCCAGTTCCCCTGTCTCACACAGAGTCCACTCTCATAAAACGGGCCAAGCCCGTTCGAGTCCCAGAGTACATAAGCGCGCCCACGAGCCCGTGTGCGCGTCCCACCTCTGCTCACTCTGTTACAGGGCCCTTAAGCTCCTCTCCAAGTGTAAGCCCCGCTGTTATAAGCACTATCAGCGCGCTCACGCAGCCCGCGAAGTGCGACAATGGGGACCATGTAGCCATTCACCCCCTAGCGTCACGCTTCAAGGCGTGGAAAGCTATTCCGGGAATCTCCCAGTGGGTGTTAAACACAATAAAGCTAGGCTATCGCTTACAGTTTCGTCGCCGCCCCCCTCGCTTCCGAGCGCGGCTAGAAACTACGGTGAACCCAGAAGCAGTGTCACTGCTCCGTTCAGAGATAGCAAGTCTGTTGTGCAAGAAGGCTATAGAGAGGGTGCCTCTGGCTATGAGCGAGTCGGGGTTCTACGGCCGTTATTTTCTTGTTCCCAAGAAAGACGGCGGCCTCAGACCAATATTAGACCTCAGATTTTTGAACAAAGCTCTCATAAAGAGACCGTTCAAAATGCTCACTATCAGAAAACTCCTCGCGCATGTGCGCCAGGGGGACTGGCTCATATCACTAGATCTGAAGGATGCATACTTCCAGATCCAGATAAATCCCCTTCACAGGCCATTCTTACGTTTCGCCTTCGAAGGCCAGGTTTATCAATACACCGTCCTCCCGTTCGGCCTATCCTTGGCACCCCGTACGTTCACGAAGTGCATGGATACGGCGCTCGCCCCCCTGCGGAGTCAGGGGCTGCGAATTCTGAACTACTTGGACGATTGGCTGATTCTGGCACAGTCTCAGGAGGAGTTACTGTCTCATCGTACAGTTCTCCTCGACCATCTGAAAGCTTTGGGCCTCTCTGTCAACTGGACAAAGAGCGTACTACAACCCAGTCAGACTATCTCCTTCTTGGGTATAGAGCTGGACTCGGTCACGATGACGGCGCGTCTATCGACGCAGCGCGCGCACCGTGTGCAGCGCCTCGCCGCATCTTTTCAGATGAACAGACTCACGCCTTTGAAAACTTTTCAGAGAGCGTTGGGTTGTATGGCCTCAGCCTCTGCGGTGCTCCAGCTGGGGTTACTGCGCATGCGCCCGCTTCAGCTCTGGTTGAAGAGCCGTGTGTCTCACCGAGCGTGGACCTCGGGCCACCAGCTGATAAGGGTAACGCAGACCTGTATTACAGCTCTGCAGCCATGGTTAGTGGCAGAATGGTTTCAGCGCGGCGTCTCCATGGGGACTGTTTCATGCCGAATAGTCATCTCGACAGACGCCTCCAACACGGGGTGGGGGGCGGTCTGCGAGGGCTCACCGGCCTTCGGCCTTTGGTCAGCTCAAGAGAGCCTCCTACACATAAACTGTTTGGAGATGTTGGCGGTCGAGAACGTGCTCAGGCGGTTTCTCCCGCGCATTCAGGGCCATCATGTGCTGATCCGTTCGGACAATATGTCCGTGGTCTCCTATCTAAACCGTCAGGGCGGAGTCAGATCCAGGAATCTTTTCCGGCTGACAGAGCGCATTCTAGTTTGGTCTCAGTGTCACCTGCTCTCGCTCAGAGCGTCGCACGTGCCGGGACAGCTGAACGACGGTCCAGACAGCCTGTCCAGGAACCCCATTCCCCCCGGGGAATGGTCCCTGCACCCTCTTACAGTCCAGAAACTGTGGCGTCTATTCGGCAGAGCAGAGGTGGACCTCTTTGCCTCGGCGGAGAACACCCACTGCCCAATATTTTTCTCAAGGAGCGAGGACGCGCTAGCCCAGACCTGGCCCAGCCGCCCGCTTTATGCCTTCCCTCCGGTCTCTCTGTTACCACAGGTGCTTCAGAGAATCAGAGAAGCGCAGCACTCGGTGCTCCTCATAGCCCCGCACTGGGAGGGTCAGACTTGGTTTCCGGAGCTCACGCAGCTGTCTCAGACAGCGCCGTGGCCCATTCCAGTCAGAGCAGATCTCCTCTCTCAAGCTCGCGGCTCGATCTGGCATCCCCACCCAGAGCGCTGGGCGCTTCACGCGTGGGTGATCAACGACTACCCGTTGCTTTGCCAGAGGGAGTGATTAACACGATCATACAGGCTAGAGCGGCTTCTACCAGAAGGCTCTATGCGTCAAAATGGTCTGTGTTCTCGAAGTGGTGCACAGATAGGGGTCTGGACCCGCGGTTATGCGAGGTTCCCTCCTTACTAAATTTTCTCCAAGAGATGCTGGACAAGGGCAGATCCCCGTCCACTCTCAAGGTATATGTGGCAGCCGTCGCGGCGTTTGCTGAACCCCGACGCGGCCAGTCACTGGGCAAAGACGGGCTGGTAGTCCGCTTCCTCAGGGGAGCTAGAAGGATGAATCCCCCGCGCCCCCCTTCGGTGCCGATCTGGGACCTTTCCATAGTTCTTGATGCTATGAAAGCTCCCCCATTCGAACCGTTAAACACCGTGGACCTAAAGTACCTGTCGCTAAAGACCGTTTTTCTACTCGCGCTCGCGTCAGTAAAACGGGTGGGAGACCTACACGCGCTGTCCACCAGCGCGTCCTGTCTTGAGTTTGGACCTAATGACTCATTAGTCGTTCTTAAACCTAGGCATGGCTATGTTCCCAAGGCGATTGGCACCCCGTTCAGGGCACACGTTATATCCCTATCGGCGCTGCCTGCTTCCGATAGCGAATCGGATTCTAATCTCCTATGCCCGGTCAGGGCTCTGAGATTATATGTCACTCGCACAGCTCCGGTCAGACGATCCGAGCAGCTTTTTGTTTCGTTCGGCGGGCGCACCAGAGGGTTGGCCGCCTCGAAACAGTCCCTATCCAGATGGATTGTTGATGCCATTGCAGCAGCATACGCATCGAAGGACCTGCCATGCCCTTTGGGCATCAGGGCTCATTCCACTAGAGGCATGGCCTCATCGTGGGCATGGTCCAGTGTGATTTCCATTCACGACATTTGCGTGGCAGCGGGATGGGCTTCCCCCTCCACCTTTGTCAGATTTTACAATCTGGAAGTACCCGCTTTGCAGGCTAAACTACTAGCAGTCTAGTATGTTTCAGCTCTTCTGGTTGAGCTGCACTATAGGGGGTTAATTCACACAGACCGAGTTCGTTCTGTCCCTCTCTTTTATGTGCTTATGTACTACACAATCACCGGCCCGCTCCGCTGGCCGTTTGTCACTGATACATATATTCATTCCCACTTTCGGTGTTCCCCGGGATGCCCCGCGGGACTAATAGTGGATGCTTAGCACGCACGGCGTTGACAATGGGTTCCCGTAGCGTAAGCTAGCTTACGCAATACGAGAGAACCTCTCGTAAGAGAACGAATCGGTTACCTAACGTAACCTCGGTTCTCTCTAGATGAGGGAACGAGTATTGCGTTCCTGGCCGTGCTTGTGCTACTGGCGATGTTCGCTTCAGAATTGAAAAAACCAGATTTATTCAGCCTATTCGGGGTATTTATAGCCTCGTCCACGCCCGCTTCGGGGGCGGTGACGTAGGGAGAGCGAGTCAGACTCTCATTGGTCGCGGGTTCATCCGCGCTCCCTCATAGGCTTAAGCAGTTCTCCGTGAGCGAACCAATGAGCGGCTAGCTAGCCTTCTCATGGTCTGCTGCAGCTGAACTGCGTTGACAATGGATACAAAATTATAGGATAATTTTTGGCTTCAATTTCTCAGAAAGATGGAATCTTTCCCGTAGCGTAAGCTAGCTTACGCAATACTCGTTCCCTCATCTAGAGAGAACCGAGGTTACGTTAGGTAACCGATTCGATTTTTATGTATGTATTTGGTGGGCACTTGTATTCAAAAATAAAAAAAGTTGTTTACTTATCAAACAGTTCATATAATCATTGAGAATCAAACCCATGACTCTGACATTGCTACATGCATTGTTTATTTGCCTTTTTATAAGGTGTTGTCAACATGGATCATAATGGTGTGATTTGATCAGGTGTGGTAATCGGCATGAAGCAGTTGCTGAAGAACATCTGTTCTTGATGGAATACTAGGACTGAGTTTCTGCAACAAAAGCCAAGAATATTCTTGGTGGATTATGATTATTGCATCATATTTTAGCTCTGATCTTAGACAACAACAAAAAGCAGTAAAGTATCCTACACCCATTTACTTCTTAGAATTTAAGTGCCTTATTTTTAATAGGTTGTTCATTAGTCAAATGCTGTCAAGGCACCATGAAACCAGATGGCAATGCCACGTTGGCAGTGTCGTGTTTTCTGGGACTAGTGATCATGGGGGAATGTTGGGATTTTTTATTTTGCTCTGTCCTTGTTTTTTATTTATCTTGATAGCTTTTATTTTAAAGTGTTTAATATTTACCGTGGCCTTGTTAGCTCCTGCTGGTAGATGCTGGAACTTAAGCAGTAAATTCTGATGAAAACCATATTTTTTTCAGGCAACATATAAATCACTAATATTTCTTTGTTATAGCAGATGTTTTAACAGTGGTAGATGTTCTGTGGGCTCTTGAAAACAGGAATTTTTGGATATGTATCCCTGTCTTCCGCCTTTGATATCAGAGCTCAGGATTGATGCCATTGAAGGGTTTGAGACTGTGTTTTGTGATATCATCAAAAATGTATGTTGTCTTGTGGCTCCAGAGTGATTACACTTGTGAAAAAGAAGTACAGTTTAGCATGGTTTAAAAAAAGAGTACTTTGTACTGAAAAAAAAGTTTAAAAGAATATACTAAACTCTTGTAATGCGTTAAAAAACTGTATACTCCTGTTGCATTCCGGGTGTCACCGGTTGGCTGTAGCTTAATCTACGGATGATGCGTGATTCAGAATGAACGAAAAATATATCATTTAATTCTATTTAAAGGTTGAAATTTTGATGGCATAGTTGCACTGCACATCAACCTCTACAGAGGACACTATGCATCATCCTACAGTATACATTGCCATTGTACTGTATGTGGAATTTTCTTCTCCAAACCAAGATGGCCGATGGCCAGTCAGAAATGTCAATTTGCTCCAGAATGTCAATCAATTGTTTTAATCCTAGCAGACCCTATTCAGATGGGATTAGTTTATCATGGAGAGGTGGGATAAAGTAATTATTACCAGAGCTGTCCTGTCCGAACGTGCCATCTCAGTAATCATTACGGACAATGACAGTAAAGATTACGGCGACTTTTACTTTCTATAAAAAGTTCTGGAAAAATTACCTCAGGTAATACTTATCCCGTGTGACCCACTGTAAATATGTACATAAATATTCCATTATTTCCGGTTTAAAGGTCCAATATGTAAGAATTGTGTAATAAAATATTCAAAAATCACTTGCACAGTGTGATATATTTCCTGCAGTTGTGTACTTACAATATCCCAAAAGTCTCCAAAGATTTTTTATTTCAGAGAAATTTTAAATAAGTGGCCGTCCCGGAAACAAATGTCGCCTGTCAATGACGCAATATACGTGTTATCCTCGGTTTCCGCTCGAACTACCATATCCATTACGTAACCATGGCGACAGATGTGGACAGCAGCGTAGTGCGTAACATTTAGCGGCACACAGTTCTTGTTTCGTTCAAACATTATTGACCATGGCAAGCAGACTTTGGGACAAACAAGGAGAATTGAAATAAGGATCAATATCAGCGTGGCGTTTTTGAGATGCCGAGAGCTCCACGTCCGCGACTAACTTGGCCTTGACAGAGCTTCACGAGTCACGACTTGACAGCTTTATTAGACAGGTGAGCAAATGTACATAAAATGAATCAATGATATATAACGTTAGCTCAACATGATGAAATGTTAGTATATGGTCCTTATGTTATTCTAATGTTGATCTCTCTTAACGTTGACGTTACTGCTAGTTTCGTATAGCAAACGAACTAACACGCAGAATAACATAATAACTTTCAACACACATTTAAATGCCGTTTAGTGTGATAGTGTAACGTTAGACCAAGTGAAGCCGCGCTACATTACCTCACAAGTTTATTTCTTCTAATAAACTGACCTGATCTGTGTGAGTAATCCAGCGCTTGCGGGTAGTTCGGGAGAATGAAATTTCTTAGTTCCTTTATATCCGCGGGATCACGTGTGATATCATTTATATCCGCGTCGGACTCGCGTGCGAGTGATATCATTTACATCCGCGGGACTCGGGTGTGAGTGATATCATTTATATCCGCGGGACTCGCATGTGATATCATTTATATCTGCGGGTCTCGCGTGTGATATCATTTATATCCGCGGGTATGGCAAGCCGTTTTAACTTTTATTCATTTTCAGGATATGAATCCTTGATATCAACAGTTCAATTTTCACTAGTTAAAATTACAATTTTTGATATCAACTATTTCATTTTTGATATCAACAATTGAATTCTTGATATCAACAATTGAATTCTTGATATCAACAATTGTATTCTTGATATCAACAATTGTATTCTTGATATCAACAATTGTATTCTTGATATCAACAATTGTATTTTCACTAGTGAAATGTCACCATAGGCTGCCATTCAAAATCAATTCTTGATATCAATAATTACATTTTTGATATCAAGAATTACATTTTTGATATCAAGAATTACATTTTTGATATCAAGAATTACATTTTTGATATCAAGAATTCAATTGTTGATATCAAGAATTGAATTGTTGATATCAAGAATTGAATTGTTGATATCAAGAATTGAATTGTTGATATCAAGAATTACATTGTTGATATCAAGAATTGAATTGTTGATATCAAGAATTACATTGTTACTAGTAAAAATGCGAATTCCTGATATCAAGAATTGAATTGATACTAGTAAAAATGTTTATTCTTGATATCTGAAACTGTATTTCTGATATCAATATTATTTCAGATATCTAAAATGGCTTTCTTACTAGTAACAATTACATTCATGATATCAGAAATGAACATTGTCACTAGTGAAAATGTAATTATTGATATCAAAAATGAACATTGTTACTAGTAGCAATTCAATTGTTGATATCAAGAATAGACATTTCAACTAGTGACAATTTAATAATTGATATCAAAAATAAAGGTTTTTACTAGTAAGAATTGTATTTCTGATATGTGAAATTGGAATTTCAACTAGTAAGAAATAAATTCTTGATATCAAGAATTGGTTTTGAATGGGGTCCGTGTAACGCTTTGCAGTTCTTTGTTCAATTTGCACCATCAAAATTAAACAAATGAAAAATTGGCTTCAAACTTTCATTTTCCATTTTTTTTAAATAATTCACAAACGGATAATTGTCTCTTAGTTTAATTTTCAATTCTACAATCTTTGGTTTGTTGCGTCCGAGTCTGGTTTTTGAACAAACATAAAAAAATGACTCGTTGCTCTGTTTTTTCCATTTCTCTGTGTTTTGCTCGTACTTTGTACCGTACCAGTTCCACCGGGGGGTGGAGCGGGGGGCGTACGTGGATGCATTTACCAAGAGCGGTGTAGCGTTATGTATGGCACGTCCGAGTCTGACCATTAAATATTTTATCGCCTACATGTCAGAACCCTATTAACTGTGTGACTGCGGTTAAAAAACACAGATTGCCTGGAAGATGTGTGAGTGGAGTGCGCTTGATGAGTACGAAAGTGTAATTCGCAGGTTAGTAGAGGAGCTGGGATACACATGCATACAAGTTCAAGAGGTCTTACAGCAGCAATATGGACTTGGGAGAGGTTCCAGTATTTCCTCCATTTCTAAATTCTGCGCATCGAGAAACATTCATCGTTTCGATTATGCACGGCTAGGGAGAGATGGTGTGGATGCAGTCGTTCGACCAGCAGTTACCGTTAGCGGCCCTGTGTACGGTAGAAAGATGATGACTGGGATGTTGAGAGCTTCGGGATACAGTTTGGGAGAAAGAGCTGTAAGGCGTGCACTGGAACAAATTACCCCGCAGTACACACAGATGAGAAGAGAGGGAACTGCTCGCCAAACTAATCCACATGTCTATTACGCTGAGTATGCCGGTCACAAAATACACATGGACCAAAACGAAAAGCTTGTGGATTTTGGAGTGACGGAAGTTCTCGCCTCTGATGGTTTCAGTGGGAAAATTTTGGGATTTTCTGTAATGCCGATCAAAAATAATCTGATCATTTATGACGATGTGTACAGAGAAATCTGCTTGAGACATGGCCTTTTTGATCAGATAAGAGTTGATCATGGACGTGAATTTTATTTGTGTCTGTATCAACAAGACAATCTTCGGGCCTTTCGCACTAATGTCAATAGACCCCCTTTCATTCAAAGTCAGTCAAGACAGAACCATGCTGCTGAAAGAAAGTGGGTCGAAGTCAACTCACGAATAAACTACCCGATTAAGTACGCATTGTGTGCCTTGGTCAACAATGGTTTTTTGGACATTGATGACCCATTTTGGAAGCACTGTGTCTCAGCCATTGCTTTAAAATGCTGCATGGTTGGGCTACAGAATTTCATCCCTGCCTGGAATGCACATACAATCCCATCCAAGGGCATACCCGATGATCTTTTTGCAGCCCATCTCAGGACCGCTCGAATCCCACCTCAGTTCCTTCCACCTGCTGAGGATCTTGCAGCTGACTACATTAGGAATGGAGGAACTCTGACTTATCCTGGGCCCTATGGACGAGACCCCCTCGATGGTCACCCTGACCTTCAGGTGCAGAGGGAAACATTGCTGTTGTCCTGTAGTTGTGAGGAAATTTTTTATGATTGTCTTTTAGGTCACAGTGGCCTACTCTGGGAGGGTTTGGAGACATATGTAAACATTACACATAGACTGGAGCAATAGGGTAGTGTGGTGGTGTCTTGTTGTTGTTCAAATTAAACAAAGTACCGGTAGTAGCCTTTAAGTACCTTTTTGAAAGTATTAAGATTTCTACTCCACAATTTCAGAGACAAACATAATTGTTTACTTTACTATTTTTGTCTGACATCTTATTGGTTACTTTTCAAATTGCAATTTCTTATTAAAGTCTCATTTAAAGTCACATTACTTTTTTTTTTCTTTTTTTTTTTTTAGATAAGTGGTTCTTGTAACAGGACAGCAACGCTACAAACATTTGATATTACAAAATGCATTGCTGTTTATTATTACCTACTCAGTATCTAATGGTAACAATATTTAAAGCAATAAAAACGGTATATCAAGTAATAAAAAACAACAACAGTAAAATGCTGACAACAAACAGTTTTTGCAGAATTAATACTTTAACCCCTGGTTTCACAGACAAGACTTAAACTGGTCCTGGACTAAAATGCATGTTTGAGCCGTTTTAACTCAATGCAACTTGCACTGACAAATAAAATATGTCACTGTCATTGTTTTGTCATAACATACACACTAAAAATGTTTATAAAAGTTACCTAAATGTCCTAATTTAACTAATGCATAATCCTGTCTAATCTAAGGCCTGTCTGTGAAACCAGGCCCTAACCTCTCATATTAGGATTAGAATATACTTTGTCATGATCAAAATCTATATTCCATAAAATCTACAAAAAAAGAAGTATATTTTAGGTATTATTATCTGTTCTGTCAGTCTTTTCTCACTCCTGAACTGCAGCATGAAATGTTTTCATGCTACAGTACATGAACATTCTACATTATTTGCATTGATTGACATGATTTATGTTTGGCAACACATTATTAACATTATTAACACTATATTTATGAGCTATGCACTATGAATATGGTGAACTGGTGTGGGGTCAGGGTCACACATAACTGGTATTAATGACAGAAGTACATTTGCAAGTTGAACTGTTTATTTTGTGAAGTACCTTTGTAACATTTGTTAAAAGTCAGAATTTGTTTCTTAAAATGCCCCACAAGTTGTATGGGGAATGGGGAAACACTCAAACCAGACTTTTTCAAGTATCAGTGCTATTATTATTTAAACAGTTTTGAACCGTGAAATGACCCTTAGCCAGCATATTCTGCTTGGAAAAATGTGCTATGGTTCATATAACAAGAGTTTGTTGAAAAAAATGGAGGGTGTCTCTCTTTAAATGGCCAACTCAAGAACAGTAACAGATACTGCTGTTAAGCAGTAATGCCAATTAAGACACTGCATATGGCACCAGGCTACACAGATAAACTTAGCTGGCTTTTTTGAATTTATGCATCTCCAATGCATACAGAAATGTGATACAGAAAAAGAAAAAAATACTCAGCCAGATGCCATACTTACACCCCTGAACACCATGCCCAAGATTTATAAAAAAAAAAAAAAAAAAAAAAAGCAAGGTGCTAAAATAATATAAAATATTCTCTCTACATTATCATTTCTGAACTTTTGAGCCAAACTGTCAGCCAGACCACATTTAAGACGGTGCATTTGTCAGTTTTGCCAGTACCTCACTCAGGCCTCTTAAAAACACCAGTTTGCCTGCGAACATATTTGCCTTGCATAAAAGGCAGCTGTCATTATCATTTAGATAGGTCTGGATACAGGGGCCACACCCTGCCACCTGCCCACAGCATGCCGTTATAACAAGCACAGAATTTGGGATGTTTGTGCACATCCTACATGCCAACGCATCTCGCAGAGAGGAAGCAATGGATAGTGACTTTGAAACTTGAGAAACTTTCTCCTTCACCTCTACTAAAACGTCAATCTGTTGCACTACCTCTAAGACATTAGCCTTAATGTGGTTGACTGAAATGTTTAGCTCATTAAATTTTTCATCAATGTTTTCAGCTAGCTTTGATGCAGAGTTTTTGATCTCAAGCTCAACACCAAGCAGGCCATCTAGAACTTCATTTTCTTCGGGGTCCACCCTAAAAAATAAAAATAAAAAAAAAAGTAAAAAAGACATGTTCATTACTTTACAGACTATACAGTATATCTGTAACATTAACATTATCAAGATGTAGAGTAAAAATCATCAACCTTATTTCTATTACACATTTTAAATGTTACTTTAAAATTATACCACCATGAATAGATGCTTTATTTTGTTATTGCATGTGTTACTGCAATAGCCTCTCCCTGTGGAGGATCCCTTTCCCACTCTACAGATAAAGCGTTGTGGAATTTCGGTTTGGGTACCAATCCCGAAGTGATAAAATAAACAAAATTCTATAAATTTATAGTCAAAACAAGTAAATGTGTTAATGAAAAAAAAAAATGTTAATGTGCTATGCAAAGAAAACAAAATGCTGTGAATATGACAATGCCGTTTTCACAAATGTTCAAGGTATTAAAATACTGTAAAACTATGAGTAAAACTATGCCGGGCCAATTTTAATACTAGCTTAATACCTATAATATCTCAACTATCGACAAAGACATCAGCTTTTGGCAATATCTCCAACTATCGTAAATGCGCTATAATATTGCCTGTCAGCACAGCGCTATTTTGGTGTTAGAATTCTAACTATTAAGCATTGCTGTGAAGGAAAGATGGTAACAGTTCATCAGGGAGATCACAGCAATCCATTACTGTTACAGCCTTAGAGGTGACCATTAGATATGGGTTTTTCTGTACAGTGTATTGATGCATGACTGCATACATTTACTGTAAGCATGCAACTTAACTTTGCCTGCTTTAAAGGCTTTCCTTTTATCACTGATAGTATTAAATTAAGTCATTGTAATTCCCATTCACTAATTGATCACTGTATTAGTGAGTTAAAACCAATAACATCATCCTTTGTCTGGTTAGTCACATAAGGCTCTGGCTCTGTTTTACACAATGTTATCTAAACACTCAGGTTAAATCTTAGGTTCTCTTATTAGTTCTAAGACTTTTAAACAACTAAGATGCTATATAATAACTTTATTAGTTAGATTAATGATCAGATAATTGAATATCATAATTAATTCGGTTCTGCACATCATCCTTCAACTGCTTTTTGATCATTTTATTGGTTCAAAATTGCAGTGCAAGCTTTTAGTTTTACAAGATCACTCAAGTGAATTATGCAGAAATAGCAATAGGCCAACATGGCTGAGAAGGTTGTTACTCTAATTTGTATCATTTATTTATCGGTCACACAGGCCTATTCTGGGACATTATATACCGGTACACTTGACCGTGACAACACTAGCTGTGATGATGCAGTCAACACATAGCCTAGTGAGTGGTGTTTACATGGTTATGCTTCTACAGCATGACAGTTCATTTTGATTCCTGAAAAGAAAAAATTGCCTTTTCTTTTTGGAGGCACTTTCAAGTCTTCCCGTCTTGAGCTTGACCAGGTCTGCTGTTCTGATAGCGTATACCTTCCGGCTTGATGTTTTCCAAAATTCCAAATCTAAAAATGTAACAAAATTACTACATTATGCCCACATTACATTTCACGGTTTCTACTTACATTTTCGAAACGGTTGCATTTTTCTCATTTACAAAATTCACAAAACGTTATTTCTTGTACTATGTTCTTTGTTGGACTTTTTCAGATAGTGTTGCAGAGCACTTCATAATGCCCTGACAAACCCACTTACAACAGCCAAACACTAGAATAGAATACAGTACTTTAACAAATGTGTCATTTTCCAGTCTATGACCTTGCACATGCCACATTTTACATTTTGTGTACCAGAATTAGGGGTGTGCCGGTTTCAGAATTGGTGATGACGGTTATGAAGTGAGTCAAATGTGACGGTTCGTAACATAACCGCCGTCGGGGGAGGGGACGACGGGGCGCTGTGACGTTCGTCTGTTATAGGACAACTTGGTTTGAATAAACGAGCAGACACTGATTAGCTACTTGCTCTACGTTTATTTAAAATTAACAGCAAGACAACTAGCAGTGAATGTTTTCCATTAAATTAAATCACACACAGTCAACAAATCATTAACAAAAAACAAAACAAAACCAGGCCTATTCTGGTGATGCGGTGGTGTTCATGTAACATGTAAGGGTGGCGCTGCCAATAAAGCACCTAAAATCTGTCATAAAGAACTGGCAAAAGTAATGATTATGAATATGTAAAATATAGCAAGGAAATATTTTAATTGTTTATTAATAAACAGGTTTTTTTTTTTTGTCATTGTCATTCATTTTAAAGAAAGTATGATGTCTCTGTGAAAAGTTTGAATGCTTTTCAGAGCGGTCACGTCCATAACGCAGAACTGTAACGTCCCTAGCATTGTTTTTCCCTTATAAATGCGAAAACGAAAAATTAAATAAAATGGATATTTTATGTTCTGTGGAGACTACAGTTAGGCTTAGAGCTGTCGCGATAGTCAATATATCGACTTATCGCACGATATATGGAAATGAGCGCGATATTTTTTTGTGCCGCGATATATGCAACTGATAATTTGTTTTATTATTAAAAATAATAATTAGATTCATTTTGAATGTCACCAACATTTTAGTTGATCGCGTTGCCTCTGTCATCTTGTCTGCACTCTGTGTTGGAGGCGGGGCTCAGGCAGCGTGTCCACACACAACACACACACACACACACACACACACACACACACACACAGACACAGAGAGAGAGAGAGAGCGGACACCGTCAGGTGAAGAGAAGGCGTGAACCAACTGCATTTTAAAGTGTTCTGTTTCGTGACATCTACAGCGAGCCAGTTGATTTCAAAGCCGCAATCTTCAGCCCCGGTGTGGGAACATTTTGGCTTTAAGCCGAACGAGAGAGGAGAGCTAATTAACGTGAACGAGCCGGTATGTCGACTGTGTTTTAAAACAGTAGCAACGAAAAGAGGCAACACAACAAACTTAAAATTGCACCTAAAACATAACCATCCCACCCAGTTTTTTAACCAGGCTGTCGAGTCGAGTATAAACCTATTTTTTACAGTCTATGGTATAAACAAGGCTTTTGCAAGCGCGCTCTCTCTCTCACACTCACACTCACACACACACAACACACACACACACACACACACACACACACACACACACACACACACACACACACACACACACACACACACACGTGTAGTTATAAACTCTTTAGACTGTTAATGATTAGTGCTTTTTTTTTTAATTTGTGGGTAAGAATCATGTAAAAAAAAATCCCTTATTTTGGGGATGGATTCCGGGAAATCTCCCTTATTTTTAGTGTTCAATGTTGACAGCTATGATTTATTTACTTGTTTTATTTATTTGGGATATATTTTTTCACATTTCAATGTCTAAATATTGAATAGAATAAGAATAAAATGTTCTTCGTTCTTTGAAACAGTGTACTTGCATTATTATGCTATTATATTATCATTATGTAATCAGTGGCATAAAATGGTCTGAAAATTACAATAATATCGTTTATCGCAATTAATTTTGGTGCAATATATCGCACATCAAAAAGTAGTTATCGTGACAGCTCTAGTTAGGCTAATCATAATTTGTATTCTGAATACGTAACAACGGTACATGTATTCCGTTACTCCCCAACACTGATATTAGTAGCCTATATAACCTTATCTGCAAGATATTTTAATAACACGGTTTTGGCGGTTATAGAGTTCAAATGACGGTGTTCAACTATATCGGTCTCATGTTATATAATATCCGTCACACCCCTAATCAGAATATATAATAGTTTGCTTAAAATGGTCATTTAAACAAACTGAAACATTTAATCAGCTTATCACTTTTGTCTGCAAGCAGTGAAACTTCTCATGTACAACTAGGGTGACCACCACCATCATCATTATCAGATGGACTCTTTGGGCAGTTAATAAACATGTATGGTAGTTCAGGGGATAAACATGTGGACAATTGCAGTCAAATACCTTTGGTCTCTGATGTATCCGCAATTGCCAGCCCTTTGGCATCGCAGATACTGTAGCTGTCAGCAGAATTTAAATATTCCTGCACTGTTTGTCCCACTGCCTGCACACCCTGGCCTTCGGATATTGTGACATGCACTGTAGCTGTGATAAAGAAAGAAAAGTTAATAATCCAGTTTACTGCAATTTTTTTTTTTTTTTACCTCTCTCTGACAAACCCATCCGACTATGAAGTCTTGGAGTTTCTACTAATGATCTGATGAGTTGAATCAGGTGCATTTGATTAAAGTCCCCTTGAACCAGATCTTGCAACCAACGTATTTCTGAGTGAAACGGAATATTGAAAAGGGGTTTTACTTTAACTTCTATTTATCCATGGCTCATAGCAGACGGTTGGAGGGGCGTGGTTAAGGATATTCAAACTAGAAATTTGCACTAGCAAGTAAATGTTGCATTTTTATTTCATGAGGACTTTAAAAGGATTAGTTCACTTAAAAAAAAAAAACTTTTGCTGATAATTTACTCACCCCCATGTCATCCAAGATGTCCATGTCTTTATTTCTTCAGTAGAAAAGAAATTAAGGTTTTAGATGAAAACATTCCAGGATTTTTCTCCATATAATGGACTTCAATGGGACCCAAACGGTTCAAGGTCCAAATGACAGTTTCAGTGCAGCTTCAAAGGGCTTTAAACGATACCAGACGATGAATCTTATCTAGCGAAACCATCAGGCATTTCAAAAATAAATAAAAAAGTTTAAGTTTTATAAGCACAAATGCACACCTTGCTCTGTTCCGTGATGCGCGTTCGTGACTCTCCTGTTCGAACTTGTTCATCAAAATGAACTAATCTTTTTTCTGAGTCATTTAGGTCATTTGAACCTTAATGAAACCTTAATTTCTTTTCTACTGAAGACAGACATGGACATCTTGGATGACATGACAACTAATAATTTAAGGAGACATGTGCAGTGATTGGGGTACTCCAGGACCAGGGTTGGGAACCACTAATCCAGTTTAACAAAGTACAGAATTTGAAGTACAATTTATGAGATAAAAGATCTGGCTAATAATACATACTATATGGAGATATTTTCCCGCTGTCCTCAATGTCTGCTACATAAATTTGTTTTCTTGCTGATTTGGTCCTTCGGAGAGGATTTTGAAATGAATTAGATGGGTGTGTAAAGGCAGGACTCCCTTTTGGGCGACAGGATAATGGTGTTGAAGGGCCTGCAACTGGTGTCAAAAGGCCTGCAACTGGTGTCAAAACTTGTTCTTTGCTTGTCCCTGAGACAGCAAATGATCCTCGGTCTCTCATCAGGGTGGTCTGAAACTGTCCAGATTGATCTGGAAAAAATGTTTCTCTTGAGATGTCGTCCTCTAAATAAAGACTATCTGGCTCAACCTAAAGAGAAGGATACAATACAGTTTGATTAATGCCACTACTAAATGTCTTAAATATATATATATATATATATATATATATATATATATATATATATATATATATATATATATATATATATATATATGTATATATATATATCCTATTATATTGTAGTCAAGTGTAGTAAGACATTCAGACTGATGGATAACGGTCCCGTCTGACCTATATACTACTTTGTGAATGTGATTCTGCCACGTTTCCCACTGACATGCCCCCAAATCATAAACTTGGGGCTTAAAGAAAATCCTGAGCTTCACACTCAATATTTACAACTTAATTGATATTTATTTCAAATGCAGTTTCTGAATGTTATTTACACATAAAACAATCTATAAAGTTATTTCATGATTAAGTGTATAGTTCAGTGGAAACATAGTGTAGCTCTCGTCGTGACAACACAGACACAGGTCAGTTCTTTGAAAACGGGCGTTTATTGCTGTGGGCACATCTGGTCTCTTTGGTTAATCCAAAATTTGTTCACACCATGCAGGCCATGTACATCGCATGTGCCTTATACACCATGAGAACTCGTTGGCCGCTTGTCGTGAAAAGAGGTTACTAAATTGTTTACAGTCTCTTGAACGTACATTTGACCGTCTGCATTAACTTCAAACACCACATCTGCAACTTTGATGCAGTTTAACAAAGCCTCGAAGGGGAAGCCATCTGCTCCGCTAGAATCCAAAGCAGTGTTTGTCGACTTAAACCGAAATAGTGGTAACACAGACAGAAAACATTAGTTCCGGGACAAACGTAAATACACCGAATGAGATAAATACACTGTTAACCACGGATTATTTAGCTGCTTATTTTAGCCTTTAGTTCTTAAGCATGTATTACATTTTATCTTTACATTAAAATAATTTCTATTTGTTACATGAAATTATAACAGCATTTATAAACTGTGCATCATGAAAACACAAGTATTAATGCAACAACACTTACACATAGGCCTATTTTTAACGCAAGTTACGAGGCAAAAAAAAAGTACGATTAAACTTTAACAGGACAAATAGAAATTAATTTCATTTTAACAAAAATTCTGCCCACCAATTTGAAGGCTGATATTGGCCTACTGGTAATGAAGATAAAAGACTGCATAAAGCTAGTGTTATACTTTCCGCGTCCGCAATTGCGCTAGGGTCTGCGTGACGTAAAAATTAGCCATCGGAGGTTCTGCCCAGAGTTTTTGGGGGCCTTAAAACGGAAGCGTATTACATGTTCGCGGGATGTTTCTTGACAAAGTGACTTCGCCAACTAGTTAACGTTATTGCATTGTAACGCATGCATAATATTTTTTTGTGCGTGTCATTTTCGCAGATCCGTGTGACCGGAATAGTTTTGACATGGTTGTTGCGTAAACACACCCTCTTAGTTACAAAATATATAACGTTAGTAGTTACTAAACCTCCAGTGAAGATTTTATGTTCCAATATAAAGCCCGCGGGAAGCGCCTGCGCGATCACATGTGCTGGCTAGTGGCTAACGCTAGCTTAACAATCAAGCTAACATAATGAAAGTTAAAGACTTAAGAATCCACGAAAATATTTAAATCAACCAGTTAAGTTACTCACCTTAAAAATAGACTCCAATCGGTCTCTCGACAGATCTCGGGCTGACATTGTCAACCTTTTTGCGCCGTGGTATAGGCTGAACTGCGGCTGGTACAGGTCATCCATCTTGCATGCATGCAATGGCGCAGAGAATGATTCTGTTGCGCAGCGTGAGCGTAGCTTCTTCTTCTGTCAAGAGGAGCGCACACCGCCACCTACTGTTCCGAGTGCACATGCGCTTCTTCTTTCGTTTTTTTGGCGCATTGCAATCTTAGTGCATATCGCCACCTACCTTTACTGTTATGCAGTCACGATTTCTTATGATCAGATTTTCCTTATTTTATTATTTCTTTACTTCTTCCTCAAATATAAATTCTTATTTAATTATTTGGTGCTTCATCTCATCTATTTCCCATAGCCCACCTGTCGCTGCGTGTTCAGCTCCTACAGACTGGAATATAAAATCTGGAATAGACCAAAGCATCCTTATATTTAAATCCTTTCACTTAATCCAGTACTATACATATATTTTAGTATTCTATATCCTACTCTATCTTTATCAAACTCATAACCTAACAAATATGCCAAATCCTTATTAACCTTCCCTCTTTCATTTGAATACGATATGAATTCCTTTCTTTCCTCATCATACCTTTTACAATCATATAACACATGCTCCACTGTTTCTTTCTCCCCACAATTCTTTTCTTCATCATCATCTTCTTCTTTCGATTTAGTGGCTGTTGTTGACAAACAAACGTATATAGTGCATTTCTGCCACCTACTGAGATGGAATGTGGAGCATAAAAAAACGGAATTCTTTTAAATAGCTCTGTTGCCTTTAAAAAGTCTAGTAACATCTTTGAAACTTCCCCTAGTCATGAGCCTATCACTGCATTTCTTAATACATTCTTAATTGATAAACCATTTATACCTAATGACTTAATTTGATTTTCTAACTTTAACCTATCATTGTTATATCTGATGCACTGGAATAAAGCATGCTGCACTGTCTCTGTGTGCACACATGAAGGCTACAGAGGCCTGAAGGGCCTATCATGTTTCCCAATTATGATTGAGTGCGGTAGTCCTATGTCCTATTGTATATGGATACAAGAAATTACTGTATCTTCCCTTCTATTTCCGCACACCATTGATTGATCATACCTCCCTTTGTAATCTACAAGCTTGTCTAGGCTACCTTTTTCCTCCGTATCCCACATTCCCACACTCCGTCTCCTCGTGGGTCACTGCAGAGTTTTGCTCCAACCCCTATTAAACACACCTGATAATCAAGCTCTTCAGGCATTATAGAAACTTCCAGGCTGGGGTTTTGTAGCTGGTTGGAGATATACGATTCAGTCATGGCCTAATGGTTTGAGACTCTGACTTGTAACCCAAGGGTTATGGGTTTGAGTTTTAAGTACTGGAAGGAATTGTTGGTGGAGGGAGTGAATGTACGACTGAGGTGAGACTCTTGAGCAAGGTACAGAACCCCCAACAGCTCTCCAGCCGCCGCAGCAAAAAATGGCTGCCCGTGTGTGTGTTCATGGTGTGTGTTTGTTCACTGCTCACTGCTGTGTGTGTGCACTTGGATGCAAGTGCAGAGCACAAATTCCAAATGGCACCATACTTTGCTATATCACATCATTGCAGGACAGTGGCCCTCCAGGAAAGTGAAACCCTTATTTGCTACCTTATCAGCAGCTTCATTTCCAGAAATCCCTTTGTGACATATGACATCTGAGTTTCCTTCAAAAGCATAAATATTTTATTTCTCAAATCTGTTTTAAGCGATTTCTGAGTATGTTGTTTTTAATGATGATGCTGAACCACAGCATGACTACTCTGTCATGATTTATTAACTAACCATGCTTCAGCTATAAATCAGAATATTATTTGAAAACAGTGTTGAAGCAGGGTTGTGTCCCTCAGGAACCCTTGGATTGCATGGCTTTTCTATAGGCCTACTTAGATCTAAAATTCCTGTGGTTCCTGCAATTGGATCTTTTGATCTGTCTGTAGAGCCTAAAATTAAACAGTACCCATTTTACAACCAGAGCTGCAATTGAGACCAGCTTCAACAACATCATTGTCTAGCATTTTATTATTATCTGACATCATATTATCTCTCTCTCTCTCTCTCTAGAAATGTGTCTTGGAGTGACTTGGAAAACCCTAAATTCATCCTATACAGTAGGCATATAAATACCTAAAACAATAATTAGCCTAGGCCTACTAATGATGACTTAAGTTAATAAATAAAATAAGGATTTATTATATATAACACATTATACAAGAGATAAGATAATTCAAACTGAAAACAAGTATTGAGATTGAGTCAAAAGCAATAAAGTCAATAAAAAGCGCGCCCCGAGATTCGTGTGAGAGTGAATTCGCCTGCGAAGAGTGTTACAAGAATACACTCTTGACAGTTGTTATTAAAATTACACGATAGAAACTGCCTCAAAAGAGCTATATAAAGAAGAGGAGAATGTCGTGTCTGAAAGCTATATCAGCGCGTTGCCACTGGCGATAAATTATTTAATGGTCACGGCTCTGGGTAAAATAAATGCATCCACGTGCGCCCCCCGCCCGGTGGAACTGGTACGGTCCAACCGCGAGCAAAACACAGAGAAATGGAAAATCAGAGCAACGAGTCATTTTTTTTTATGTTTGTTCAAAAACCAGACTCGGACGCAACAACCCAAGCTTGTGGAATTGAAAAATAAACTGAGAGACAATTATCCGTTTGTGAATTATTAAAAAAAATGGAAAATAAAAGTTTGAAGCCAATTTTTCATTTGTTTAATTTTGATGGTGCAAATTGAACAAAGAACTGCAAAGCGTTACACGGACCTGAATGGCAGCCTATGGTGACATTTTACTAGTGAAAATACAATTACAGATATCAAGAATTATAGTTTTTACTAGTTGCAATTCAATTGTTGATATCAAGAATTATCATTTTAACTAGTGAAAATGTAAATGTTGATATCAAGAATTAGCATTCTTACTAGTGAAAATGTAATTCATGATATCAAAAATTGTCATTGCTACTAGTAGAAATATTATTCCTGATATCAATAATTATAACTTTAACTAGTGAAAATTGAATTGTTGATATCAAGGATTCATATCCTGGAAATGAATAAAAGTTAAAACGGCTTGCCATACGCGGGACTCGCGTGCGATATCATTTATATCCGCGGGACTCGCGTGTGATATCATTTCCGCAGGACTCGCGTGTGATATCATTTATATCCGCGGGACTTGTGTGTGATATACTTTATATCTACGGGACTCGCGTGTGATATTTATATCCGCAGGACTCGCGTGTGATATATTTTATATCCGCATGTCTCGCGTGTGATATCATTTAGATCCGCGGGACTCGCGTGATATAATTGATATCCGCGGGACTCGCGTGTGATATCATTTATATCCGCGGAACTCACGCGTGATATACTTTATATCCACGGGACTCGCGTGTGATATCTGTCTCTTTAGCAATCGCGACCTGCTTCATGCCACTATAATGTTAAAAAACGTGAATGTTTGCACTCATCCATAAACATTATTAGATCCATCAGCTTGACAGCAAGTCCCATAATTCAGCTCGTCACTGCGTCATAAACATACGCCTTTGTTATTGTTGGAAACTGTGCCCTCTAGTGGCAACAAATCTTATATATTGGACCTTTAAAAGAAGTTTTTTTTTAAGTATGGAGGTGCTTGAAAAGCATTCAGTTGCGTTCTTGGTGGTCGGATAAATCTGTGGCAAATCTCAAGTGTTTGCCACATACCGTTCAGATCAAGAAGAAAGGTCCAAAGCACTTGTTAGAGGCATGAAACTTATTTTAGTGTAAGGTCAGTGCATATTACAATAATAACATATATAACATAATCCAACCTGAATTTAATTAATACATCGTTCGACCGGACCTAAATGTTTTATATAAATATAGGTTATATGTGTTTGCGCACATGATATCAGGAAGGTCAATCATGATATAAATCGAGTTACCCCTCACACTTCTGCTAGTTCTGATATCTGAGCATATATTTATTGACAGCTCGGCAAGCGTAAATTTATAAAGTTCTTTTTGCTCAGGAGCCAAGCCTGATAAGGCAGATGTGGCAACGGTACGTGGCGTCTCCGTTCTCTCCTTCAGGGAATGAGGGTTACCATGTGTAACAGAGACATTCCTCTTCAGTCAGTCAGTCGACGCCACATCAAGACCGACGAATAGAAATCTCTACCAAAGCGCCACAGCTGCTGCACTCCATCCAGCACCTTGTGCAAGCCTCTGCTCCCTCTTGCCTGGAAGGACAATAAGAGAGGGTTTATACAGAGTGTACCTGTCACTGTTATTTCGCTTTGACTTTGAGTTATGTCCATGTACAAATGCAGAGCACTAACGGGACAGAGCAAAGCCAGGGCTGGGTCTCCAGGGGCAGCACTTGCAGTTTCACTACCTGGTCTTTGAAGGGAGTGGTAGGATATAGCCAGTCCGGGGGCTTAGTACAACGTGATCAAAAATATATGCAGGTCCCCTAACCTCTTGACAGAGGCCAATGCAACCAGAAGCAAAGTCTTCATGGAGAGAAGCTTTAAGTCTGCTGATTGCAAGGGCTCAAAGGGAGCATCCTGAAGTGCTCGAAGCACCAGGGAAAGGTCCCAAGAGGGTATGGAGGGGGTCAAGAAGAATTTAATAGTCTAGACCCCCTAAGTAAACTGACGACCAGGTCGTGCTTTCCTACTGTTTTGCCATCTATGTGGTCATGATATGCTGAAATAGCGGCAGCATGTACTTTGAGAGTGGAGGGAGCAGCAAGACGATGACGACATTTATGTTGGCTATGAGCTACGTACAGGCGCATTTGATAGACATTCTTAGCACCCAATAAACGGCGCCGGGCATTCGTAAACCACGCCTCAAATATGAGAAAATGTACATGTGGTTCCCAGACCCAAGTCTCAACGAGAATTGGGTCTGGCGTTAGCCAGGCTACAGTCACTGTGAACACAGACAGGAATGTGCACCTGTCTGTGCGCTGTTTCTCCCTTGCTGGTCTTACCAGCCGTGAAAACGGCTGTTGAGTGCTCTCACTGCGCACCTTACCAGCTGTGACAATAGCTTTTTTGTTTTGCTCAGTAAAAAACAAAAAACAGAGGGATGAGAGAGAAGAGAAGACCGCTCGCGTGGCTGTGCCCGCACCAGGGTGGAGAGGTCAGAGAAAACGGCTGGTTTGAAGATTCACAATCTCCTGGGAGTTTGTAGAGAGGATCAAAGTGCTTGGCTCCGAAGCAAAAAGCTGAAGTGCAATCGCACCTGCTGTTCATTATATGCCCGTGCTGCTAGGCTGAAAAGCTGATGCAAATGATTGCACACCAATGTGCATTGGCTTGTTTTTGTTTCACTCGAAGTAGATTGGCCTCTCAAGTGAGATTCCTATTTCTCGACATGGCGTCTACTGACCGACTGAACAAGAACAAATACTGTCCACTCAAGTGAAAATCTCTTTGAAAACTATGACATCACACTTCTTTTTTACAAGGCTTACAGCTTACAGCTCACAGGTTCGGCGATTGGCTCAAAACAACTTGGCTGAAAAACTGAGCACACAAAAGCATAGATGGCAGTTTGGAATCCTTTCGAGCAACTGCCAATGAGATGGGAATGCTTTCTCCAGGTATTATAGACCTCTTTTTTATAGAGTATAACCTGTTTTATGTTTTATTGAACTGATCTTGAATATATCATAAGAATGTTCCTAGCGAATCTGAGCTTGAAACTCTAATGTATCTTGATTTAAAACCCTGTTATCATAAACATTCTTGTGTTTTAATTCTAAACTGGTGCACTTTATGTTTGAGTCATGGTTGTTACAGGCAGTCCATTAGTTAAAAATTAGGTCACATCTTCATTCTGGTTATTGACCATGTCTCATAACAATGGATGGCCAGGGTAAAACCTCTCGGATGACTGGCTCCTTTTCCTCCAGACTACCATTTTTTACGATATGACTTAGAGACAGCCTATGTGAATGCAGATGGCCTCTTTAAAATGTATGGCCTCCGGTTAGATCTGGAGAGTGCTAATCCGACTTACAATTTCCTCCACCGCTGTCTTTTATCTTCTGGTGTCCAGATGCTTTGGGAGTAGCAGCATAAATGTCAGGCCGCAGTGCACTATCATCCAGTGTTTCACATATTCTCTCAGTCTTCGTCTTTTCAGGTCACTAACAAGGTGGTTTGATGACATCCTCCAAAACTTTGATGTTTGTGATGTTTTGGCTCAATACTGCTCATTTGATGTGCAAGTCTTCTAAGCCAGGACAGTTCAGAGATAAAGGGAAAGGACACATTCTTATTTTTACTTTCGGTGATGTTTTCATCACTGTGTCTGATCTCCAAAAAGCTTGATAAAGACAAGTGTTTGATGTGTTTTCTTTTCTTGAACTCACGATATCTGATCTCCTTCAGTATCATTAAGTCTCCAAGCTCCCTTGAGGAGTTTGTATGTGTGCGTGCTTGCTTGCTTGCATGTGTACGTGCGTGCGTGTGTGTTTTTACAGCACTTGAAGTACAAAATAACTTCCAACAGTATAACATTTACAATTACAAAGATTTATTTTTATGGCCTTGAACATTGCGACCCTGATCTAATTTGACATGAAAGGCAGGCCAGGCCTAAAACTATTTAAATAAATTTTATATATTTGTGATATTTTCTTAGCAATAAAAGTCATTTTTCAAGTATGACAATTATGTTCTACTGAATAGAAGCATCTACTTAGTACCAAGTAGACTGTCTGCTTAGTATACTGTATGATAACACTTCATTTTGATGCCCCCCCCCCCCAAAATACATTCTACTGACTATAAGTAACTTTGCAACTACATATCAACTAACTCTCATTAGAGTATTAGTAGACTGTCTGATAAACATCTGCTAACACTAGTTTGATGGTCCTTTAACAGGTATTCTACATAAGTAACTTTGCAACCACTGTATACGTCAACTTATTCTTCTAACCTACTCTAATGAGAGTTAGTTGACATGTAATTGCAAAGTTACTTATAGTTAGTAGGATGTCTAAAGTGGACAGTCCAAATAAAGTGTAACCTTTCAATATATATTTTTTTATTTGAGCTCAAATGGGTGTATTACACTCTGTCCACTTGTTCTTTAGTGGCATCAATCAAAAGTTTGATCCGGAACATTTAGTGAGGCAAAACTGCTTAGATGGCATAAAATTGTTTTGAGTGTGCATTTTCCTCTATAATCCTTTGGGGCATGAGATCAAACCTTCAAGTACTTTAGGGTCATATTTGCTGTGAGAGGGAGTGAAGTAATCAGCTATTAGATGTACAGCAATGCTGTTAGTTTGAAATATTAATCAATATCCTTCTGCATCTCTTCCTCTCTGAAAGGTTTTGATGCTCAAAGCGAAGAACATAATAAACAACTTCCCGATATGACACGATGGAAATTACTCTTTAATATCACATACCCTTGCCTCTGTCCATTAAAGCTTGTAAACATATATGGCTATGGAATTTATCTCTAATTCATATCTTTGATTTTGGCAAAGGTACATTTCTGATAAGCTCCAAAAAAATGTTTTGCAACCTTGAACTTAGTAACTATTTTGAACAGAGCCAACATCTCCAAAATAACCAGGGTCTGTGGTATGTATCTGATTTTTGAACGTTTTTGATTATAGTCATCTTCACAGCAGAAACTACAGAGATGATGAGCTTTATTATTTGATTACAACAACAAATTACACAGCATCAGTGGCTCCAGATGGACTCACTGGTTCACATATACATTTACACGCTGTGAAAGCAACAAGCGTCAGTCTCTTGGGTTTGCAAGCAGAATTTATACTTGAGTGGAAATACAGAAAGGACATGATTCTGCAGCTGAAGAAAATTGAGACTATGAGCAAATATGCCATAGACTGCAGTATTATTAAATTGAGTCCTCATATACTCGTGTCATTACTTACTGTTTATACTCCTTCATGGTGTCATATATATAGAATGTGTCAAATATATATATATATATATATATATATATATATATATATATATATATATATATATATATATATATATATATATATATATATATATATATATATATAATTAACTATTCACCAGCACAGTATAGATTTAATTCATTACTTTGAATTAGCTTTTTTTTTCACTGTGTTGAAGGAGCATTGAGAAAAACCATCTTTCAACGACCAAGGCAATAACACAAATCGCTGTCACAACAATCATAGTACAGATTATTATAGATTATAAGTAATATCAATACAATGAACACAAGCCTGGATATGAAATCCTTTAAAAACCAACAAAGCAAATTCACAACAGTGGTAAACAGATTCCAATGATCAATCTTCAAAGAAAATAAAAAGAGACCACAAGCTCACGAAAAACTCACAAAAAAATATAATATACGTTTTAAGGCATTGGTGGCCTAAAGTCTATAATGTTTCACTTTTTCATGTAGTCTTGTTTTCTTTTCTTTTTTTCTAGTCTTGTTTACACAATACACAGATTAAATTTGAAATCCTTTTATAATATCATTAAATCCTATTATAATATTACACAAAAGTAATGAAACGTAACCATAGAGTAGATAGCATAACCCCAACATTCATTCATTCAAACAATAAAAAATAAACATTAATCTTTTTTGTGTTATACAACCTGAAATACATGTCAGGCATGCAGACCAGCATAAATCACTGCTAGCCGAAGGGAGGACACGTTTTTCCATTTGCTTGGTTGCTTTTTTTTCTACTCTTAATCAGAAACACTAAGCCTTTGTATTTCAGCAATGACTTGTAGGTAGAAAAATCTAAGTCTGTGACAGGGTAATGAAATAAAAGTTATATGATATACGCCATACGGTACACACTGCAACACCAGTGGAGGTAGTGAGTTTTCTCGTAGGACTCATACATAACCTACACAGAGACCCACTTCCTTTGGGCATACAGGCTTTTCTATGCTTTGGTGGCAGCATCCAACTTTTAATTCAGGATTTGCTATATGGAACATGTCACCACAGATGCTGGGGTGGAGATATCAGTGCATGGATGTCAGTAGATGTAATAACTTATTTTAGATGTCTTCAGCTTGAAGTCTCTGGAGGTGGTTACACCTTCAAGAGTATATAACATTTCTGGATTAGAGTCACTTTATATTAGGCATGTTTAACTATGTGCTTATAAACATGTTAGGTAGGCTACAATGCACTTATTGTTTTGCAAAACACTTTAGCTGCTATTAAGGTGGGATATGCGTAAGTTTGGGACATGTTTGGTGGAATGGGTAGGTTTAAGGATTAAAGGAAGAATCAACTGTATAATGATACAGAAATTAATAACAGCTGTAATTACATGCAGCTAGGTTTTACATACAAGTACAGTGTACAGTGTACAGTGTACAAAAGTGTGCATTGTATAAAATAATTTAAATGTTAGTACATAGTAAAAACAATTTAAAATTGGGACCACATTTCTTTTACTACTACTTTGATATGTTAATTGTCGGTTATTTAGAACAGTATTTAGCATATTTTTTAATGCATGACTAACATTTATGTTATGTTGAGATTTTTGAATTTAGTAAATAATTTATTTGTAGTTTAAATATTATTTTTTTAAGTTACTAAAATGGCCTTGTGATATAATAGTAATGCACTTGTACATATATAGATTTTTTTTATGATGGATCTCTCCACCAGTTGCTTTACTCTGTACAAATTACTATTTAACAATCATTCACAAGGGAAATACAAGTCCACTAAATATAGACACTAAGAAACTAAGACTATGGAAAGATTAAATTATGCTCTTCATTTGTTTTTATTTTAAACGTGTTGGTGATTGAGGCGAATTTTGGAGAACGTCACTTTGATTAAATCTATAAAATGTTGACATGATGAGCATAGGTTTGCTATTTGTTTTAGAAAGCACAATCTGTCATCAGTTTGCATTAGCCAATAATAGATCATGATGCTTTCTGAGTGAAATGTGTCCACTGCCTTAGTAACAGATGTTGCTTAATCCTGGTTTCAAGGCTAAACTGCCTGCAAAAGAGATGAATGTTTTCATACATCATCTAAAAAGAAAAGGTTTAAAAGGACATTTTGCCTTGACCTGTGCACACTGCACATAAATCAAATCCAATCTTTCAGACTGACCGTCATTGTGTAGGTGATGTAATTTGATTTGTCTCTGCACACAGTTTAGTTCATTCCAGTGTATCTAAATCATCAGTTGCTGTAAGCGTCAAGAAAACCTAAAATGTCCATCCGCTCATGTCCACCATGACATCTTGCTGTTATTCTGAACTCCTGAGGCAACATTTTGAGTGACTTTTTTTATACATTCATGCATATACATATTATGTCCAAAACCGACTTGATCAAAATAGTGAATGTCATATAATGGGAAAAAGTGAGAGAAAAGTCTATGCGCACAAAATTGTATTTTTTTTCTGACTAAACACATTTTAGACAAATATGTCAAACATCTGTATTCTGTCTTTGTGAAGTTGGCTGCCTCAGTGTGTCTTGTCATCTTCACTGATGATGCTGTTAAACTTTTATTTTCATCATGGTAACTTTATCCGTACAGAAGTGGCAAGGTGAAGCATTTCGAGGAAGGACTACGCAACAGAGCCGAGACGAGCTGAGAGGTTGTGTATGTAATCTAATGAGAACACTTGAGTTGTCTGTTGGTTTAACACCATGAAGAATGTGGTTAGTTTAGGCTTCAGATTATATCCTATTAATCAGAAGAGAGCTGTGGGCCACAATAGCACAATGTGTATGGAGCTCTCGCCATAGACTTCTCAAACACACCTCAGGGAAATCAATGTTTTACAGCCTTTCCATTTTCAGCCCTAGCACCTAAGTCTGAGAGCATTAACAACAGTGAAACGCCTCCAGGCCGAGGCAGGCGTTATGATGTCCGACTAATTATAGTGCCCCACAGCTCATTTATGAAATAAATTTTCTACAGTTGTTTCCCATCTCTAAATGCTTATTGTTTTACTGGATTAACATGGCAGATGTTGCTGCTGTCTGTTCGGACATATTCATTTAAGTGTTTAGAGTTTAATTAATTCCACGTTCCGCTAATCCAAAAACATTATGTCAAATGTTTCCTTCATGAGAGCATTTCCTGAATGAAACTAGCCTGTTTTGTGCAAATAAAAATTGTGGGCTATGCAACATTGAATACACAATAGGGTCGTATCCATATTATCTTTCACAAACAACATATGCACCACCTAGAGCAGGCTATGCTACATTTTACTATTGCTTTCACAGTTCAAAAAGAATTCAAACTTACCAAGTTATGGGTTTTTCTCTTGCTTTGGGGAAAACATGTTGTAGAATTCCAGTTGTTTTTCAGAGGGAACACACGGTTTTAGTCTGGATCAAAACCTGACGTTTGCTTCAAAACGTCATTCACTGGAGGATCTGCAACACTACATTGGTTTCATTGGTCTCATAAAAAAAGGAGTCATAATGGGCTTGGAAAGGTCAGAACTAAATGCATCTGCTGGCCTCATTTCTCTTCTAATTAGAACAACTGAAACATCTGCCGAACAGACATCCATCCAAACCCTCTTGAAGACTGAGTGATGCAATGCAATTTAAAGATTGGGTCATATAAAAGCATTTCGATCCCTTTTCAAAGCTTGCAATCAGGAAGAGTTCAAATGGTCAGTTTCAACCACAAATGGCATCACCTTTTCCGATCTCAAAATACTAATGGGATGCTGTTTTAAAATGTCAGAAACAAGCGAATCTGACAACATTGTCAGGGGGATCTAATAAAACTAATCTTTGTGTGTGATCCTGAATACCGACCCATTATCCAAGGCATGAGCAACTCAGGGGAAGGATGCTATTAAAACCCTGGCTGGTGCATCAGGGAAAGTTTGGATGGCCAAGCGGCATACATTTAATGGGGGAATTGGCAGGTTTGAAAGGGCTGATGTGTGATGGGCGGCCATCAGGGCTGGGGAAGAGTGTGGATAACAAGATATCATTGTTGACATTGTTCACTGCAGTAAGTAGGTTCAGGGAGCAGATGTACATTGATTAGAAAGCCAAGGGGGGAAAAAGAGAATCACAGAAAGCAGGGTAGAAAGGGACAGACATTTGGAAACGAGAAGATAAACAGCAGGGAGAGTAAAAGGAATATTCCAGGGAGCATGTATGTCCGGTTCCAAACCAGACATGTGAATTTTGGTGAAAACAAGTCCATGAAAACATCCATAGTCATCAAGGTGGTAAAACAAGTCTTATTGCTGAAATGTATGCAGTTCAAATCAGTCTTTTGAGAATTGTTGTATTTACCTAAATTGTTTCATTAATGGTGCCTATTATTTCGTTTTCTTTCATTATAAAGGAACTGAAAAACATCATATAGTTATTTTAACCAATTACTGTTTTATATGTATATGTATTTAAAAAAAATCAAAAATACCTTTGGGATTGATTTACAGTCAATGTGACCACTTACTAATAATTGAGTAATAATGCTAGTAATTATGTTTGGATGTGAATTGCAGATGAATATTATTTTCAAAATAAATGGTGTAGCTACATGCAAATTAATGAATAATTATATATATAAATAAGATACCATAACAAGTATGTCATAACTTCCTACTTAATTTCAGCTTAATTTTTCCATTCATCATCAGTAATTCAAATCAAAGTGGATGAGAAAAGTGCAACATACTTATCACTGCTGAGAAAGTGCAACATACTTATCACTGCAGGTTCTCACTTTGGCAGCAATTTGATTTTACTTAAAGGCAGCAATCAATTGGATGTTTTCAATTTTAGTGGCTTGACCATTTTTACTGACTCAAATGTCACCTCCCATGGGCATCAAAAATATCGGGCATTAATGCAAGCCCCTCTCTCTTTCTCTAACCTTCTAAAAGAAGAAGAAAATAAACAATCGCAAATCAGGTTTGAATGATCTGACCATGTATGAGGACCTTAATAAGCTTAAATCTATACAATTTATGAGAGCATGTAAAAGCAGTCATAAATCAGTCTGTGAGACTATGACAGATCGGCATGAGTTTATCCTAATCGGTTGTCTTAGGTTCTCGTTCAGTTGAGGTGACCTGCATTTACCGCCACTCAAGACGATGAGTCACAGATTATGAAGGCCATGAAGGACATCTTTAAAAAGAAAAAAAAAAAAAAAAAACCTCTTTGGCTCCAAAAGATTGCCAAAAGCATTGTCTTGTCTAGCAAAAGACTATCATCATTAACCATCACATTATGTTTTTGTAGTACTGTAGAATATTGTGACTACAAGCATGCTACCTCAGACTTTGGAGAGCTGTTATATGTCTGTGTTCAAGAGTTCTGACCATTTCACAAGTGAAATATTTTACATTATGCGACTACTACTCTGAAGAAACCTTGACTTCAAACATATTTTAAAGAGTTATGCAGGCACTTAAATCTACAACAAAAGGATAACTTCACATAAAATGTCTAAGGCTTGCATTCCACTAGCTATTGTCAGTCATTTACATAGTTGTATGAGAATCATAAGAGATCAGTGCATGTAGCATCCCTCGGTGAGTGCTAACAGCTCCAGAAACTCTGCTTCCTGCTGAGTTGATGGTCTAGCTGACTCTGACAATAGCATTTTTGACATTATCATTATCACGATAAGGCCAACCAATGAGCTTCTTCTCATCCTGAAAAACGTTGTCAGGTTTGAATCTGATCCAAACTTCCTCTCAGCAAACTCTAAGCCACATACATCAAACGCTGATTGTTATTCATTGTGGTTGCATAAATGAGTGTTTTTCTGGGGTTCTGCTACACCGAAAGGACTTCCTAATTCAGTCAGAAATAAATGTTTAGTCTTTTAGTCTTTCTTTTGCATTCCTAATGAGTGAGAGTAACAAGAAGCAGACCTTCAACAGAAGAGGATGAGGATGGTGTAATTGCTCCTACCGAGTTGTTTTAGGTCTGCCTGTGGGACGCCACCTTAAGTATATACATTTATACAAGTCTCTAGTGAGTTTTTCATGGATCATAAAACAACAACCGATAATGACGTAGCATGTGGTTTGCTTGGTAGCAAGTAGGTGATAAACAATCTAAGTCTGTCCCTTTGAGTACAGCTACTCCCTTCTACCAAAGTGTAAACCCTGGCAATATGTCAAAATCAACCCCAGTTCTCCTCCATCTTTCCCAGCCTTGGTCTTCTGAGAATCAGCATGGTCCCATTGTGCTGACAGTGGTGTAGTTGAACTTAGACATGGACGCTCCGGTGGCAGTGACCTCATCGTCACCTTCCCTAAAGCCTCTTCTACGGCAGGGCCAGCAGCAGCAAGAGAAAGTGGTGAGAAGCGCCTTTCGAAAGCGCTTGTTCATAAAGCAGTAGATGATGGGGTTGACGCAGGCAGATGTGTAGGACAGGAGGTGGATGAATGAGATGGGGGCTCCAGAGAGAGCCCTGTGGGCGGAGGGAAGGTCGAAGGCTTTCCAGGTGTTAACGGAGTACAGGGGCATCCAGCAGATGAAGAACATGGCCACGATGACGATGAGCATACGGATCACTCGCTTCTTTGCCATCAGTTTAGCCTCGGAGGTATTGCTGCGGGGTCGGTCCACCTTTGCAGAGCCCGTTGGGGTGAGGGCTGACATCTCCATGGAGTTGGGCCGCTTGGACACCTGGATGTAGCAGCCGTCTCCGTCATCACTGGTACATAAGACAGTGGTGCTGATACCATTTTTCATTCCTGTAGAGAAAACATTGCATTTTCCTTAAAAAGAAGCTCTGAATACTCAGATAAACACACATCAAGAGGACGTTTACATTTTGAAGCAGATTTGCATTTCCTGAAAGTACTGTAGTTCTATGGTGATAGAAAAAAAAAAGTGTTAAAGTTTTAGGTAAGCTCAGGATTTGGCTTTATGCTTTGTAAATGAAATGCTGCAATGAAATGAATATGTGTGTGTGTGTGTGTGTGTGTGTGTGTGTGTGTGTGTGTGTGTGTGTGTGTGTGTGTGTGTGTGTGTGTGTGTGTGTGTGTGGTGTGTGTGTTGTGTGTGTGTGTGTGTGTGTGTGTGCGTGCGTGGCGTGCGTGCTGCGTGCGTGCGTGCGTGTGTGTGTGTGTGTGGCCAAATTTAAACTGCAAAGACTGGCATTTTTTTTCCCACACAAGACGTGTGCTGCATCAAAACCACTTTGTTGTTGTCATGACATGCAGTACACGTCTTGTGTTGAAAGAAAAAAAAATGCCAGTCTTTGCAGTATAAATGTGGTCACACACACACACACACACACACACACACACACACACACACACACACACACACACACACACACACACACACACACACACACACACACACACACCTTGTACATCTATCTTTATGAGGACATTCATTGACACAACGCAATATCTAGCCACTTAACCTAACCTTACTCATCACAACTAAGTGCTTAACCCGAACCCTTACCCTAAGCCTACCCTGAACCTAATTATAACCTTATCCCTAAAACCAAGTCTTGACCCTCAAACAGGCCTTTAAAGGGGTCTCAGAAAGTGAGGACCAGCCAAAATGTCCTCACTTTACTCTCTTTGTCCTCACTCCAATGGTCTAAAACTCAAACTGGTCCTCACAAAGATAGTTGTACAAGGACACACACACACACACACACACACACACACACACACACACACACACACGCACACACACACACACATATCACATACAAAATATATATATATATATATATATATATTATATATATATATATATATATATTAATATATATTATATATATATAGTATATCCAAGGCTGAAGAAAATCCCAATTCAGTATGGAAAAATGTCATTGTGGTTTCACTTTTAATGAATGTAATTTAGATCAATCTTGAGACATTTTTTGAATAAATCATAAAATATAACATTTATGAAGTCTGAGTTAGTCTGATTTAGTCAATATGGTAAGCAATGTGGTGAATTAATTGGATTGATTTTTTGGAGAAAAAATTAATACAAATACACTTTCAAAACCTGCAATAATTATTTACTCTTATGTAAATTACGATTACGATGTAAATTATTTAAATCTTATGATCAAATTACTCTTATGAACTGTTATTTCAACCAGTCTCATGAAAGTGTGTATCAATACCAGGAATGTTATTTCTCGTGCCATTTATACGCCAAAAATGTTTTTTGCGTGCATATGCTACACACTGAAAACCCCTTGGGTAGGATTAGGGGGAGGGGGGATGTGGGGTGCGAGGGTATTAAACGTCATAAACTGCGTATCATATACATGCAAAAACTGTTTTTGCCGTATAAATGGCGCGAGAAATAACATTTGTGGTATTGATACGCACTTTCTGTCATGATTCTGCCCTCTTGTCGTTGATTTTCTCTGGTATTGAGGCAGGATCATGACAGAATCATGTTTTGTGTGCAAGCATGTCTAGCTGTTTGGGCCATGTTCTTGTGTTGTCTCGTTTCGTTACCCCGCACCCTTGTTATCCTCGTCTCGTCATTATTGTCTAGTCAGTTTCACCTGTCCTCGTCATTAGTGTTCCCTATATAATCCCCTTGTGTTTGCTGTCCTGGGTCGGTTCATTGTTAGATGTTTGACGTTGTGTGATTCTAACAGTGAGTAATTCATTGAGAAGTCTGTTATTCAAGAAGTGTCTGTTCGTGTCTTAGTTTTGTTCCTGTCTTAGTTTCTAGTCTTAGTCTGGTGTATTCTACCCTGTCTTGTTTTGCCCCCTCGTGGGTTTTGTTTTCCTGTTTTTGTATCAATAAATCCTGTATTCATTGCATCTGCTGTCTGCGACTGGGTTCACCTTCCTCCACATAACACTTTCATAAGATCGGGCTCGTTATTTTTAGACAAAACGACTCACAAATCGGTCTCAAAATTTGAATTGCTCTATAGAGGTTCACTTTCCTGCATAGTTTTGCTCCAACATTGTTCAAACTCTCCTGCCTGTAACTTTATATTATCCCGAAGACCTTGATAAGCTTGTTGAGTTGTTTTATTAGGGCTAGAGCAAAACTCTACAGGAAAGTGGACCTCAAGGGCCAGAGTTGAGAACCCCTACAGTACCTTAAGGAATCATTAAATGCAATTATAATTGTTACATTTCTTATGATTCACAACTCTACTGTCTTGCACTAAACAATAACATTTATTAGACCCCACAGCAGGTTGTATTTTGACATTCTTGAGTTTCCGTCTTTTGCACAAATTATTACCAATAAAAATGGGAAATGAAATTGCATTTTGCTAATTCAACTGAAAACATCTTAATGGGTAGAGTGGTGACTCAGCACTAAAGAGTTTGAATTCCAGATTACTGCGGCCCAGGGGAAATGGGGCATATTTATAACATTAATAGAATGTGATTTAGTCAGAACAGTGGAATTCAGGATGGGACATAATCAAAGCAATCCAGCAGATATTAACTTCTAAGGGCTCCATTAATGAGCAATTTCAAGGAAATATTCATGTCTATATTGCTTATTTTTTTCATTACTTTTTTAGGGGCAGTTACGGAAATTTTGCACAGCTGCAATTATCTTTTTAAAAGTCCTTGGTCACATTTCATTACTTAGGAAATTGAGTCATTCACAAACAGATGGCCATGACTGTACACACAGACAATTAAATCCTCAGGGCAGGTCATGCAATATGTTCACAGCGACTAGCACGGTTAATACCCTTTAGGATGGTCTTGGGCTTACTAAAAAATGATACTATATCAGATTGTAGTGTGTTATTGCCTTCATAGGTCTCACCGCACTGTCCCTTCTTTTGTTCCAATTCAAACTGTATTCCACGGTAGAGCTCACGAGATATGAGCCCATAAGCGATGATCATCACGACTCCAGGAATGAAGAACAGAACAAATAGCAACAGGATGCACCTGAAACAAAGATAAACCTTTTGAAACTCCCAATCATCACACAAGCTTGCTATTCAACCAACATTCTCTTTTAGACTTTAAAAACATTTCATTTCATTTCGTTTTTAATTATGAATTATTTTAAATATAAGTAATTAACATCAGAACTGCATAGCCATGCATCCACACATCTTAATGGAAACATATTGGTAGCTAACAATGCCTATTACATGTGATAAAATCCCATGCCTAGCCTATATTCAGAAAGAATAAGGAAAGTATACAAGCAAACTCAAATGAAGAGAGAGAGAGGGAGAATACTGTTGTCATCCCTTACTGTCTACATAGCAGTAGCTGTCATAAAACAAGAATGTGTCGCAAGAGACACCCAGCTGATGTTTAAGACCCTGGCTCCTTCTTTATATGTTTCTCTGTCTTTGTCTTGTATAGAGACAGACACAGACAACCAATGATGGTACATTATAAGAGCTTTTCCCATTAAAGAGATGTTCCAGGTTCAAAACAACTTCAGCTCTATGGACAGCATCTGTAGCATGCTCTCATTTACCACAGACAATAATTTGAATCTGTATGTCAACATGCGAACAAACATTGTGTTTACAGGTATGCAGTTACAGTATAAGATAAGTCTATGCGGGCAATGCGTTCTGGAGCCTTTAAAAACAGAAATGTGCAACTCATGTTCTCTTACGAGAGTATCTCTCGTACTGCGTAATATCTTACGCTATGGGGAAAACTCTTTTCCACGAGATATTGAAGCCAAAAATTATCCTTAATTTTTTATTAATGTAAAACGCTTTGCAGCAGCAAGCAGACATAGGCGAGACAGCTCGCGCGCCTATTGGCTGCCCTGCGGCAATAGCAGCAGCCTATCGAGAGAGGCTCTGCGTGACGTCACGACGAATGGGGGCCTTTCGCGCCCATATCATCACGTCCCGCCAGAAAGGGCGTGGTCTCGCCCCATATCTAGGCTCGATAGCTGCTCTTACGTTGATTTTCATCTCTTCAGCGAAGCCTCCCGCATCGCTGGATCCAGAGTGAGAAGCCGCGCCGTCGACCTGTAGCCTTCAGCGGGACGTGCCATCGAGCCTGGAGTCGCTGGCCTCGCCGCCTTCAGCCGCCGTACCTGCTGCGCTTTCCGGCGTACATATCCTTTCCTCTGCTTAGAGTGTGTGTGTGTGTGATTGCATTATCTGCCTTTTTTTCCCACCCCTCTAAAAGAGCGGCGTCTTTTTAAAGATGCCTTCCTGTGGTTCTTGCCGAGCCCCACTCAGCGATGAGGACCGCCATGTCATCTGCGTGTCCTGCCTGGGTGAGGATCACGCGGCCATCGCGCTCGCTGACGGCGGATGCCATCATTGTGAACGTTTGCCTATGGTGACTCTGCGGACTCGCCTAGCTTCGTTATCCGAGCCCGCATCCCAGCCTGCCGTGACGCCGCGCCGCAAGAAGCGCCGCGCCCAGCGCGCGCCCGAGCTATTTCCAGCCCGCCAAAGCTCGCCGGTTCGCCTGCCAGCTTCGCCGGCTTCGCTCGAGTCGCTCACGGACGGACAGTGGCCGCCGTCTGCCGCCGCGTCCGCACTTGAGCTCGACGAACTTACCGGAGACGGCATTGAAACTGAGCCGATGCGTCCGCTCTCTCAAGCCGTGGATTACATCGGCCTCGACTGAAAGGCGCTCGCGCAACTAACGCGCAATAGGCTGGACGGACGCTTTCTCGGGAAAGACGAAGCTCCGTCACAGTCGAGACCCGCGCCTTTCCCCCCTGAATGGTGAGAAACATTTGTGGCTAACGCTATCCGAGATGACGGAAGCTGAGCGCTCCGTGTTCCTCGACGTTCTCGCTCTGCTGGACGCCGCCCCCCTCAGCGCGGGCCCCGGCCGAGGATTGAGATAAAGCCCGAGGTCTCAAGGCCTTCCTAGTCTCTCTAGGAAAGCGACGGTGTTCAGTTCCCGCTGCGGCCGGATTTCCACCAAAACTTCTCGCTCGTTCAGTTCCAAGCAATGTGACTGTTCCAGTGTATTTCGCAGTGAGCAAGCTGGTTCCACAGCCCGCTTGCCTGCGCACAAAGGCCGTCGTTTCGGCTAACTAGCAGCGCCGCCAGGCCCGAGATCAAACACCGCGCTCTCGCTCTGCTGGACGCCGCCCCCCTCAGCGCGGGCCCCGGCCGAGGATTGAGGTAAAGCCCGAGGTCTCAAGGCCTTCCTAGTCTCTCTAGGAAAGTGACGGTGTTCAGATCCCGCTGCGGCCGGATTTCCACCAAAACTTCTCGCTCGTTCAGTTCCATGCGTTGTGACTGTCCCAGTGTATTTCGCAGTGAAGCAGCCGGTGTCTCAGCCCGCTTGCCTGCGCACAAAAGCCGTTTCTATGGCTACCCAGATAAATCCAATAAAGAGTGCATTTTCTGGTGTTCCGGCCACGGCCGATGGTGTTACGAGTGTTGTAAGAATGCCCACGTCCCAGTGCCCATTCCCACACCCAGACACAGCCCGCCACGGTGCAGGGCTAGCACAAATAAGACCAACTCATGTTGGTTGTGCAGAAAATGTAGTGAACGCGCCCATACAATGCCCGCTTACACTACACGATGCGTGTCCCTTGGTTTCTGTAAAAACGAAACTAACACACATTTAGTCGGCGCGAGCCGACAGTGTTCTCAGTGCAGTAAATGTGCCCGCTGTCCCGCATTTCCTCACTGACACGCCGAATCCCACGGGATTCACCCCCGCTCGCTTTCTATGCACAACCCGTCACAGAGAAGCTGAGCGCGGCCAGGCTGCCCGCTGTGATTAGCGCGCACCTCGCACGCTGTGAACAGCGTTGATTCAGTCGGCGCGAGCCGAGTGTTCTCCGTGCAGAAAATGTGCCCGCTGTCTCGCGCCCGCATTTCTCACAGACACTCCGAATCTCACGGGATTCGCCCCCGCTCGTTTTCTCTGCACAACCCGTCACAGAGAAGCTGAGCGCGGCCAGGCTGCCAGCTGTGATCAGCGCGCGCCTCGCACGCTGTAAACACAGCAGTGATTTAGTCGGCGCGAGCTGACAGTATTCTCAGTGTAGTAAATGTGCCCGCATTTAGTAATGTGCCCACATTCCCTCACACGCGCCGAATCCCACGGGATTCGCCCCGCTCGCTTTCTCTGCGCGTCCCGCCATAGAGAAGCTGAGCGCGGCCAGGCTGCCCACTGTGATCAGCGCGCCCCCCGCCTCGAACGCTGTAAACACGGTGTTGTGTTCCCAGTACACAGGGGCTCTCGAGCCGCCGTCCTGCCGCGGCCAGAGCCCAGATTTCATTCTACCCCTAGCTATTCACGCAGATGCGTGGTCAAGGCTTCCCGGGGTATCAGAATGGGTGTTGAACACTATAACGAGAGGCTGTTCGCTACAGTTCGCTCGACGCCCCCGCCGTTATACGGCGCGAGTCGAAACTACGGTGTAAAGCGAAGTGTTTCATCTACTTCGAGCCGAGATAGCGAAACTACTGAGAAAAGGGGCTATAGAACCTCTATCTCAGGGCGAAGGGGGCTTATACAGCAGATATTTTCTGGTACCGAAAAAAGATGGTGGGCTCAGACCCATTCTAGATCTGCGACTGCTGAACAGAACGCTTGTGAAGCGCCAGTTCAGAATGCTTACGACCAGGAAAATCCTCGCGCGAGTGCGCCAAGGAGACTGGTTCATGTCAATAGATCTGAAAGACGCCTATTTTCAAATACAAATAGCGTCCCATCACAGGCGATTCTTGAGATTCGCCTTCGAGGGCCAGGCATATCAATACACAGTCCTGCCGTTCAGCCTGTCCCTAGCACCCCGTACGTTCACGAAGTGCATGGACGCGGCCCTCGCCCCCCCTGAGACTTCGGGGCATGCGAGTTTTGAACTACTTGGACGATTGGCTGATTCTAGCTCGTTCACGAACGGAGCTCATAGAACACAGGGTCGCATTACTCGAGCACCTCGAGGAGCTGGGCCTTACAGTCAGTTGGGCGAAAAGCTCACTGCTCCCCAGTCGGAGAATTTCCTTTCTGGGAACAGTGTCAGACTCGCTATCCATGACAGCACGCCTGTCACCGGAGCGCGGATTGATTATTCAGCACGTCGCGAGATCCTTCCGCCACGGCTCTATAGTCCCGCTCAGAAGGTTTCAGAAAATGCTGGGTCTGATGGCCTCAGCAGCCTCCGTACTCCAGTTGGGCCTGCTCCGCATGCGCCCACTGCAGCTATGGCTAAAAGCACGAGTTCCCCCCCAGGGTGTGGACCGCAGGTCTATTTCGCCTCAGGGTCGACCTTCAGTGCATTTCGGCTCTGAAACCATGGAAAGCAACCGACTGGTATCAGTCAGGTGTGAGTCTGGGGGATCCCCTCGAGTGTGAAGGTGGTGTCTACGGACGCCTCCACTTCGGGGCAGGGAGCGCTGCTCGAGGGCAGACCGCTAGCTGGCCTATGGTCAGTACGGGAGAAGCTCCTTCACATAAACTGCTTGGAATTAATAGCAGTCGACAAAGCGCTACGGCGCTTCTGTCCCCAGATAAAAAGCCACCACGTACTGGTCCGGTCGGACAACATGTCAGTGGTGGCGTACATAAATCACCAGGGCGGCGTCAGGTCCCGAAACCTTTACAGGCTGACGGAACGCCTCCTGGTCTGGGCTCAGCACAACCTGCTCTCGCTGAGAGCGGCGCATGTGCCTGGTCACCTAAATGTGGGGCCAGACAGGCTGTCCAGAAACAACGTCCCAGCAGGAGAATGGTCTCTGCACCCGCAGACGATCCAGCTGCTGTGGGAAACGTTTGGCAAAGCGCAGGTGGACCTGTTCGCGTCCCAAGAAAACGCTCACTGCCCGAGATTCTTCTCGAAAAGCCGGGACGCGCTGGCCCATGTTTGGCCCCGCCGCCCCCTATATGCTTTTCCCCCTGTCTCACTCCTGCCTCAGGTGTTGGAGCGAATCAGGAGGGAGGGATGCCCAGTGCTACTCATAGCTCCGCTCTGGACAAACCAGTCGTGGTTCCCTGTCCTGATGCAGCTGACCAGCGCTGCCCCATGGCCTTTACCGTTGAGGAGAGACCTCCTCTCTCAGGCGGGAGGCTCGATTTGGCATCCTCGCCCGGATTTGTGGTCACTGCACGCAGGGGCCATCAACGGGTACCCGCTGACCTCCCAGAGGGAGTGTTAAACACGATCGCGCAGGCTAGAGCCCCGTCTACCAGACGGCTCTACACCTCGAAGTGGTCTGTGTTCTCTGCTTGGTGTCAAGCGCAGAGCTTTTCACCTGTAGACTGCGGGGTTACGGAAGTGCTTTCCTTCCTTCAGGAGCTACTGGATAAGGGCAGGACCCCTTCCACGCTCAAAGTATACGTGGCGGCCATAGCAACGTTTGTAAAACCGGTGTCTGGCCAGTCACTAGGAAAGAACGACTTAGTCGTGCGTTTCCTTAGAGGAGCTCGGAGGCTAAACCCTCCCAGGCCCCCTTCAGTCCCGACATGGGACCTTTCCACGGTCCTGGAGGCCATGAAAGGTGCCCCATTCGAGCCAATCCAGTCGTCAGACATGAAACACTTGTCTTCAAGACAGCGTTTCTTATGGCTCTCGCTTCAGTGAAGCGCGTAAGGGACTTGCAAGCGCTCTCAGTGAGCGCGTCATGCATGGAGTTTGGACCTAATGACTCTAAGGTCATACTCAAACCGAAGCATGGCTACGTGCCAAAATCCCTCAACACACCGTTCAGGGCCCAGGTGATTTCCCTGTCTGCCCTTCCGGTTCTCAATGAGGAGAAGGACGCGAGTCTCCTTTGCCCTGTTAGGGCACTAAGGGCTTATGTGTCCCGCTCGTCTGGTTTCAGACAGACTGAGCAGCTTTTCGTTTCGTTTGGCGGCCGTGCTAAGGGACTTGCCGCTTCGAAACAGAGCCTATCCAGATGGATAGTTGGTGCCATAGCGCTGGCTTACACTTCTAAGGGCCTACAGTGCCCTTTGGGTGTTAGAGCGCACTCCACAAGAGGCATGGCCTCCTCGTGGGCATGGTCTAGCGGGGTTACCCTGCAAGATATTGTATGGCCGCGGGCTGGGCCTCGCCGTCTACATTTATAAAATACTATAACCTGGAGGTTCCCGCCTTGCAAGCTAAGCTTTTGGCGGTATAAAGTTCAGTGCTATCTGCCCGCTGTGCGGCTCAGATACTGAGTTTGACCTGCGTATTGCTCACTGACCGGTACAGCAGCTCATTAAAATGTCGACACACTTGTGGCCACCCAGTTCAGGCTGAATGTTCACCCTGACGGTATGGTCTATTTGTCACATGATCAGCTCCTTCGGATGCTATTTACAGGGAATGATGCTTCTAGCCTCTCTTCCCTCACTCTCTGTGAGTTTATGGTGATTATGCACTATACGCGCCCCGGGCTTCGGCCCCTGGGACTTTGGTGTTGGATCCCTACCAGCACGGCGTTTTGCATTGTGTTCCCCATAGCGTAAGATATTACGCAGTACGAGAGATACTCTCGTAAGAGAACGTACTCGGTTACTAACGTAACCTCGGTTCTCTCTAGAGAGGGAACGAGTACTGCGTATCTTGCCGTGCTTGGAATACGCTCTGGTTCGCTTCGGCGATGAAAACCAACGTAAGAGCAGCTATCGAGCCTAGATATGGGGCGAGACCACGCCCTTTCTGGCGGGACGTGACGATATGGGCGCGAAAGGCCCCCATTCGTCGTGACGTCACGCAGAGCCTCTCTCGATAGGCTGCTGCTATTGCCGCAGGGCAGCCAATAGGCGCGCGAGCTGTCTCGCCTATGTCTGCTTGCTGCTGCAAAGCGTTTTACATTAATAAAAAAATTAAGGATAATTTTTGGCTTCAATATCTCGTGGAAAAGAGTTTTCCCCATAGCGTAAGATATTACGCAGTACTCGTTCCCTCTCTAGAGAGAACCGAGGTTACGTTAGTAACCGAGTACGTTTTAAATAAAGCACTTTATTTTGATGATGGAAACATCTGATGTTCTTGTACTTTATCAGGTGAAAGTAAAAGGGTTTAGCAAATCTACGTCATGACTGGAGCTGGATTTAACTTTGCATAGACAAGGTTAGTAAGCAATTTAATCTTGTTACCGTCAGTGTGACATGTTTAATGCTTAAAGCTGAAGTGTCTTTTTTTTATAATGTTAAATTATTTTTTTCTTACCCAACATAGGGCCAGATTTAGTAAAAAGGGCTAATTAGCATGAGAGCGCATTTCCCAAAAAATGCAGATAGGAGTAGAAAGTTCTGAGCGTGATCTACTGATGACGCAAATGAAAGAACACAGACGCAGCCGGATAATTTCCATAATGACCAAACATGACGGTTAAAACATGGTTAAAAACATGACGAGCGCAAACCTTAGTAAATCACCTTGCATTATTCATTTAAATACTCTCCTCCCATAAATTTTGAGTCTGAAAGGGAAACTCCTACAAATGCATTTAAGGTGCCTTTTCAGCGCTAAATTTTCACTGTGGTTTCACAAGATTTGTTTCTTGGTGCAGTATATGACAGTGGGATCCAGTTAACTGCCCGGTTTGTTCAGTACTAGACTACTGGGCTATCCTCTTCCATACTAAAGCTGTATGTGGCAGCTGCTTACCACGTCCCTTTGGGTGGTGTGTCTGTGCGGAGGGACCCGTTAATCACACAATTTCCTTCATGACACTTTGAGGCTTAGGCCTGCAATTCGTACCAGAGTTCCAGTTTGGGATCTGGCTATTGTGCAAGAAGGTCTATCTGCAGCTCCCTTTGAGCCCTTTGAGACAGTTTTAGAAAAGTTTCTTGCTTCAAAATAGTGCTTCAAAATATTGTTTGCATATAAGCCTGAAACTGTCAGAGCTGTGGTGTATTGGTCTGTGCACAGGAGGAACCAGATTTGAGTCTGACTCTGGTCCTGTCCGGATCCCACTCAAGTGCCACATGCATTAACACTAAGTTTGACAGACCTCATTTTTATTTAATTAAACATAAACATATGTATGTATTATATTCCTTTGCTCACTCGGTTCCTCCCTGTCCACACCTGTGCTCTAGTCATCAGTTGTGTCTAAGTCTGTATGCTGGCTCGTTGACTCCTCATTTTCACGAGCATCCTCACCCTTCACACTTTGTCTTTAAAAATAATCAGCTTTTGACCAATTCATTTTTAGAAGACATTCCGAAATTTCCTGAATTCCTAATTTGCACATTTTTATCATTTGTGCACGTGTACATGACTGATAATAAGGACTTTAAGCAGCAGCTGCTGACACAACGGGCACTATTGCACATGCACGAATTTAACAACTACTTTTTGACGTACTGTAACCGTCTACCATTGGAGAATAGCCAATAGGCTATATGCACGCATAAGTTCCGCATTTGACGCAAGGATGCTCTTCCGTTTCCGGTTGGGGAGATTAAAGCGGAGGAAAACCGAGGAAAACGGGATTATGGCAGAGTCTTCAAAATGTACTGTCCTCCCGTCTTTGAAATGAAACTTTCATATGTTTAGATGTAATTTTATATATAGTTATGTTTATTTCATATAATTTTAAAGAGAAGCATAAACACAACGAGAGGTGTCTGTTTTGTCGGTTTTTGTGACTAACGTTTCTTTAGTATAACCATGGAGTATAAAATTCAATATAAATTCTTGGTATTGCATTGGACTCTACGATCGGCGGAAGTTATCGAGCATCCTTAACCCTTCACCGGAAATACTGCCGTGCATAGAGCCCATTTGCCGTAGTTAATAATATGTGACAGATTAGAAAAGTCCCTAACGCAAGTGCAGGTAGGCATACACAATTTATGTGCGTAACCATGCACTCACACAATGCGACCATGTAAAATTTTGACCAGCTCATTCTCAAAAAATGGTCGCAGTCTGGAGCCCTGATAAGTGTGTTACTCCACACATGAACACTTACCACGCTTGCTCCACCTCGATCTTCGGCCAGTCATGGCGGCACATGTGAGCCGTGATGTTGTTGGGTTTGGTCAACTTAATCAGGGTGCTGAAAATGGGATAGGGTATCATAATAAGGAAGGACAGAACCCAAGTGGAAGCGATGACTTTGTAGGCGTGCGATCGGGTCTGCCATGCACGTGACTTCAGCGGGTTGCAAATGGCACTGTACCTCTCAATGGCTATAGCCACCAGACTGAAGGTAGATATGCAGACGGAAATTCCTGTGATAAAGCAGAATGACATTTTTGTTCAAAATCGGTACATTTACAATGCGCAAACAAAAGCTTAAAGATCATATCTAAATAGTTTATCCACCAGGTTTTCTGATTCAGTTGCTCTTATCGCTACATGTATTCACTGCACATCTGTTATTTTTTCCGATAGCTTGATGCCTTGCAAAATTGAAAGCGACAAATCCTTAATACGTTCTCCTAAAAGTATAAAGCTTTGAAAAACATTACGAAATGGCATTCTTGTTGGTGATCATTGTAAAGCGAGATTTCCGACAACCTCTCATGTTTGAGAAATTACTGCCCCGATGCCCCAAGAGCTTTGATCTGATCTCGCCCTCCGCACCAGATCTCATACCAGGAAAATTGTTCTTTGCTTTACAAATCCCCTTCCTTCTCCGCCTCATCAAAAAACAAACAGTGGGAGGGAGTTTGTGTTTGGCACTGCGTGTTGGATGTGCTGCCCTGTCGCACTCCGACACTGAATGGGCCGCGGGCCGCTCGCACACACTCAAGCAAATAAGATCAGCTCTTTTCTGAACTATGTCATCTCCAGGGCCTCCATCAGACAGTGACCATAATGCTGGAGAAAAACATCCTTTAGAAATTATATCTGATCGCCATGCATGCAAGGACAAATCATGACAGTGTAATAGTTTTTGAGTCACCATAGCTGAGTTTCTTTTGACTTTGTGCACATAACTTTTTTCAAATGTGCTACAATATACAGTGCTGTCCAGAACAGAACTGTCTTAAGGTTTTTCCCTTCAATCCATTTGCCAGAAGCCCTTGTGTGTCAAATCTGACCTTGGCATTGTATCGGTTGGTTCTGGATGGGCATTGACTTTCAATTAGGGAGGTAGTGATCCATGAAAAAGTGCAGATCAGCTGGGTGCATTCATACATATGCCTACATCAGTGGCTAATTTCTCAAAGCGAGAGTCAGTGCCAATATCTGACATCCAGGTAATTGTATTACAATTAAACAGTAGTCTCACGTAGCAAATTTGACTTGAATCATATAGTCTCGTTCACTGGTTCATTTTTTACAGTGTGTGCTGATTAGGAGCCAAAAACTGAAATACATGATACAGTGAAACAGTTTCTGCAAAGAGATGTACAGGAAATACCAAAGAAATGATTGGAAATGTGTGTAAACTATAGACGACACTTTGGGAAACACTTTATTTCACAGTGTCTTTGTTACACGTTGCATGTACTTACTGTAGTAATAATAAATTATGCTAATCACATGCAACTAACTCTGAACCAAACCCGGAAGCAGCACTTCATTTACAGTCCTGTCCCACATAAACATACTATTTACTTATTATAGTGATTACAATAACTGTATAATAACTAGATACTAACCATGAACTTACCCTTAAACCTAACCTTAACACATGTAGTTACCTTATATTACCCAGTACTTTTTTGAAGGTAAGAATGCTGTGAGTACATAAGAGCACGTACTGTAAAATATAGTGCAACCCCAAACCCTAATCCTAACTCTAAAAATATTTCTAAATATATATAAATGTATAGATACACTATAACAAGGACACTTTAAAATAAAGCGTAACCACACTTTGTTATAAAAAGTTACTGTGTTATTTAGATCATGGATGTTAAATATGCACACAATTCTTTTAAAAATTACTTTTGACTGTTTTGATATATAGTTGACATTAGCTGTTGTTCGTCAGGTCTACAACAGAGTAATGTTCATATACAGCTAAAAACTACTTGCTCAGTTTACTTTTTAAAAATGAAATAATGCAACACAAGAACATTTTGTCAAAGATTAATTTCATTGTGCACACTTAGGCCTGGTTTCATAATCACGGCATAGGTTTAGGCCTTAGTTCAATTAGGATATTTAAGTAGCTTTTATTAAGATGCATTAGAAAAAAAACATTACTGATGTGCATCTTAAGACAAAACAATGGCACTGACATAATTATTCTAAGATATGTCAGAGCAAGTTGCTTTCAGTTTAATCAGCTTAAACGTGCACTTTAGTCTGAGACTAGGTTTAAGCTTTGTTTTAGCAACCAGGGTTTAAATTGGTCAAATAAAAGCTACTTAATCCATTTGTGTTGGCACTGCATGAATCATTGGCGTTAACTGAACATGGTCAAAATATTTTTAAGACAGGGAATTTCTTGCTTAAGATTTACTTTTTTATTGGGCTTTTTTATGTACTTCAGTTCAGTTAGGTTCCCCATATGTGGAACCAATTGAATTATTTTCAGCTAGAGTTCTTTGAGTTTTTGAGCGAATAACAAAAATGTCCAAAATAATAATACAAGCAATACTTCTTAATCCTTAGGTGTGGCAAGCATCGGCCACTTTACCACACAGTGCATCAATTCAGTTATAATGCTTTTTTACATTGATCATGATGAATTACTGCTGCCACGTTTGAGAGAAAATTTATTCAAACATGTATTTTTTTTAAATCAAGGAAGGCTTGATTGCACAGAAAAGAATGACTTCATTTAAATATGCATGCCACAGCAATCATTTGAATGCCGATTGCACCTGGATATACTAAATTGAAAAGTAAAAAAAAAAAATGAATATCTTTCAAAATGTTGAAGGCTCATACATTTCTGCAGATTTTTCACAGTGCATTTGAAGAAATGACAGTCCATCTTACCCATAAGATAGGCCACAATCTTGCACATAGCAGCTCCAAAGATGAAATCCTCCAGCAGGTTGGGAATAAGAGTGAATGGCATGCAGAAAACAGCCATCATAAGATCACTAATGGCCAGGGACAGCAGGAATGAGTTGGTCACCGTCCGCATTCGCTTATTCGCCACCAAAACCACAATGATGAGCAGATTACCAAATACGCTCAGCAGGAATATGAGGGAGTATAGCAGTATGCGCAGCGAATCCATGTCTGAAATACAAAGATCAAATAACAGATCAGCATATTAAAAGACAGATCCCTGCTTTTGAAATGACAAAATATCAACAAATACCTAAACCTTCTATATCATGTTTGATATGCAAATTTCTATGAAGTCTGATTGATAGTTTATGCTTTTTTTAGCAAATAAAAGTCATTTTAGTATATTTCTACAAATGCCCGCTTTCAGGTTGCGTTATAGGCTATGTGATTTGTATAACTTGATTATTTTTAGTAGTATTTTAACATGAACATTTACTGGACTGAAGCAACTTGATTATTCATACTTTTTTTTTACATTATTGTAAAATAAATGAAATATTATAGATTAGGCTTGTGAGGAATGTTTATTTGTTCCTTTCAATTATCATTGTACTGCTCTGTATTATATGTTTTGTTTCCCAAAATAAAAATAAAAAAACTACAGAGCTTTGATCATAAAACTATGCATTTAAATATCATCTTTCTAAGACATATTATTAGGATACATAGTGACAACTGAAACTTACATTGCATTTTATGTAAGTACTGTAGTCTTTTATTCTTTTACAAAAATCTGGAGATATAAATATCAGCAACAACACTAAATGGCATATTTTTTGCCATTTTTTGCAATGATTCTCAAGCAAAACACACATGCAAACCGTTTTTTAGGGGGGTTTGTTCACTAAACTTTGCTGTTTAATACATATATACAGTATTCAACATTTGAAGTGGATCAAAACCTTTCATCTAAGTTATAAATGCATTTTGAACAATACCTGTTCTAGTCTTAGGACAACTTTGATTAACTTTTTTGATCCACTTCAAATTTTGACTATTACCATACAATAGTATATTACATATTACAACATATATATATATATATATATATATATATATATATATATATATATATATATATATATATATATATATATATATATATATATATATATATATATATATATATATATATACTTTGCACATATTTTTAATTACTGAAATCGTTTAAAAGATCTTATTTAATGAACGTCTCCACACTCTCCTTTGATTACTTTTTAGGTTTATTTTCAACACTGCCAGCAATTTCCTGATGCAAAATATATATTTATATATGAATCAGAGATAAATGTAGTTAATTCTAAATTGTGCACAGAGAGGAAAGTAAGACATTTTAACAATTTGAAGCTCATTGTGACATGTTGGGTAAATGTTTTAATTTGCAAGCAATGGGACTGTGATTCATATTAGATTAATAAACTGAATGCCTCTAATGCATCCGTGTGCTGGTAATGGAAAAATTCCAGCCATCATAAAATAAAATCTCCAGTAAGTAAAACAGCTCACTCAAACACTTGCTGTGTGTTTTTCAGACATGGCTGATGGATTATGTTTTTTTAGCTGATCTCTGTAACCATAAATCTCAATTTTGACCCAGAGAATCATTTTTCCTGCTACAGCCTTTCATTTCATTTAAGCAATGAGTTGGAAACTTGATATCTGTAACTGAAATCCTGATATGTAATTGGAAGGTTGATCAATCAGAAGGAACTGCAGTGATTAATTAAGAAAAATTGCAGAATTACAGAAAAATAATATTAGACTATGAATCGTAATTCTGCATTAACGTCAAAAACCTCCAATGTATTCATAATGGAATCATAAACATGGATCCCATAATTTGCCACTTCATATTTATATGTTGGAACCGAAAGCTTCAGAGTATTCAACCACTAAACGATAGTAATCTATCCATATAAGTAACATTATAATAAACATAAACAGACTGTGTTGCTTCAAAAAAAAACAACAACAACAATATAATACATTTTAAGTCAGCATCAGATAATGTTTGCATAAATGTTTCATAGCTTCAAGAAATATTATGCTAATACTAGACTGTTTGCATCTTATCAGAATTTGTGGGGTTCCTACAGAGCTGATGTGGTTTCAATTAATTTCCGGTGAGTTTAATAAAGTCATGCCACTTCATGCTAGACAAGATAAAATCATTGTAATGCCACAGAATAAATGAAAAGAAACGACAACACATATTAATGATCAAAGAAGTAGATATGTTATTGTATTTGATATGACATTTCATTTAATAAATAATAAAACAAATATTTGGACAGGAAACAATTAAAGGTTCAGGGTACCAAATGTAGAATTGTACGAATCAGTCATTGAAAACCATATTCACACCATTATTCTGAATATGAACACATATCCCTTAAAGCCTAAAGTGGTTATGGCCTGACAAATGAATTTGTCATTAAACTTCCTCTGATAGTGCACATTATGGTAAATTTGACCAGTGGAACACACTGATATACTTTATAATGTGAAACACAAAAGAAGATATATATATACAGCCCATTCTCACCCCAAGGCGTCATCTAACTGACGCCTTGGGAATCAGTTTGACCATGCTTCAATATTCGACGCTAAAGGCACCCTTTAGCGTCAGTTAGTTGACGCGATCCCAGGGCGTCATCTAACTGACGCGTTACCCTTAGCGTCAGTTAGATGACGCCCTGGGATCGCGTCAACTAACTGACGCTAAAGGGTACCTTTAGCGTCGAATATTGAAGCATGGTCAAAATTGTCAGTTAGATGACGCCTTGGGGTGAGAATGCGTTGATATATATATATATATATATATATATATATATATATATATATATATATATATATATATATATATTAAACACACACACACACACACACACGCAGGCAAAACCACCTTGCTTATTATATATATATATATTATATATATATATATATATATATATATATATATATATATATATATACAGGGGTTGGACAATGAAACTGAAACACCTGGTTTTAGACCACAATAATTTATTAGTATGGTGTAGGGCCTCCTTTTGCGGCCAATACAGCGTCAATTCGTCTTGGGAATGGCATATACAAGTCCTGCACAGTGGTCAGAGGGATTTTAAGCCATTCTTCTTGCAGGATAGTGGCCAGGTCACGACGTGATGCTGGTGGAGGAAAATGTTTCCTGACTCGCTCCTCCAAAACACCCCAAAGTGGCTCAATAATATTTAGATCTGGTGACTGTGCAGGCCATGGGAGATGTTCAACTTCACTTTCATGTTCATCAAACCAATCTTTCACCAGTCTTGCTGTGTGTATTGGTGCATTGTCATCCTGATACACGGCACAAAACTGTGCTCTTACCCTGCTAATTGGACCTTCACAGTCTGCTCTTATTGGTTCAATGTGCAATTAATGAAGATTGGCCACCAGGCTGGTCCAATTTAGCCATGAAACCTCCCACACTAAAATGAGAGGTGTTTCAGTTTCATTGTCCAACCCCTGTATATATATATATATATTTTTTTTTTTTTAAATCCATGTTAAATCTTTAAAACATCTTCCCATCCCTCTTGCATCAACAACTCATCTCTTCTCTTATGATGTGTTTACTGGTGTGAGGGCGGAATCAATCCGTCACTCACATGACATCACAGCAATAGCAAATCGCAACCATCCAATGAACTCCCGATTTATAAAATCAAGTCCTACGGTCCTAGCCATTTTTTTTCTTGTTTGAGACGCCGTTTCATTCGGATATATACAATCCCTTTCATGCCGACTTTGTCAGGAACAAGTTAAGGAACTTGCAATAGCGAGGATACTTTTCTCTTGACATTAGCCAATCTTAACAGTAGACATTTACTGACATGACAACAGAATGAGGGTTGAAAATTATATGTTTTCCACATTTATGACCTTTTTGTGTGTGTGTGTGTGTGTGTGTGTGTGTGTGTGTGTGTGTGTGTGTGTGTGTGTGTGTGTGTGTGTGTGTGTGTGTGTGTGTGTGTGTGTGTGTGTGTGTGTGTGTGTGTGTGTGTGTGTACGCAAATATACATGTCATAAGCCATTTAAGACTTAATTTGCTCTTTCTGTAGTGATATTTGACATAGAAAAGCTCCACAAAACAGAACTGAATACTAAGCCTTAATTTTTGGGCCTAACTATCAGACATTGACAAGAAGCCATTTTTTTTGGCAAAGTTCTATGTATTCCAGCTGTTTTCTATCTGCAGAGAGCAGTCCATGTGAGCCAGCATGAGCAGGGAGGCTTATGGGATGTGAACAGTCATATCCTGTTTGTAGCTTAGTCAGGCTAAAGCAATCAATCGAGGCCACCTTGGACTACAGTGCAGGGTTCTGCGTGTGCTCCATTACTGATAGCCTGTAGCCTGTAGTCTTAAAGGATTAGATCCGCAAAAATGCTGCTGACATCCTCAGGACTTTGATCTCATATGACTGGCTCGACTAAAATCGATATAATCTCTCACTCTCCCGTTGTCGCAAAGAATGCTTCCGCGTTCATCAACTACTCTCTGCATGGCACTACTTTCTGTGAGAAGCATTAGCCTCACTATGTGGGAGAAGTGAACTAAACTGTTTGCTGTGAATTCTGTTATAGTCGTGGGCTTCACAGGCCTTGGGATTAGATAACTGCAGTGTGTTTCCTTGGGGTGGAATTGACTTAATTTAGGGTTAAAGGCAGGGACACACCAAGCCAACGCTAAAGAACTAGCGCTGATGAAAGCCGGCTGTGTTGTCGCCTCGTGTTACCTGTGTTGGAAAAAAAAGCTGTGCTTTTTGTCACAGAAAGGACTACAGATGACTGTCAGCTAGTGTGTATGGACTAGAAAGGACTACAGATGACTGTCAGCTAGTGTGTAAGGAGATATCTGTATATTTCTGCAGATATATTCATCTATATTCGTCATTCAAAAAGGGAAACCAACACTGTAGGCTGCAGATACACAAATCATAACAAAGCACGGCGTGCTTACCAGTCATGCAGATCACTTTCTTTATTCCACTCGGATCATGTTACTATGAAAATATTTGTCCAGGAACACTCAGGTAAGATGACGTAAAATAAGAACAACCTTGTCTTGACTTCCTTGCACACTGTTTTGCTATTATTCTCGTGCACTGACTCGTTCGCTAAACAGCCAATCAGAGTTATCTCTCTCACCGACGCCAATTCTACATGTTGAATCGGCCCCAAAAAAACAGAAGCCGTCCAACTAGAGTCAACGGTGCGAAACACACCGAACAAACCAAGTTGGTCGACACTCAAAACCGGTTCGACACTGCCAGATGGACAATTGACAATCCATCTGCTTGTTGTGTCCCTGGCTTTAAACAGCATGTGTCATCATTGCAGGTTGGATTCATTTACTATTTTGATCTCTATGATAAAATCTATTATATGGTGCTTCATATTTCTTTGTACAAGCTTTACAAGTTCAAGTCCAACTAGAGCCCTACTTTTCATAACTACGAGTGTTTTATGAAACTGACAACAGTTCTCTTGCGAAAAATAAGTACACTTCAGCATCTTTTTAAAAAAATATATATAGTTTTAAAGAATATGGTTACGTGTGAACTGAAAGTAATGTTCCCTTTCAAGGGAACTCGAGCTGCGTCGAGACGCTGTGGAAAACCCTCTGCGTGATTGCGTCATGATATCAGTCCAATGGCGTGATGGAACGTCATGTGACATCATCGACCGGGAAACTATAAAGCATACCTGGAACAAACAGTCACTAGCTTCTGTGTCTTTAGCAAGCGCTCTTATGAGACTGTCTCTGTTTATTTATTGTTGTTTGTCCACAAGAATAAATATATATCTAGACAGGAGTATAATGGCGTGCAAACAGCTTTTTGGATCGTGTGTTCCTCCCTGCCCTCCCTTCATTACGAGTGGGGACACATGTGATTTATGTGTTGTTTGTTTGGGAGTGGAGCATGCTCGGTCAGCTCTAGTAAATGGGGGCTGACAGTGTTCATTCATAAATTCCCAGACGTGTAACATTTGCACTATCGACAGTTTTAGCTCTGCTCCTGTTGGCTTTCTTCTCGAGGGAAGAAAGTCAATAAAGAATATTTGGCTCGGATCTCGAGTATGCCAAGGCAGCGTGTAAATTACTGGTCTGCAAAAATGTTTCTGTGACTCGATTTTGGATCTCACGTGTGGCGAGGCAGCGCGTAGATTATGGGGCTGCATAAAAGTCTAGTGGGTCTACATCTCTGCAATAAGAATCTAGTGGCTCATCTCGCGTTTGCCGAGGCAATGTGTAGATAATGGGTGCGCAATAGCTGTGTCCCAATGTGAAGGCTGCATCCTCCGAAGGCCGCGGACTTCGGAGGATGCAGCCTATTCGTCCTTCGAAGGACGCACCATGTAGCCTTCGTAGGATTTTCTAATTGCGCATCCAGGTGTTCCCGATTACCGCTCCTGGCGCCTAGCAACAGTGCGAGAGTACAGCTGCCCTCCTGATCATTAATTTGTTATAATTGAGTAAACAGCTATGGAGCCAGAATTGGCTATTGTCATTTTTATGTTTTATATTTTACTGAAGGACATGTGAGGATTTTTCACTCATGTATTTTCGGTTTAGCCAAAACTATGGCCAGAGCTGGTTTACTGCGTCGAATTCAGAGGCTGCCTAGCCTACTGACTGAATTGCCGGATTACACTTTCAACTGTTAAACTGTTAAACACTTTAAAAGAAAACACATTAGGCATATATATATATATATATATATATATATATATATATATATATATATATATATATATATATATATATATATATATATATATATATATATATATATATATATATATATATATATATATATATATATATATATATATATATATATATATATATATATATATAAAAGGTTCAAGGCTATTGTATTCTTTTTTTTTTTATGTACATAAATGGACCATGGTGAATTTATTTACAGTACTCGGGTTTTCCAATCCGTTCCCAAGGGTTTGTAAACTCACAGATTTGTGGCCTCTCCCCCAGTCTGTGCCAACCTGGCCTCCTGTTTATGCGGGATGCATTTAATTATGTTTAACTTAATATTTCTTGAATTTTCTAAAAAACTAAATTTTTTGGCCACTTGTCTTTAAAGTCAAATTTTATTGGAGAAAAACCTCAGTATAATAGAATAAGCCTATAAGCAAAAAAAAGACTTCACATTTAAAAAAAGAAATATAATACAAACACAAGATTAGGTTATATAAAAATAAAACATTCATAAATTATTTTATGATTAACATATTAGCCTACTGTCTTCAGTGAACTCAACGCAAATGATAATAATATTATTAGCCTGCATTTAGGCTACACATTTAGAATGCGCTTTTTTCCAAAAAAGGAACAAAGAAATTCGTCAAATGTCAGTCATAATACGGGGCTAAGATTATCACAAATAAACACAAGATTTTGACGCAAGTGTGTGTGGGAGTGTGGAGCGCGCACTGCATGGCACGGAGGCGCGACCGCGAACACTAGCATTATAAACAGTGGAAACAACTTGAAAAATACTCTATAATTTCTGGTCATAAAGAAAAGAATAATACATCATTCGCAACTACTTTTATTTGTCCAACTCGCATAACAAGAAAACGTTGTCCTTTTGTAAAAGAAAATAAAGCAATCAATCACGCTTTCATGATCTCCGTGAACTCGAGCGCATCTCAAAAATGAACTTAAACAAAATATACCTAGCCTAAAACTTGAAATGTTCACTTAAACGAACAATTAAAATGCCACGTAATTTATTCTGACACATTTATTATCATAAATCATGGTTCCAGAGACATGGCTCTTCTCATTCAGCACTGCGGAAAAAATATAATTTACAGGTTCTAATCTGGCCTGTCTAATCGACATTTTTTCCATAGTAATTTGTGAATATTTTAAATGTTTCATAAAGGGACAAAAAGTCATAATTTTTTTTTTGGTGCAGCATTTGTTTAGCCTACAGTTCAAATGTTGGTGTTCAACTTTGCCTTTTAAAAATACAACAATCGTTCATTTTTAGTTTTTCAATTAGGTGTTAAAAAAAGAAAAACGAATGGACGCAATTATATAGCCTATTATTAAATATTTCAAATAATGTATTTGGAGAAAAGTTTGATAGTCAATCAACGTTTTTTGTATTTTTAAAACGCAAAGTTGAACGCCAACATTTGAATTTGAACTGTAGGCTACACACCAAATGCTGCACTAAAAATGCTGTCGTCACCGGTGCGCAATGAATTATGGGGTAGATCAGGGTAGGATAGGCCGCTAAGGATCCATTTATGTATCCTTCCTTTCACAGGGAAACGAAGGGTGCATTTGGCGTCGCTTTTGAATCAGGGTAGCCTTCGTCGCGCCGCGATGACGCAACCGGTCTTCGAATACGGCCTTCGAAGGATGCGGAATTGAATTGGGACAGCCTTCATCACGCCGCGGTGACGCAATCGGCCTTCAAATGCGGCCTTTAAAGATGCAGCCTTTGAATTGGGACAGCCTTCGTCGCGCCGCTGTGACGCAATCGGCCTTCAAATGCTGCCAAGCGGCCTTCAAATGCGGCCTTCGGAGGATGCAGCCTTCACATTGGGACACAGCTATTGTGTATATGCAGGAAACTGAGCAGACGGGAATTCCCTTTCTCTCTTTCTCTTATGATTGTGTGCAAACTAGTTATGGAGTTCCCAGTGCTGGAGTTCCTGCAGGAGCGTTTCTCCGCAGGTGTATCTCCCTCCACACTAAAAGAGTACATGGCGGCCTAAGCTGCTTAACACATTCCTTTAAGTGGAGGGGACTTAAATCGTGTGGCACTGTGACCAAGAGACTAGGAGTATGGCTGCTTCTAAAACATTATCGTCAGGAGTTTCATCCAATATGTTTGTGATGTGGCAGGATGTTACCTCCCCACACACATTAGTGAGGTTTTTTACCTTGACCTCGGCTCCACACCAGGGGCGCAGGTGCTGGTGTGTGCAGAGATTTCACATGGATAGGTACTCGTGGGTATAGTGTTCCCACAGCATCTCGATGCAGCTCGCGTTCCCTTGAAAGAGAACGTCTCGGGTTACGACTATAACCCTGGTTCTATAACGAGACTCTGCATCGCCCTGCCACACTCCCTGCATGCCTGTGAGCGACTTTCTTCAGCCTATCAGAAGCTAGTGACTGTTTTTTCCAGGTATGCTTTATAGACCAATTTTCAGTTGGTAAACATGGTGACGTTTTTCTGTGGGCGGAGCTTAGGTGGTGGCAGAACGATCCCTCTGGCCGCTTCCCTAACGTTAGTATTCAAGTTTTGTTAGCTTGTTTTTTTTAACAATAACTGGAGAAAATCCGATTTTATCTTAATGTGCAAGATCAGTCACTGTCCAGGACCGCGATTGTTATTTGCAAAAGTTAATTTTAACGGACGGAACTAGATTGGCTGATCCGTAGCCGTTACACGCTCACTCAATGGACGATCTGACAGGATTAACGTTACCTCGGTTGAGTGGCCTGACTTCTACACCTACCTTATAGAGAAACCGAGCGTAAAGAGAAACTGAGGGCATATAAATCTTTAGATACCAATACTGCCCTACAAAGCAAAAACGCAGTAACTACGCAGAGTGCAGAACAGAGAAAAATGACTTTAAAGTTATCCTGTCATCCAGCCTAAGTAGTTGTAGATAGATTATTGGACATGTGGCTGTTTTGTCACTTTGTATTAGCTTATTCTTTGTACATATCAATCCTCATATTTAATTTGATATTTTACCCCTATTTTGCAGTTACTGTATTCTTGCATTGTATTACTTACCAAAAATGTGGCACCCTACCAAGGAAAAAGGCAGTAACTACAGATTCTCCAAAAACAATTTTGCCAAAACTTGCTCTGGGTGTGTTAGACTGTATTTGAAATAATTGGAACCATTTGGAAAACATTTTTGTGTTGCGAAATAGTGTTGCGGAGCAGGCGTGTTACGGATACGTGGTGTACATTTTTAGTAATCAAAAATCATGTCTAATTCATTGAAATCATGAAACTTTTATTATAAACTATTATTAAACTTATACAATATTTTATACTATACGAAATTCTAATATATTAATTACATTTATTTTAATCATATGAAATTAAACAAACATTTTTGGTCAAATAACATGCTGCACAATGAGCTTTAGCCTACTTTTATAATTAAAACATTGAAGAAAAATTGTGATTATTCCTTTAAAAAATAAGTTTTAATCTTAATTTATTTGTTTTAGTGTTAGAAGTTTTATTACATTGAGACATTTATAAATTCTACTGTACAACAGTAATATATTTCTGTCAAGTTAAACCGAACTTTTATTTTGACGGGTTGCCGTGAAGACCTTGAGTTTCTGTGTTTATGACGATAGTTTTTCTCAAATGAAGCGGTTAAATGCTTACAAAGTGACTTTAAGAGCGGATCTAGATTGGTAGGGAACAATTAGGGAAAACACTGCATCTCAAACAAAATTTGTGTGAAGTTAGAAGGGTGAAATCGCAAATGTTAAAACCGTCCCGTGTGTTAGAGATGCGCGGATGGGCTATTATTTCATCCGCAACCGCATCACAAAACTCATCATCCGTCCGCCATCCATCCGCACCAACGTTTTTGACCAATTTTCAAAACCGCAACCGCCCGCCATCCGCTGATTGAGCGATACAAGGCGCTGCTGATGACAGCCGCGAGACTAGAAAGCTCTCAGAATATCAGCAGTGAACTCCGTCTCTGGGGTGCGTCCCCGAAGCATCGTTAGCCAACTATGGTCGCAAGTTCCGTCGATGCTTTCGGGAAACGCACCTCAGATCGGCGCGCAGGGATAAACATAAATAAATAGCCTAAATTAAACGCACTTCGGCAAAACTGACCTTATCTGATAGGCAGTAGCGGCCTGAGTTCTGGGTTTCAATAACTAATATGGGGCCCTACCCATATAAAACATAGCCTAAACATAGAACAGAAAAGGCAAGGATTCCTGTTGGTTTGCATCAATTGTATATTATTTTATTACGTGCACTTTCAGCTTCATGAACAGGCAGCTCAACATATAAATAATCCAACCTTATTTGATTAAAACTATATACAATTATACAGCGTTTTAGGTTGGAATAAGCCTCGCCCTTAAATTACTATTATTTGAAGTTAACATTATACAATATACGTAGACCTACTTCACCACAAAACTAGTTTAGGATAAATTCTTTAAAATTGGGGAATGCGTTACGGACGTGAGCGCTCTGAAAGCGGCACTAAAAGACTGCTTTAAAACTTTCAGAGACCTCAAACAGAAAGCACAAAGCCTTTCTTTAAAGTGAATTTCGTTTTGTTTTAATTGTATCTTAATTTTAATCATTTTTTCGTCAACCAAATGCCTGGATTTAATAAGTGAATATATAGCAGATATAGCCTAGGAATCACAAAACGGATCGCCCGCGCGTGAACTGGCGCGTCTCATAAATTAACCAAAACTCAGCCTATACTTGCCTAACAGACCTGAGAAATATATCTAAAATGTCTACTTCTAAAAAGAACATTTCAAAACGAAAGAAAACACTGCTCTCTGTTTATGTAATCCGTATGAAATGTGCATTTCTCTCTGGCGCGTTCACTGCGAAGATGATCAGCATCGTCAACTTCATCTTTGCAGGCAAAAATAACACAGAAAACACGTTTATAAACAATTAAATTGTCTCCTTGTTATAGGCCTTTTCGACATATTCATAATCATTACTTTTACCGGTTCTTTGTGACAACTTTTAGGTGCTTTATTGGCAGCGCGCCACCCTTACATGTTACATGAATGAACGCCTCACCACAACATCAGCACCGAAAACATGGGGATTTTTTACAATAAATGACAAGCTGCTAGTGACGTTAGTTAATCGCCTGTCGCGGGTGCAAATGCAAAGTTGCAAAGCTGATTAAATCATGGTAAAACTGAATTAATTTACAAAATAGTTTTCATTTGTATTTCAGCACTTCGCGAATGGACAGCGGTGTATTCACACCCTTTCTTTTACTGTCTATCTATGGTCACACCGAACGCGAATAGAGCGTCAAATATGCGTCTAGTTAGACGCTTGAACATATATTTTTCATTTGATTGGTTCAACCGCCCGCCACCCGCCCGAATTTAATTAAAATATTTTTTTTCGTCACGTCATCCGCCCGATCCGCGGTTTATCCGCGGAGTCCGCGGCTGTAACCGCCAACCGCGCATCTCTACCGTGTGTTCACCATGGCAACACTAACTACACTGCGCAGTTACACGGTGATTTTTTTGTGGGGTAAAACATAACAAGAATACAGTAATGGATGTTACTGTACTCTTGCTTTGTTTCACTAGGGCTTTTTGCAGTTACTGTACAAACGACTACCATTTTTCTCCAAAACGACACACATTTGAGATAAGATGTTTTGTCACATAACAAAGGATGCCTTGAATGTCATAAAAATGATAATAACTCATTTTTGACCAAAAATGCAGTTACTGCCTTTTTGCTTTGTAGGGCAGAATAACTATGTGATGAATGGTCATGTACAAGACTTGTGTGGTACGATCCGCAGTTCTGCCGAGCCAGCGCCAAGAAGACCACAATGTAAATAGTGACATTGCGGTGCAATTTTAATGATGTGAATATTTTCTAGAAATAAAAATTCCATATACAGCATATTCATTTTTCATTGATTCTAGCACCCAACAACACAACAAGATAACATTTAATAAAAATAATAACAATTTAAGCTCCTTATTATGTAGCCAAATTTGTGCTGGTTTGTATTGACCGCCTGTTCTCGATGCAGCGTCTCATTCCCTCTTCAGGGAACCAGGGTTAACAACATGCCAACTGCAATAAAATGAAAAGTTAAAGTTTTTTTCAATTGCTTAGAAGCGTTTGCCAATTCTTAAAATACTTTTTCTAAACACTTAACACAGCAACACACCTACATCACTTAGTTAATTTTCTGACCGAAACCACAGTTTGTTAAATAAATACAAACTCTGCATTTCAAAATGCTAAAAACCTTTTTCTATATACACTAACTCTATCAAATTACTGCAAACCTGTTTCAAAATTGAATCATTCGGTCAAAACACTAGCACTCATGTGCAAGTGCTAGTGTGCAAAAATAAAACATAATGACCTGTTCTAATCGATACGATCTTCAGCATTTGGCCACATGTTCTCGTCTACATCACATCGTATGTTGTCTCTCGCTATACACATTGGATAGAAACGCTTGGCATGCCTTATCCACCCCTTATCCACTCCAGCCAGCATCCATGGCATCGAGGAGGGACATTTGGTCTTTAGGCCGATGATCATAAACTTTCTACCTCCAAGCAGAAAGAAATTCCTCAATGGGGCAGAGGAAAGGAGAGTACGGAGGAAGAAAAAGGGAAATCATTCTTGGATTTTCAGTTTGTGATTGCAAGGGTGGATCATTGTCCCATGTAATCACAAATGTCCTCATGTTTCCTCCCACCTGTTGTGCTTCTGGCAGCAGTTGTTGGTGGAGGTCGTCTAAATGAAGGCACTCTGAGTTGTAGGGACCAGTCTGGCTTTTCTGCAGGGCCAAACCAGCACTTGACTATACCTGGTTGACCGTCTGAGATTAGGCTGGACTCTTTCACCAGCCTCTCTCAATGATAGACCATGGTTTATCACATGGTCTATGATGGTGGCTCTGATTTCATCCGTGACAACAGCTCTAACTCTCCTTTGAACAGCACCACGCATTCTTACTCCTCTTCCCCTAGCTCTCCTTCTCCCTCTCCCTTTCCCTTGTCCTGGTCAAACTAGTCCTCTCCCTCGTCTAACTAGTCCTCTCCATCGTCTAACTAGTCCTCTCCATCGTCCAGGCATTTTCTTTCTTTTTCCTCTGTTTGGTTCTGTGTTGCTTTGAACAAAACTAATCCAAAGAGTGCCTTTTTATTGTGTATGTCCATGTAATGGAAAGTCTTCAACATCTATGTCTCTGATTGAGATTGGAATCAGCTATTTCTTACTGTAATGATCAGTCATTTAAAAATGCTAATCAGCTGTTTGAATTTTTTTTTTCAATATTTGTTTCAATACTTTTGAGCTGATATTGTTGAAGTATAGAGGCTTTATACTGTATCTATGGTTTGGAACATTAGGTCTTCATTTCTGGCAAGCTGCGTTAAAGCATTTGTAAAAAAAAGACTATAAAGATCCACGATTTTGGTATCGGGTATGCTTATATGTAATGAAGATGTAGGCATTCTAGAAACGTGTTAATTGACAGCATTTTGTGTGAAAACAACATGAATTGTGTTAATGGTATGGTCACAAAAGACAAATGTTGTGCTAGTTGTGTTCTGAGTTTTGAAAATGTGATTACAGATTGGACAAAGGGATGTTAGCAATTGAAAAAAACTGTAAATTCAGTTAATTGAACTTTAAAAGTACTGAGAAATATAAGGTAATTACGTGGGTTAAGGTTAGGTTCAGGCCTAGTACCTAGTTATTACCCAGTTGTAATTACTATAATATGTACATGGGGAACAGGACTGTAAAATAACATGCAAACAAAATATACTTTAATTTCTTGTATGTCATGTACTTAAATATATTTTTTAATTACACAATTGCTATGATGAAGTTGCAATTTAGTACAGTTAAATTATTAACATATTAACTTTAAATGTAATATCAAATAAAACACTACAGTTAAAATTATATTCAAGTACTTTACAAGTGATGTTAGTTAACACATTAAAATAAGTCTACTTATTTAAAGCCAGACAAAAGATTAAAACATACTTAAATTAATAAAATCAAGGTACTTATTTTATTAAAATGTACTTCAAAGTATTGAAAAAAAGTTCAAAAAAGTAAAATGCAAATAAAAAAAAATTGCAGAAACTTTTGTTAAAAGTATACTAAACTGTGTATGAATACATGAATGTGTATTCTCTTTCAGGACACTTAAGTGGCCTTTATTTCATTACCATTATATTATTGACAAGTACAGTTTGTTTGTTTTTTAACTTTAATGTTTAAAGTACAATACAAGTGCAAATTCTTTTTTCACAAGGGTTGTTAACCCTTAGTCACTGTTTGGGGTCATTATGACCCCATTGGACTTTTACTTGATTTTTTAAAAATGTTCCCTTCATCTCAGGGGCATGAAACTCTGTGACTTTTCCTAAATAATCTATCTAAACATGCACAAAAAACTGGGCTTGATTTGGTTGTTCTAAAGGTGTGTAAAAAAAAAATTACCATTTAAGGGGTTTGGGGTCAAAATGACCCCACATTGAAAATGAATGGGAAAATGAAAAAAAATTCCTTTTTTTTATTTTGTTTGTCAAAAAAATAAAAGTAAATCCATTATAAATCAGAAATGTTCTACATATAAACCAAGGTCTGGTCCTAGAGCATAAATAAAAAGTAGAACGAACTTTCTATCTCATACACACACACACACACACACACACACACACACAAACACACAAATGTATGTGACTGCAACAGAGAGCATTTTTACAGAAATTGGCAAATAAAATAAACAAAACTGGCATAAATCTAAGAAAAAATACATTTAAATCACACTGTAAAAATTTTTACTGTGAATTTACAATAAATAATTGGATAAATTTTGCATGACTTTCACAGCAATATACTGTGAAATATACTCACAGCAATTTACTGTAATTTTAAGTCTGTGATATTACAATGCATTGTTGTAAAAGCACAACTGTATACTGTAACTTCACAGCTTCAATGACAAAGCCATTCCTGTGATATTACAGTACATTACTGGGGAATTACAATCTTTTGCTGTACATCATTACAACAAGGCCCTGTACTTTTACAGTGCGTACTGTGAAAGTAATGTACAAGTTCACAATAATTTACTGTGAATTTACAATGTATACTGTGAAAGTCATGCTAAAATTCTCCAGTAATTTACTGTAAAAGTAATGCATCCATTTACTGTGAATTTACAATCATTGTACAATTAACCCTCTCCCCCCAACAAACAACTCGGAGGTAAAGTCAATGTTAGCCCAATGGCATATTTATTAAATAAATATTTTTCAATGTACAGCAGATGCCAAGAACTTCTGCTTGAACTTGAAGTTCAAGAAATTCAACTTTCTAGTCATAAAAGTCATCTTAAAATGCAGAAAATGCAGAGAAATTGTGCAAACTTGCAATTCAACTACCTGTCTCACAATTCATCTATTCAACTAGCTGTGTCACAATAACAGTAATGGACAGGATGGGAATGAGGCCTTCATGGCAAGATAAGAGAGCAATGGAGAGAGCGATGAAGGAATGTCGTAAGGGGTCAGGCGCTCCTCTCAGTCTCAAACATTATAATGAGTCCACACGCAACAGCAGTGTGTAAAAATATTGTAGTGCAAAGTTGTCTTCAAAAATTACAAAAAGAACAATGCTACTAAAAACTGAGCCTGACAACTACCGCTGCAAAAAAAAAAAAAAAAAACTATGATGCCCACTCAAAGTCAATAAGTTTCCTCAAAAGGGTGCTCACATGAGGGTTCATTGTTGTCCGCTTTTTGGTCTTTGAGCCTCTTTCAGGATTGATGCCCAGGAAGCACCTGTTAATAAGCAAAGATAGTTTCAGTTTTAAATAGACTTACAGTATGTATTGCAGACAGCATTTATCAAGGTGTGCTTTTTGCTGTGCATTTTCCCCACATCAAACCCTAATAGATTTATAATCCAAACTTGTTAGATCTTACTCACCATAAATTTGAGGCAAAGTGGTTGATTTTCTACTATGAGAGGCCATTTCAACGTGCGCCACCACTGAAATGCATCTTCACACAATTGGCCAGTTGGTAAATTCAAGCCAAACCCTGTTGAAAGTATGACAAACACATCCTTGTCAATTAATGGCCTGAGAGTATTTTGTTCTGCTTTTAAAGAAAATTCCATCTACTTCATTCAATACATTCATATTTCGCAATAGACGTTTCAAAAGCATTATCACATAGCCTGCCCCAAATCAAAATAAATAGCTATGATTGGACAGCCAGGTATTTGTGAGCATAACATGTGTAGAAAACCAGACTGATCTGCAGAGCAAAATTGAATGAGTTCACGAGATCAGGATGCTCTCACCAGGCTAGCCTCAGGTACCTTGTTTGTCAGCATTTTAGACCTCAAGACAATCATTGAGTTGGAAGCCTGTATTATAATGTGGATTACAAGATTAAATGTGATCTTTATAAAATACCTTTGAATGAAATCCAGCATCGACAATCCAGCGGCAGGATACTCAAATTTAAAGACGTAATAGCTGCTGAAGAAAGCAGGTACTCCGAGTAAAAAGAAAAGGTGTGGGCCCATCACGACATGTCCCTCGATGGATATAAGCCATCCAGAGGGCTTCATCATGTCACCTGAAATGAACAGATACAACATTATGTGTTATGAGCACTTTGCGATTGCTTAAAGGGTTAGTTTACCCAAAAATGTAATCTCTGTCAGTAATTACTCTCCCTCATGTCGTTCCAACCCCGTAAGACCTTCGTTCATCTTCGGAACACAAATTAAGATATGTTTGATTAAATCTGAGAGCTGGATCACTCCTTCATAGGCTTCTAAGGGATTGAAACTTGACAGCCCCGAAAAGTTATTAAAGAAATCGTTAAAATAGTCCAAGTGACTACAGTGGCTCAATCTTAAGTTTATAAAGCGACGAGAATACTTTTTGAGCACAAAAAATAAACAAAAAGTATTCATTTCCATCTCTGTTGGCCTTGAGATATAATCAAACACATCTTAATTCGTGTTCCGAAGATGAACGAAGGTCTTACGGGGTTGGAACAACATGAGGGAGAGTAATTACTGACAGAGTTTACATTTTTGGGTGAACTAAGAACTAAGATACAAAGGGCTATACAAATGTAATTCTTATTATAATTATTAATTGTGGTCATGTAGATTTCTAGAATGAAAACAAAATAATGAGTTAGAAATCTCGATACTAGATCAAAGTAACATTACCTTGAATGATCAAGCAGGGCATGCTTCAGTTCTGCAGTATTGACGTCAAAAGCAGTGGCACATGGCTGTAGCAGTTAACACACAATAGCATGGATTTAGGATAAAGGATATTGTTCATTGGTCAGAGGTAGTAAATCATGCAAGGTAAATGTTGATAATGTAATCACTCATTTTAAATATTGGAATAAAAAATCTTACATCAACTTCAAGCATCAAACTCTCTTTCGGCTCTTTGAAGTACAACATTAGGAGCAGCAGCAGGATGCAGGCAGCCTTGCCAGTCTGGATCATAGCAGGCCAGAACATCACGGATCTTCAACAATAAGAATTTCAGTTTGAATGCAGATTATGATCATTGTAATTTAATGTTAGCTGTATGTAAAAAATGACAGTGTATAGTGTTTTTTTTTCTATAGCACTTTAGAGATTGTGTGCAATCACTCAATGTAAAGTGCATTTACAACTTTTACAATTATTATTCATTCATATCAGGACAAGTGGGAACCCTAGTGTTAAAATCATCCCGTTGTCGAACACGACATGAGACTAACTTAACGTTACTCTAGTTAGCTCAGTCCAGCCTGGTCTCATTGTTAATACGTAGGTATTAATACGTTATTTTCAAAGATAGAAAACCTAAACATATCCATTTTATACAGAGTATAAAAAGGATAAAACGTAACTTAGCTGCTACTGGATGTGTAGGTAAATGGCAGTTTAATGTATAAATAACGCTAGCATTAAAATATATTTTGAGCCACTAATCCTACTCCTAAACCTATCCATAACCATTCATTAAAACTACGTAGGCTAACACAATTATGAAGAAAAAAAAAACATAACAGACAAACAAGTATATATTTCACAATAATTTATTTATTTACGTTTACATTACCAAAGTCGTTCACATGATGATGCGTTGCAGTCGCAGTCCTCTCTGGCAGTATTATAGTAGTTGTGTATGAGGAACAGATCAGAATTTAAATTATTAACGTTAATCCATGAAAATGTTAATCCGATTTCGGTTCGTTCTCTGAAGGCACGCGCGCTTCTCCATTTCAAATGTACTACACCGACTGAAACACGGCATGTCGCAATCTGTGACGAAGCAGGCGAGAGCCAATGAGCGTTTGATATCACGGCCATAAAACATGTCGTAACGCTTCTTGAAGGCGCATTTTTTGAATTTGAATTCATCACCAGCGCGGGAAAGATTTGACGTTTGCGGTCGCTGCTGAGAAATGAAGATGAAGATCGATAGATAAAAGGCTGAATTTGGATCTGTTTCTTGCAAACAACGTATGGATTCTAGGATTTGGATTACATCAAGCTAATAAAATGTATGTCTTTTGTGAATGTATCAGTAGGCTATGTTGTGTTTTATTGGAGAAATGTGCACACATAAATAGTAATGTTTGTCCCATCATTGGTTTTATAAACTTTACAAACACCAGATTTGTCTAAACGGTGATAGTGACATGAAAAATTGTAGCGAAACTCTCGTCATTACTAACATTACTACTATTAACAAATGATGTGAGAGAACTTTCAACAATTCCTGTGTCATGCGATAAACGTTTATTTGAATTAAAACAACATGGGTGTAAGTGCTGCAAACATGCATGCTGCTTACCTTCTCGATTCAGCCCGGAATAGAAGAGGGACACGACGGAGCCTTCCGTTCAAAACAGGTCGGTTATGTCATGTGACTTCCCAGGGCATATTTCAATACAATATTTTACTGTAATAATACTGTTTAATGCTGTGAAATCCTTATTTATTTCACTGTGTTGCTGTGATATTACAGACCTTGTTGTGATATAACAGCAGGTTTTAGATTACAAGATTTTACTGTAAAATTAGAGTTAAATGCTGTAAAATCCAAGGATTCTGTAGTTTTTACAGGTATTCATTGGGATATTACAGGGAAACTTAATTACAACAAGTTACTGTAAAATAATACTGTTAATTATTGTGAAATGCTGGTAATTTTTTACAGTGCAAGGTCTGGTCCTAGAGCATAAACACAAAGTGGAACGAGCTTTCTATCTCATACACACACACACACACACACACATACAGACACACACAAACACACACATGTAACTGCAATAGAGCATTTTATAGAAACTGGCAAATAAAATCAACTAAACTGGCATAAATCTGAAAAATGTCACATAATGCAACATGGAACAAGCATGAAGAACCATTATCAGTGTTTTACTTGTTCTTTCACTTGTGATTTATAAAAAAAAAATTGTATTGTTCTGTGTACCCTTCACTCCTGTTCATTGCAGTTTATTGGTGCTGTTGTTTTGTATTATATTGGTTTATTTACTTTTTAAAATTCATCTGAAAAATACAGATTTTTTATGTATTTCAAAATGTTTAAATATATATTCATAAAATATATATATCAAAGTTGTGAGGATAAAGCAAAACTGCACAGCATCAAGAAAAATGAAAAGTGAAAATGAATGAGTCTCTATGGACCTCTATTGGACACATGTGGTCATTGCACTTTAATTCCTTAACTGTAAGAAAAAAGGTTTTTCGACTAACCTCCAGATGACAGTATTCTATCCCTAACACATAGAGCAATGTCCAAAAACTATTTAGATTTAATTAGGATGATCATTTAAGGGATTTTTTCTTAAAAAAATCATTTTTCATGTGCCAATTTATGGCCTAGTTATGTATTTGTGCAGTAAATAGGTAAAAAACTTAAAATTTAAAAAAAAAACACAGCATAAATGTATAGTTGAGAAGTAAATAAAAAAAATGATATATAGTTTTCCATATAAAAAAATTATATTTCCTTATGCAATCGCTCTTTAAAAGTTTGGGGTCATTTTGACCCCAAACACATGGAGTGTTGTCCTTTTCTAACAGTGACTAAGGGTTAAGCTAACTTAACGAACTGCCGACATAGAACAGACAAACAGGCTGAGACGAAGTAGAAACATATAAAAGAAATCGCAGGTGAGTGCTATCAAAACTTAGTTAGGAGAAAAGAATTACGAGGCAATAAGTTAGATTACAGAGAATGAAACGCTTGATCTCCTTTCACAAATGAGATGTTACAAAGGGACCTTCTAATCCAATTCAACTACTCACCTCTGTGCTCTTTTCCCTGCGGATAAATGTCTTCTTCTGCATATTTCACCACGTAATCTTGGCGTTTGTGACAGATGTTTGCTTTAGGATGATATCTCAACACGTCCTTTCACGCACAAACCTGCACTGTCAACATTCGCAAGTCACATCGCTATTCAAACCATTCAAGACAGTATATAAACTGCCAATTGCTCGCGTCACACAAGGAACTGACAATTCAGAATGAGATCATTATAAAAACCAAATACTGTTGGTCATCGATCATTTATTTAACCATCTGAGGCTAGTAGACTTGTAAATCTTTAAAAACATGTCTAAACATTCAGGGAGTGATATTACTTTCAAACCACCATATGTGAGGGCCTTTTGTTTATTGGGAATTTCAATGTGAATTTTTATTCACCTCTATTAATAAATAAAAACAATGCAACATGGATATTTTTGTGAAATAATATTTAAGGCTTTTTGTTGACTTAAAAGCTTATATTTGTAGAAATGAGGACAAATGTGGATATAAAATACACACAATATGGACACCTTTAGTATTTTCCATTTAAAGAGAGATCATAATTAAATTAGGCTATTTTAAACCACAATGTATGTAGGTTAATGGGTTAAAAGGGGATATTATTGCTTGAAGTGCCCTTTTATGTTATTTTAAAGGTTCCTTATTTAGTTTCGGAGGTCTCCTACAATACATTTACATGAATCCGGGGTCAAAAACATTTAATTTTTCTCATAATATACATTGCAGAATCACCTCTTTTCCTCACATTTTCTGACAGTTCGATAAAGGATTCAGTTTCTCTAAACCCCTCCTGTTCGAGTGCCTACTTTGCTCTGATTGGTCAGATGGCCCAGTCTCTTGTGATTGGTCTACCGCTTACTCCGTGTGTCGGAAAGGAAATAGTATATGGACAGTAATGATGGCATCATTTTTAGCATATCAAAAATCATCATTTTGAAGTGACTGCAATTTAAACCCCTAAATGCACTGGTCCTCTACAGTAGACAGACTCTCTCAAAATAAATCATTTAATAATAATTTTAATACTTATAATAAAGGTTGAAAGTAGATATTTTTGAGATGGTATCATTCATGCATCAGATGGTTAATGATCTATTCTCATCTGTACTATGCTGTTGTATGCCTTCGGGGTGTTTACACTGTGAACCCATAAAAACAAAACGTATAGCGTGATGTATACCACACTTAAAATGATCTAAAATGTGTATGCAAGATATACAGATCGTTAAATCAGATAGATATTGTTTAAAAGTGAACTGAATATTTGTTCTAAGATGGGGTAAACTGCAGCTCATGTCATTAAATGCCTTGGCTCTGTGTCCTGTAAACAAAACATTACTATGATTTCTCATCATCCCTCATCCGTTTCCATCTTCAAACACAGCGCCTCTAGAGCCGCACTGCTACCGTTTCAGCTGTTGAACTTCCCCTTTCCAAAACCCTGCTATTTCATCAATGCTTTTGGCATCATAATCAATTCATGGGGAGATTAATCTGGGTTATGAATACAAGTCTCAAACCAGAGAAGGATGAATAATGAATAAAATACAATCAAGAGGAATCAAGATATCATGGAAGTTGGTTGCATGAATTATGAATCTGAGGCAAAATGCGAGTGCATAAATATTTTACACTTGCATAAATTTGTTTCCTCACACGTCAGCTCCATTTTACATGCACCAAGTCATTGTTATATAGGACCAGTGCTATGATTAACTTGAGGGGAAAAACTAACTTGGTATTTTTCTAGTTCTATTTTTTTACTTGAATAAAATCAATTAATTCTAAATATGTTACATTCTTACATTTGTCAGTTGACAGTCACAGTATCAGCTGCTTTATGTCTCTATGCTTTCTGATATTTATGTGTTTATATTCTAGATTTTCAGTTGTATTCGGTGTGATTTATTTAGTTTATTTTTGTAATTAATTTATTATTACGTTTAATGCTCTAACCCTAACTGGTCAACCTTTTTTTGAGCCACAGCAATATATTAAAATATAGAGATTTAAAATATAAATTATAAAATCCAAGACCCTTTAAATAGTGTGTTATTTTAACACAGTCTCATCCCAAGAAGTCATATATTGACGTCTTGGGACGTCTTTTGACCATACGTCAATATCCGCCTTTTTAGGGTACCCTTAAACGTCGGTTAGATGACGATCCTGGGACGTCATACAACTGACGCTTTACCTTTAACGTCAGTTAGGTGACGGGGTAGATTTAGGGGTAGGTTTAGGTCTGAGGTAGAGTTAGGATCCGATAACGTCATCTAACCGACGTTTAAGGGTACCCTAAAAAGGCGGATATTGACGTATGGTCAAAAGACGTCCCAATACGTCAATATATGACTTCTTGGGATGAGACTGCGCTGGTTATTTTTGTTAAAGTGTTATTATGCTATTTTAAATGTTCCTAATTTTGTCTCCTACAGCATGTTTACGTACATCAAAGGTCAAAAAGCACTTTAATTTTCTCATAATATAGATTGCACATCACCTCATTTCTCAAAGAGTCTAAAACCACTCATTCGATGATTTAGGGGCTGTTAACACGACACTCTTTTTCAACTAAAAACAGAAACCAACGCGTTTTAACTTTTTTAAAGTCCAAGTTTGTGAAAACGATACCGTTATCGTCTCCGTGTATACTACAACAATTTGAATTTGTGAAAACGGTGACGTCATGTGTGTATTATGTGTTCAATATATAGATATACGTAGTGTTTCTTTACAAAGTGACATTGCCAACTACTGGCCCGAAAGCATCGTTTGCCAACTATGGTCGCAAGTTGGTCGCAATTTCCATTGAACTCTATTGGTAACGACGGAACTTGCGACCATAGTTGGCTAACGATGCTTTCGGGAAACGCACCCCTGGGCCGGGTTTCCCGATAACGATGTATCTTAGCTCTTAAGAGCGCTCTCTACGTGCAAGGTTACGAACGCTCGACGCAATTCCTCACATGTTTCCCAAAAATGCACTTAACATGAAGGCGGAGGCACTGACAAAATGGCTGAAAAAAAACAAGAGAAGATACCTTTCAAAAAGATAAAATTAATGTCCTTTTAGAGAAGATAGAGCGAAACAAAGATTTTATTTTTAACAGATTTAAAGGACACCATACAAATAAGGAAAAACGAAACATCTGTGAGGACATTGCAAATAACTGCTACCAGAACCCTTTTTAATTATTTCATTTATAAATTAATTTAAACAAAACACGAGTACAATAAAGTGTACAATAAAGTACAATCAAAACCTTATATTATACTCACATGGCAGTGTATCTGTTAAATCTAGATAAAAAGTGTAATCTGCTGTAGTCTTCTTACGATGCACCTGGGGATTTACGATTACTCCAGAGCACTCGTAGTTCTACGAAGATGTTCAAGTGCTACTTAAAGTAACACCAAGTAACTTTTCCTCTTCGGTCGCCCTACTGGTTGGAAACAAAATTGTCCATTACCGCTTTCGTAAATAATTTAGCCTACCGTCGCACGCTCACGCTCGCTGTTTATCCAGCACCGACTTTAGAATGAACGATGTCTACAGACAAGGTAGAGTATGTTACACGATTTCATGAAAGGATGATGTATTGCGACATCAGAAATGAAGAAAAACGAAATAATGACTATTGTAGCGCTTGACGTAAAGCAGTCGAATTTTGTAGTTCTTTTTGTGGTCGGGTTCCTTCCCGAACCCCGAAGTTTCATAGTGCCAGTAAAAGCGATACAGACCCCGTCAGGCTATGGCAGAAGTGCCTTTCACCCTGTTACGACTTGATGAACCACTGATAAGATTTTGGAAACATTATTTTAAGGTAAACAATGTTACATAGTGTTGCTTTAAGTTACGATGCTTTTGGGAAACAGACCATAATATTAAGATCAGTCGTATGATCATTTTTACGAACTTCTTAGGCTTACGATGCTTTTGGGAAACCCAGCCCTGATATGAATAACTCTGCGTTTTAGTCGTTTTTCGCGCATCCGTGTGAACGGATATTAAAAAAAAGCATTATAGGGGACTATAATTAGATGTATGTCTAATCATGGATTTTTGTAGAAAGCACGACGGTCAGAGAAAGTCAAGTGGTTATCAGTCCTTTTAGGCTGCAGTCAATATTCCCAAAGCAGAGAAGTAATCCATGCTATTTCCTGTTAGTAATTGGTGTCCACAGAGAGGCCAAGAGCCTGTCCGTAATTGAAATAATCATCCGTGTGCTAATTAAAATGCAGGACAAAGCACAGGATAAACATTCGGCAACAGATTGTTTTTAATAATCATGTACTGGTAGATTTTTTAGAGATCCACTTTTGGCTATGTGTGTTTTGTGATCATATAAATATGATACTCCAATAGCTATACTAGATTAGAGAGTGCACAGTATGCAATTTTTCACAGATGACCTACTGCATTTGTCAAAAGTATACATAAAAGAACACTACACTGCATACTTCATCCCATAATGCAGTCTGTATGGATTGGACTTCTTTTTCAATTGAACCGTTTCTTTTCTTTACCCATTTATTTTGACTCATTTTTTGATCATACTGTCAAAAGAAAAACAAGAAAAAAAGCCTATTGTTCACTTGCTATTTTTAAAGATCCCGTTTAAGTGTTGCTGTGGTGTACAGAGTCCTTGAGCTGTGTCCTAGGAGAAAGGAATGGATGTGGCTCATTTCTGCAAGCCTTTGGCCTTCAGTGATACCTCAGTTTGCTCATCTCCATCTGGATCATTCTGTAAACTGTTATATAGTGCTTTGTATTTACCAGTATAGGCCATTCAAGGACCTGAGAGACATTCTGTGAGCAAAACACAACAGAAACTAATAGCATTCACCCCCACATCATGACATCGGCTGATAACAGTCTGCGGAGAATCAGGGAGCCTCCCAGGTGTTAAATAAAAGTGTCAGAGGATGAGATTGCATGTTGCTGAGTAGAAGAGCCCACACAAGTTTACAACTCTACAGTCTCAACAGTCTGAAGTGTCAGGTGAAGTCGTTATCGATGGCAACAATTTTATTTACATTCAGAAAGGTTATTAGGAACATCCAGAAAACAAGTACATGTGTTTATTCAATTAACTTTAAACCGTTGGGCAAGTGACATCAGTGCAGTGTAAGAATTTAGCAGGTATTTGGGGGGAAATGCCACTGAAACTGAAAAAAATCCATCAAAAATTTAAATGTGAGAGCAAAAAAAAAAAAAAACTATAACAAAAAACATTATAACGTGGTATATTTTATTCTTTTCTATTTCAGTGTTATTTTAGTATTATTTGAATGTAATTATGATATGCATTAATAGTTTGAATTAGCTTTTGTTTCAGTTTTAATTTTTATTTTGTAAAAATTCTTAAATTATTTTTGCTTCAACTTAATTTATTTCAGTTTAAGTAATTTTAGTACTTAAGGCAAAATTTTACATTTTTGTTTAATTTTTGTTTGTTCACATTTTTCATCTAACATTTATATTTTATTTTATTACATCTTTATTTCAATTAACGAAACCAATTTTAAATAGTTTTTAGTTTTAATCCTGTTCTATTTTAGGCCTGTCTAGTTATGGGTTAAGTGTCTTTTTAGTTACTTTTTAGTTGTATTAATTGATTAAATTAATCTGTTTAACCCTTAAAAGCACACCTCAGGTCTTTAGTGACCCGGGACTTCATTCACTACCCTCCCCCTTATAATTTTTTTTTTAAAGTTAGACATTCCTTATAAACAATAGAACAAGATTTATATATGTGTATACATATATATAAGAATGCCTGTTTTCCCATTAATTTTTTTTTTTTTTTTTTAACAAATTGTATAGGGACGCTAACGACCTGACAGAAAACAAAAGAATAGGAATCATCATCAGCAAAACTTGTAATGGCTCAGTGATTTACTGCAAAGTAAGTACTGAACACAATCAAATATTAGTGTCACTGTCACTTGATGGTGGATCTGGTGAAAAACTGTCAGCGATCAAAATTTTGAAGATGCTTTTGAAGATGTTGAAAATGACAGTTTTGAGAATCTGTTTGAGATCATGAATATGATCCAGATCAGTGGCGTAGGTTTGATTTTGATATTGGTGGGGACGGCAGTGGCGTAGCCCTCCCTCTAGGGGGGTTGGGGGGCATGCTCCCCCGGAAGAAAATTTTGTACATTTTAAGGTTAAATGCATCAATCTGGTGCACATTGAGAGCTCAAAATTAAGAGCTTCAACCGGCTTCGACCCATGAACTGTGACATTGAACAAAGAAAAAGCATTGACTTGTAGCCTACCTAAAGAGGGCTCAAACATCTTTTTAGTTATGATATAGAGTCTCTGTCTACATTAGGCTACATTATATTTTGTATTCCGCTATAGAATAGGAAAATTGAAATTACTTTTGTCCTAATTTTTTCACTTGTAAGAAATAAACCCTTGAGCTTTTATTTAGGAGAAAACACCAGATCACCATGCTGATCGTGTGAGCAAAGAGACTTTTCTTTAAATCAGGCAGCACAAACAGAATGCCTAACGTTAGTTAATTAAAGTCTTGTGCTGTTTAGCCAAAAAAAAAAAAAAAAAAGAAATATAATACCGAAAACACTCGACATGTCAACAAAACATAAACATAACATCTTCCCTAACACATATCAAGCCTATTTAAAAACCTCGTTCAAAGCATAAACACTCATTCAAAGTACCTGGAAAAGGGAGATGTAAATAACTATATAACCATAAGTCCCCGCTTCCTCAGAGCGAGCTGACCGATAAATCTAACACATCAAGAGAGGCGGGACTTAAGGCATAACAGCCAATCATCAGCCGCTCACACTCAAAGCCGGTGTCATGTTTGAGAGGAGGCAGCCGCAACGAGCTCACACACAGAGCGCCAGAGAAACGGAGGAGCGACGGTAGTAGCGCGTTTGTGCAAAACTGCGGAAAAAGTGCGGGAACCCTCTCACCGGGAAAAATGTGGGTGTTAAAATACCCACATCCCCCACCGGTGCGACGCCCCTGGCGGGGACATCAATATATACATTTTAAGTTTTGATCGAAATTATTGCTAGGGATATTTCAGTGTCACTGTATATTGGTAGGGACACGTCCCTAGCGTCCCTACTAAATTCTACGCCCCTGCTGAATGTACTGGGAAATTAGCTCTGATGAGGACAATGATGATGATATAAAACTTCTGCTTAAACTGAACCCTTCCAAACTCCAAAAGGTAACAAAAAGTGCTTTATTTTATTAATTCTGTAATTGTTACTCTCATATCAGGAGAGTATTATTGGGAAAGGTAGAGGTCCATCTATCTGTGTTAGATATAGATCTGGGTCGCTAAAGATCCAAATATGTAATAATGATTGGCGAAAGCATTTAAGGGTTAAAAAAATAATCGCATGCTTTATGTTATTATGTGGTTAGAAAAATCCCATAATAAATGTAAAAAAAAATGTCTCGGGTTATGACTATAACCCTTGTTCCTGAGAAGGGAACGAGACAATGCATCGAGAACTCGACACTTTGGGGACGCTCCCTTAGCGTGCGCCTCTGAAGTAAGAATGAAACTAATCCAATCCTGATTGGTGTTGCGTCGTGACGTAACATGTGGCGGCATAACTGGAAGTATAAAGGTGAAGCTGACGCATAGAATGCCAGCCCCGCGATGAAGCAAGACGCTCTAAGGCCTCGAGGGGCGTGGCAGAGCGATGCATTGCTCAGGGAACAAGGGTTATAGTCATAACCCGAGACGTTCCCTTTCGAGGGAACTCAACAATGCATCGAGAACTTGTAACTTTGGGGAACGAATGCCCACTAGGCCACGCACCGAAAACAGGCCTGCTGCGGAGTGAAACTGATTCAGGCACTCAGCTAGGACGAGAGCACATGTGCGCCAGGCGTACTAGGGAGGTGCAGAATATAGAACCTAACAAAAGTGTGTGGGGTAGCCCAACCGGCTGCCTCACAGATCTCCTGGATGGGAACTCCCGAAAGGAGGGCCCTAGAGGACGCCATGCCTCTAGTAGAAAGAGCCCTAACGGCCAAAGGTGAAGGAAAATTGCGCACCTTTAGGCCTTCTTATGGTTTGTAGAGCCGGGAGCCCCTAATAGGTGATCCAAAACACACTACAGTAGGTCCGACCTCCTCCAAGAAGAGGACCTCTCAAGGTGAATACTCGGAACTCTGACTGGCAGAGCAAGGAACCTCTCCTTTTCTGCCGACACATGAGGTGGAGAATGAAATACTTGCAGGACCATGGACCTAGCCATGATAAATTGCACTTAAGGCACATAGCTGGGTCTCGGATGCAGGATGGCCTTAACTCCGCCGGGGGCACACCCCAAGCAAGCCGATGATAATGCCAGGGCTTGGAGATCTCCCAGTCTCTTTAAAGAAATAACTAAGAGAAAGGCTATCTTGAACCTGAGGTACTAGGCGAAGCTGACTGGAGGTATTCGAAGGGAGCCAGGGGTAGCCCTTCGAGAACCACCTCCAGGTCCCAGGAAGGAACCCTGGACCTGACTGTCGGTCTCACCCTCCAATACCATGGAGAAATAGTATGACCAGTTGGTGCCTCCCCAAAGGCCCAACATTTAGTGGTGCATGGAACGCCGCAATGGCAGCCACATACACCCTACGTGTGGATGGGGAGAGATTCGCAGAGAAACGATCTTGAAGAAACTCCAGAACTGAAGCCATTGGGCAGTTAACTGGGCCTCACTCAAGTTCTCTACACCAAGTGAAAAAACATTCCACTTGAGGCCATATAATCTCCTAGTAGACGGAGCCCTAGAGATAAATATGGTTTCGACCACCCCAGATGATAGACCAGCATCTAGGTACTGAGCCCCTCAGAGGCCAGACCCACAATTTCCACAGCTCTGGATGAGGATGAAATATAGTGCCCTCCGCCTGAGACAAGATCCCTCCTCAGAGGAATCTGCCATGGCAGAGCTATCAGGCGTGAAATTAAGTCTGAAAACCATACTCAGGCTGGCCAAAACAGGGCTACCAGAAGACGACTGATGCCCTCCTGACTGACCCTCTCCAGGACTCCCGGGAGCAGAGCGATCGGGGAAAAAGCGTACAGGCGAAGCCTTGGCCAGGCCTGTACCATGGCATCCAACCCCAGCGGGGCTGGATGAGTGAGGGAGATCCAAAGTGGACAGTTGGACGGACGTCCCTCGAGACGCAAACAGAACCACTTCCACTGGTCCAAACCTCTGCCATATCAACTCCACCACCTCTGGATGGAGTCTCAATTCCCGGGCCTCAGCCCCTGCCTCGACAGGATGTCTGCTCCCTGATTCAGAACCCCCGGGACATATATTGCTCTTATAGATAATATTTTCCCTTGGGACCATAAAATGATCAGATGCGCCAATCTGGATAGAGGGCACGATCTGAGTGTCCTTTGTCGGTTCAGATAAGCTACCACTGAGATGTGGTAACCTTTGATGTATGTGAGGAAGCTCCTCAAAGCCCTGAACACAGCCAACATCTCTAGGCAATTTATATGCCAAGAATGATAATGGTCCTGCGAGAACGCGCCCCAGCACAGTAGCACCTCATTGCAGTAAACGAGATCCGGGGGCGGAGTCGGATCCAGATTAAAGGGTGGGGTTGGGTAGGTTTAGGGGTGGGTTTAGGGATCAGGGGGTGGAGCTGGGTAGGTTTAGGGGTGGGTTTTAGGGTTAAGGGGGTGGAGCTGGGTAGGTTTAGGTATTTAAGGTGGGAGGAGTTGGATCTAGATCCGACTCCTCCCCGTGGATTTCATGTTCTGCAGTGAGGACCATCTCCCCCAGCCAGCGAGGGAAGCGTCTGTCGAAACAGTTTCCCGGCGACATGACACCCCTAACTCTGGACCTTGGGACAAGAACCAAGGTTTCTTCCATATTAATAGGGAACGAAGGCATCTGCGCGTACCCTTTATTATACGGAACAGATTCCCCTTGGGGAAAAAAACCCTTGGCTTTGAGCCATCATTGAAGTGGCCTCATGTGAAGCAGGCCCAAAGGAATTACTTTGGATGCCACTGTTATGAGGACCAGCAGTCTTGAAATTGCTTTACAGTGATGGCCTGGCCTAGCTTTATCCTGGACACCATGGCCAGGATGGATTCGATATGAGCGGGAGACATACGTGCCCGCATCGTAATGGAATTCCATAACACGCCCAGAAGAATAGTCTTCTGAGCTGGGTCCAACACCTTTTCTTAGTGTTGAGCCTCAACCCCCGGTTCTGAATGTGGCCAAGGATGACATCTCGATGCCGAACTGCTATTTCCCGAGACTGGGTCAATATGAGCCAGTCGTCGATGTAATTCAGTATACGGATGCCCTGAAGCCTCAGTGGAGCCAGAGCCGCATCCATACACTTTGTGAACGTGCGGGGAGAGAGTGCTAGGCTGAACGTAAGAACCCGATATTGGTATGCTTCGCCCCTGAAAGCAACCTCAGGAACCTCCTGTGACATGGAAGGATGGAGACATGAAATAAGCGTCTTTTAGATCCATCGTGACAAACCAGTCCTCGGATCTGATTTGGTTCACGATAATGGGAATAGTAAGCATTTTGAACCTGAATCTCCTCAAAGAACGATTCAAAAGCCCTAGATCTAAAATTGGCCTCAGTCCGCCATCCTTCTTTGGAACTATAAAGTACCGGCTGTAAAACCCGGACTCCCTGTCTGGTAGGGGAACACATTCTATGGCCCCTTAATTCCAGTAGAGTCTGTACCTCTTGTTCCATAACCCGAGCCTGTTCTGGAACCACTGCAGAGTGAGGTTGAGGTTGAGGTTGAGAGTGGGGTTTCTCCCAGGATCTACACATATATATATATATATATATATATATATATATATATATATATATATATATATATATATATATATATATATATATATATATATATATATTTATAAAGATCTGGGAAAAACAGTAAGCCCCGGCTCTGATTTTGTGAACTGTGCTGCAGGAATCTCTCGTCTAGTTCATTTTGACGGGGATCATCCTGCTTATTTTGTGGCCAGCTGATATATTTATATATATTTATTTATTTATTTATACTGGCCACAGCACTCATCACAACCTCCACGAGCTCTACATAAGCAGAAACATAAGCCGGCGAGTGTGACTCATGTTGCTCGTTCCCGATGCTGAGCACATCTACTTCCTTATAAACAGATAGCTCAAGCACTGGGCACTCGTCACGGGCAGAAGAAGCCGCATCGCGGGCTTCTGCGTCGTGAACGAGTGTCATAGAATCTGCGGATGATGAGAGAAAAGGTGCCTCAGCAGTCTCGTTCTCATCCGCGAGATCCTTTTGCGATCTCCGCGATCTAAGCCGCCGTGCCGCCTCAACGGACGCGGCACCCGAATCGCGGGGATCGCGAGCCTGGCCATCATCAGTGAAATAATATACCCAAGCGGGAGCGCAGCACTCTAATAGGAAGTGCTTCACAGTATCACAGGCAGCCCTCTCGAGCCGCTGACTGTGCGTGCTGCGCCCCTAAACAATACACACACACACACACACACAGCTGATGCGTGTCCCCACCCGTGGCATATAATCTTGGGCAGGGGTGCACACACTTAGTGTATTGTTCACTCGCCATAATATAGAGCTTAGCACAGACAAACAACATCAAATAAGACAGACAGTTTCACAGAGAGTGCTTGCTGAAGAGCGAAAGCTGGCATTCTATGCGTCAGCATCACCTTTATACTTCCGGTTATGCCGTCACATGTTACGTCACGACGCAACACCAATCAGGATTGGATTAGTTTCATTCTTACTTCAGAGGCGCACGCTAAGGGAGCGTCCCCAAAGTGTCGAGTTCTCGATGCATTGTTGAGTTCCCTCGAAAGGGAACTCATGTTAGTCAATTTCAGGAATAAGGAAATAAAAACAATTCATATTTTCTAAATTAGTGATTTCTCTCTATAAATTATATCAAAAGTAGAAAACGTTAGTCAAAAAAATTAAATTTACACACAGTGACTATGAAACGCAACTTTTAGACGGCATCTATTTTTAGCTTAGCTGTCACAGAATGGAAAGCACAGGATTGTGGGATATCATAGGTGGCGAAGGAATTCAAAGTCCGATCAGATGAAAATATCTCAGGAGACGGGATGTGAAGCTAACATTGGATATGGACATTCTCCGAAGGCAGCATTTTTCAGCTTTTGGATGCAGCCACAGACTCTTTCCAAACACATGTAAGAAAATAAAAAAAGGAAAAAAAAGTAAGTAATGCCATGTGGACACAAAATTATAATAAATTGGCTCTTAAATGACTGGGTAGCAATAGCTATTTGCTTTTAAGCCAGAAACAAGTAATGTCATCATTTTAATTCGGATCACTGTCTGATGTGCAGAAGACAACCAAACAGAACATTTGTCAATTAAGACCATTATATCCGTTTAGGCACATCGTACACTGCAATAATACAATCACAATTTCATTATTTTTTTCAGTGAAAAATGCAAAAGATTTATTCTGATTTGCTGCCTGCTGAATCACTGTAGCTGTATGAAGCCATATAGCATTCAAGATGTAACCAAGATCCATAGATGTAGTATACCCACTATGAAGAGAAGTGTAACAGACAGGCAGTAAAGCAGTAAATTATCTCATGATTGGATCCTAAATATGTAAATATGTGTCAATCATCATCACGTCAAGAACTGTCAAGGAAGGTTATTAATCACATAAAACGTTTCTATATTAAGCAAAAGCATGACGTTCTGCTAACCTTCGTGTCCTTTTAAATTACCCTGACGGACCTTCATCTCTGGAATCTAAATGTTATGAGCTCATGACTGAAGACCTCATCCTGAGAAGACTCAATGGGGGTCTTAACTGAGATCAGAGGTTGCATTGCTTCAAGCCAAATGACTTACCTGCCTTGTCAAGTTAACACAGCACGTGTTTAAATATATACTATAGTGCTTCCCAACTGGTGGGTCACAGGTGTTAATTTCGACATCAGACGATGTTGACTCCATTAAGCACTAACTGTGACTATATCAACATGCAATATTGTTGACAGAAAAAGATTAAACTAAATTGTAATTTAAAAATAAAAAAAACATTACCAAAATCTGTTTAAATTGAGCAGAATATATATACTGTTTTAACAAGCCTCTATTAGGTTTCGTTCTTAGGGTTGTCAGTCGATCCCCCAATGCGTATGAGTTTGACATTCTCTTGATTTGTGCTTAGAGGTGAATTTAATTTAATTCAGTTCAATTCAGTTAATTTATAAAGAACATTTAAAATCAACTTTGGTTGGCCAAAGTGCTGTACATAAAGATTAATACATTTTAAAACATTAAAAGCACAGGAGAAAAGACACATTTTTAACATGGATTTGAAATCAGCTAACATAGGAGCTGTTCTAACAGGCAGTGTAGGTTGTTCCACAGCTTAGGACCAGCCACTGCAATCGTGGGATGGACAGGAGATGATGATTTTGTGATCAAAGTGATCTGGATGGGTTGTGAGTAACAAGTCGGAAAAGCATTTAGGTGCTAGATTGTTGAGAGCTTTATAAGCAAATAATAGAATTTTAAAATCAATTCGTTATCGGACTGGTAGCCGGTGCAGAGAGCTTAAAATTTTTGTTATATGATGTAATTTTTGGCTTCCCATGAGAAGACGGGCTGCTGCATGTTGGACCATTTGGAGTCGAGAGCTGGATGACAGAAGTAACCCGACATACGATGAATTACAGTAATCAAGTCATGTTGAAATAAAATTGTGAATAACAGTTTCAAAGCTATCCCTGCTTAAAAAAGGTTTGACTTTGACTAACAGGCGAAAATGGAAAAAACTAGCACTAACTACAGCATTAATTTGTTTGTCTAATTTAAGACTTAATTGGTAAAATCCTATATCTTTATAAGGTATGGCGTGAGGGTGCCTATATCGACAGAGTTTTCATCAGAGTGCTCTTTTGACCCAAATTGGATATTTATTGTTTTATTATCATCGTTAAGTAGCCTAGCATTAAATTGTTAGTGAGCCACAATTTGAGTTTGTGAACACAGGCTTCCAATCTCTTATATGCTTAATTTTCTTTGTGCTTTATAGGAATTTATTAAACCGCTCTGTGGAATACTAGATTCTGATTGGTCAAATCGCACCATCCAGCGGTATGTTAAAGGGCACCTATTATGGAATTTTGAAAATTACCTTTCATGTAGTGTGTAACATAGATCTAAGTGAACGAAAACATCCAGCAAAGTTTTAAATATGAAAGTTCACCATATACAAAGTTATTGTCTCTCAAAAGTAAGAGTTGACTCTGAGTCGCTGATATGAATCAACAGAAGAAACAATGCCTTTTCTCTATCTAGATGACGTCAACTTGACAAGTTATTTGACTAAGATACGCCCTCTCAATGTGCTCGTAGACGCCAGTGAATCATGGCGACGAGCAGTGTTGTGCTAGTTACTAAGAAATAGTAACTAGTTACAGTTACTAGTTACTTCATTCAAAAAGTAACTCAATTACTTTGTTGATTACTGACACCAAAAAGTAATGCGTTACTGTTAAAAGTAACTTTTTAGTTACTTTTTTAAAGAAAGTTCTTTAATGTTCCCATTAATGCCCTTTTATGCATTATGGTCTATACAAACACAAAACTGACTTAAACAGAAAGTTTTAAACACTATTTTATTTAAGTCAGACCAGCACAAAATGAATATATCACAAGGATTTCTGAAATAACAAAACAAGCATTTTTAAAGCTAGTGACAGGATTTCTTTCTCAACATTGATATGTTCATGCAGCTGACAGTATATATATATGTTTTTACTGCATGTATGAATATTTGAGCAATACAATTTGATCATTCTTGTTAGTTCAAAGTACATTAACTAGGGTAATAACAGGTACAATACAATTTAAACTCAATTTAAAATGTATAAAATTTTGAAATAAAAACTAACAATGAATGATACTTCTACAATATTTATTAACCATATTTAATGCTAAAATTGTAGTCTTATTGTAAAGTATTACCAGTTTGTATGATTCAAGCTTAAAGAAGATGGCCATATATTTAAATATCTGCAAAGGCCAGAGCATTAAAATTATATAAATGTAGACCTATATTACATGTACAGTCTTTCACTTTATTTGCTTAAATTTTATAACACTTGATGATTAGAATGATTTGATTTTGATTTGATGTCAGCTCCATGAACATGTTGAGAAAGCAATCACGTCACTAGCTTTAAAAATACAACTTCGCCGGCTAATGATGAATGCATAAAAAGTGACCAGCTGGATATAAACTACTAGATAGTAACAATTGCGACATACATACAACATTTGGGTCAGGTCTGGGTGTGTTTTTTGTCACATTGCTTTAATCGCATGAGGTAAGTCAGCAGTAATGTTATTCCTCTCAGACTCAACGGCATGCTTCCGTTCTTTCTTCGCAGCCGCTCCAGCAACTAGCAAATTAATTTAAAAAAGTAACGGACAACGCACCATATGGTAACGGTAACGGAGTTACTGTCAAAAGTAACTGTGTTGCAGTAACGCGTTACTGCAACACTGCGACGAGACGCTGTGTTCTGAAGTGCGAATCAAAAGCGAACTTTTTTTTCACTGCCCAGGGACGAGCATGTGAAGAATCAGTGGCTAGAGTTCATATTCACAACTATACCACACAAGTATAGCCCAACCTTGTGCTGTGTTCACGCCATTTTAATGACGATTCCTTTACAAACATAAATGCTTTTAAGTGTGGATTCGGGAGCTGGTTGATACTGAAGGAAGGTTCAGCACCAAGTTTATTTGGATCAGCTTCCTCCGAATCACAACCTGTAAGTATTATTAATAATTGTTGCGTTTATGGGTTTTGTAGCATGCTCAATAAGTATGTGTGTGTGCTGTGTAAGTTACGCTCAGCGCAGCATCTAGGTCTAGGTCTCTAGGCGCAGCTTCTAGGTTCAGATTTCACATCTGAATTATGTGAAATGTTTGTCTTTGTTATTGGAGTTGTCATAAAGAATAGAGCGTATTGTAGCACTGCAGTGCTTTATCAATATGTTTATGCGTTGGGCTAACGCAAACAATAACTGACTGGATCATCTGACCAATCACCACAGATTGAACAGATTGAACGCAAAGGATGGGTTTGGAAAAGTGAGTCGCTGAACGAATCATTTGGGAGTCGGTGAGCAAATCAGGTAATAATAAATGCATATTATAAGACAACAAAAGTGTTTTTTGTCATTGTATGCATGTAAAACTGTTGTTGGGGACTCCCAGAATAATATTAGGAACATTTTAAATGCCATAATAGGTGCCCTTGTAGTCTTATAATATGCATTTATTTTTACCTGATTTGCTCACCGACTCCCTAATGATTCGTTTGACGACTCATTTGTCCAAACCCCTCCTTTGCGTGACGCTAATCGGCGGTGATTGGTCAGATGACGCAGTCAGTTATATTTTGCGTTAGCCCAAAGCTTAAACATATTGATAAAGCACTGCAGTACTACAATACGCTTCACATAATTTCACATATTTCAAAAAAAAAAAAAAATGACATTGGAGACCTAGAAGCTGCTGAGCGTAACTCTCACTCTCACACACACACACGCACGCACGCACGCACACACACACACACAAACACACACACACATAAAAGCAACAATTATTAATAGTACTTACAGGTTGTGATTCGGAGGAGGAAGCTGATCTAAATAAACTTGGTATTGAACCTTCCTATATCAGCCGACTCGCGAATCCACACTTGAAAGCATTTGTGTTTGTGAAGCGATCGTCATTAAAATAACACGAACACAGCTCAAGGTGGCTATACTTGTGTGGTATAGTTGTAAATATAAACTCTAGCCACTGAGTCTTCACATGCTTGTCCCTGGACAGTGAAAAAAAAAGTTCGCTTTTGATTCGCACTTCAGAACAGAGTCTCGTCGACATGATGTTGTCAGGTTTCTCTGTCTGCTCGGCGCGCGCACTGAGTGGGCGTGTCGAATTCAAATAACTTGTACAAGTGACATACGAAAGTTAGAGAAAATGCATCGTTTGTCTATCGATTCATATCAGCGACTCAGAGTCGACTCTTACTTTTAAGAGACAATAACTTTGTATACGGTGAACTTTCATATTTTAAACTTTGCAGGATGTTTTTGTTCACTTAGATCTATGTTACACACTACATGAAAGGTAATTTTCAAAATTCCATGATAGGTACCCTTTAAAACTCAGTCAAATCAATATTTTGTGTACAGTTATTTAATTATGTCATCGGGTATCGTGGACTCGCTCTCTCGTTTCATACAAACGCAGCTGCTGCCATTTTGCGACATCATCCAAAGGCCACTCTAAATTGTGCAGTTTTACTGTATTGGGGGGGGGGGGGGGGGGGTTACCGAGAGGGTCCGAAAACAAGTCAGTATCTGGTGTGTATCACATCTCCTTCGCATAGAGTTGATCAGGTTGTGGATTGTGGCCTCATTCATCCGTGAAGAGAACACCTCTCGAAAGTGCCAGACGCCATAGAATATGAGCATTTGCCCACTCAAGTCGATTACGACAACGAACTGCAGTTAGGTCGAGACCCCAATGAGGACGACGAGCATGCAGATGAGCTTCCCTGAGACCGTTTATGACAGTTGTCTGGCAGAAATCATTTGGTTATGCAAACCGACTGTTGCAGCAGCTGTCTGGGTGGCTGGTCTCAGACGATCTTGGAGGTGAAGATGCTGGATATGGAGGTTCTGGTGCTGATGTGGTAACACTTGTTCTGCAGTTATGAGGCCGGTTGGATGTACTGCTGAAACGCCTTTGGAGACAGCTTATGGTAGAGAAATTAACATTTAATTCTAGGGCAACAGCTCTGGTGAACATTCCTGCAGTCAGTATGCCAATTGCACGCTCCCTCAAAACTTCCCTCAAAAATAATCATGCTGTCTAATCAGCATCTTGATATGCCACAGCTGTGAGGTGGATGGATTATCTCGGCAAAGGAGAAGTGCTCACTAACACATATTTAGACAGTTTTGTGAACAATATTTGAGAGAAATAGGCCTTTTGTGTACATAGAAAAAGTCTTAGATCTTTGAGTTCAGCTCGTGAAAAATGGGGGCAAAAATTATGTTTATAATTTTGTTCAGTGTATTTATGTGGCGAAATGCAATGTAATAAGTCGTATGACTACCATATCCCTTAAATGCCAGTCTAGTTTGATTTTGCTGCTTGCTAGCAACTGCTCTCTCCACAGAAGCTTTGCGTTTAAATCCCTAATAAAATATTTCAACTTAGATCAATTATGTCGTTTCTAATTATTTACTTATGTAGCAAGTAGCCGTGTAATAAGCTGGATAATGTACATCCAGTCGGTTAATTATCTAAGAATAAACCCCGTAAGGGTGATTCAAGACCCTCATCACCTATCTGTGTTTATTCTGAGATAACAACCGACTGGGTTGTTCCGCATAGCAATGGTACGACACACCAAATCTAATTATAATTGATCCCAAAAGAAGCGTGGATAATGAAAATAGTAGGGGTGGATCCAACTATCCTCATCTGTGGAGTATCCAAAATACACCACAGATGAGGTAAGCAACAGAGGATGAATGAACACCTAAACTAACAGAGAAACTTCTAATAGACAGGAAGATCATTTGATTACCACACCTGTGATACCCAATAGAACGTTCCAGCTGAGATAAAAGAATACTGTGATCTACAAAGTGAAAGCGCAATAGATGAATTATAAAAAATAAATTTCTCCAATGACAAAAATCATGCTCAGTAATCAAGAATACAATTTTGAGCAAAATAATTGAAAAAAAATAATCCGTTTAACCATTATACACCATAACTAAGTTTTCACTGACTAAAACTAGACTTAAATTTCCAGACTTTTACCCCTGAAAATTATTATTATTTTTAAATTATAAACAATTTTTTTTTTTATAAAAAAACTACTTATGTCCTTATTAAAATAAGTCCTAATCTTGGCTTAGTCTAAGCCCTGTCTGTGAAACCAGGATTTAGTCAAAAAAATAATAATAATAATAATAATAATTGGTTGACAATAATTACAATAAATAAATAAAGGGCATTTGACACAGGACTAAGAGTAAAACAATTTAAATAATAATACAAAATAAAAATAAAAAGCTGACACCAGTCGCAGGTTTGTTCTGATGGGGGTCAGCAGAGAAAAATATGCTAAAGGAGAAAATGCTCCATTTAGATGGAAGTTGACAATATTGCATTGCCATGATTTTAAAAATAATCACTGAGATAATACCAAAGTAAGCATGTGCACGCCATTTAGACACATCATGAAGAAGAATGAATGTGGAGTGTATGCTAACAGTCAAAAATCAGTGGATTTGAAGAGCACTATGTGATGGAGATAATGACAGACGTCTGTTTGATGATCAGGGTTTATTATGGACCCAACAACAGAGAGCCCAGCAGCCTCTGCTGATGGAGGAAATGGACAGCAAATAATGTGAATTGTCGAGAAGTCTCTGATTAGGCTCCTCGGTGGCAATGCACTAAATTTAGCCTGGACCCCGGAGGTATGCTGAACGCTTACTCCAAACCACCCACAGAGAAAGAGACATTGCTTGTTTACACTATAAAATGTGAACATATGTAGCCTGTGCCTTAAAGAGCTGTTTCGACATTAGCTGACTCTTTAAAATGAAGTTCATTGGTGTAACTTAATAAAGGCAGGATCAATAAGTTAATTACACATCTAATTACTATTGTTTTGTTTTCTTTACGTTATTTTAACTTCATTATGATTAGTGCCATTTGTCTAGAAAGGCTCTAAAAGTTATCTAATTTAATATTCAGTTTTCAAATTTTAGAAATCCAGTCACAACCATGAATTTTACAATCCTGTTAAAGCGCACAACAGCCTGAAGCCTCGGGACACTGTTTTTATGGCTTCATATGTTGCAAATGACAGTTGAAGCCTGTCATGTAATGTCCATCACTAATCTAATATAAGGAAAATGTAACTTATGCTTTCTTCCAGTAAAGATCCTTTAATGCTTTAGGATATATATTGTATACTTTGATAGTTTACTGTTTTATGTTTTACCGTTAACATTTAAGGTGATGTTTTTAAGTCTATAGAATTACTACTGTATATGTTGCTTCTTCACGTCATAAAACGTCTCTCACGTCATAATGCCCAGAGGATGAACATGCAATGCACGCAGTGAAGTCTTCTGAATTATTTACATGCTTTGACTGTGATTCTAATAGCAGTGGAAATTCTGCAAACTCTATTTCCTGAATAGACACCGCAGGCGTCATTTAGATCTGTGAAATTTAATGAACTTGTTCAGACCTAATTTTTCCCATCGGCGTGAGCACGTGTTATACGTCTTGGATAGCTTAATGAAACAACAGCATGCCTTTACCAAGAGCTAAAAGTGTGTTTTATTGCTAAATTTTACAAGTGCTAAATTAGTAAAAACTTTGTTTTATTTAATGCAGTTTGAAATCGAAATTAATCAACGTAATTTTTTTTTTCTTTGTATTTTCTCTTTCAAAATGTTGCTCTGTGTTTCTCAACTGGTCACTGTGTGACCGCTGATGTATTTACATGTGTAATCATGATTCACTATATATATTAAACAGGGCATATTCAGAAATCTAAAGATTTTGTATCCCAAGGACACATGTGGCACAATCGAGATTGTAATTAAAAGAAAAAAAGACTATTTACAACAGCCATGAACTTTCACATGAAAATCAATGCTTCGATGACAGTTCACACACTAACAAGTCTTCTAGGTCACTAACAAGGTTCTTCACTCATATGTAAATGTTGGTCACAGGTGGGATTTTAAAGGGTTTAATTAAACAGTTAAACTAAATCAGGTTTCCACATACTTCATTACCCTTTTGTTGTATCATCTCCCATTGACTTACTGCGAAATGCATCAGAAACCAGTAAACCATAGGATTATAATCGCACCGACATCTGAATTACCACTCTGCAATGACAAATCAAGCTGTAGCGATGCTGCTAGAAACAGTTTACAGTTTTCCAAGATATAACAAGCATTGTCATTTCCCCTACACCCTTACAGTAATAATCATTTAATAATTTGATATCACCATTTGATATTGTACACCAATTTGATATGCACCAGTGCTGAATGATTACCATATAAATGCCATATTCTTATATACCATTTTACATGAAAAAACATCCTAGAGTCATCATGAAAAATAATGAATGTGCAGTGTATGTTAAAAGTCCAGAATCGGTATTTGAAGAGGCTGTTGGAGTACTATGATGCCAATAATGACAGATATGTGTTTGATGATAGGGCTTTTTCTTACAAGAAAGATCCCAGCAGCCTCTGATGGAGGAAATGGGTAGCAAATAATTGTATCATTTACACGTAGCCTAGTCAAGTCTCTGATTAGGCTCGTTGCAGCCTATAGTAGCTAACTATCCAACTTTTGAGATTAGCTACTGAAATGTTTTGTAATATTTAACGCCCCAACCACTACAAGCTTTTGTGAGGGTTCTCCAACCTCTCCATTATGGCATGGTCAAGATAAGCTTTGGTACGTCTTTGTTAGAGTGTACGAGAACGAGTGGCTTTGAATGAACGATCTGAAACGGCTGTCTGGCGTGTCGAGAGATCCTCACCTTTGGCGCGCGCTGGTTGCGTCTTGGGCAGCAGGAGCGCGTCTCCGCAGGTGTCGTTGGGGAACTCCAGACTTCCGTTTGAGGTCCCGTTCTGAAGCTGGAGACATCCCCAAATCCCAGACGTATCATTTAGCGTTTGTAAATCCATTTCGGACCTAACCACAACTATTTTAGTAGTTCCTCGCAATCATAAGTGTCTAATAAGAGCGCAATTGTAGCTAAGTGGCTTAGAGAGTATTTTACATTTAAAGAGGATATTAAGAGGCAATAAAACAACAAAACGAAAAAAAAGGTAATCAGGGAGAAATAGGATTCGTTTGTGCAGGTTAAAACGTGTCAGCCGTTGTTGCGCAGCAGTGTGAAGGCACAGATGCTCTGTATGAGAATGTGATGAAGCGCGGAGCGGCACTGGGTCTCTCGCGCGTGGACTGAGGGTTTATTGATGAGCTCTTAAACAGCAGGGGTGGGAGTTTGGGGGAGTGTCGGTGGGATTCTGGGATTTGAGCATCCTGGAGAGGTGGAGACATTGAAAGGACTTTGTGGAGTACGTGAGCAAAAGGCTTAGGGAAAGTTACGAATGATGAGAGGTGGAGTGGAGCATCAGCTCCCTCTTGTGGAAGCAAAACTGGTTGCAAGACGTCGATTTTCCAAGCCTGGGCATTATTTTTGGACACTACTGTATATTGCTAAGAATTTAGAATTGCATTGTTATTTTAACTGCAAAAGCCTCCTTCACGATATATGTAGTGCAGTCTGGTTAGGCCTACTTGGATTTCGATATTGTGGACTTGACAGTAGGCTACCTAACACACTCTTTTTACAGCCAATAAATGGCCATATAAAACAAGTAAATAAAGTGGTTAAGAGATATCCCTGCAGACTTCATAGATTTACAAGTGCGTTTCTTGTTAAAACTCTTTTTTATTAAATTTATTTTAGGTAGAGTATGGTCACAACAGAGAATAATCCTCCAGCCACGGGACATGGTTAAATAACTCACCTTTTAGATCAACCTTTGGCCTTTCAAAGTCCTTCACACACACTTACACAGTGTAGATAACACCTGAGCAGAAGCAAGCAGCCACCTCCTTTAGACTGGGACACTGAGGAGACTGCAGCTGGTGAGTGGCATACACTTCTTTTCAGAACATACATATACGTTTAAATATTATCTGATTTGAGGTGTAACTTACAATCTGGACAAATAGATTCAGAGTCATGTCATTTGAACTGTTTGTTTATCAGAATAGAATAGAATAGAATAGAATAGAATAGAATAGAATAGAATAGAATAGAATAGAATAGAATAGAATAGAATAGAATAGATAATAATGTATAATTGAATGTATAATTTGGAAAATATTTACAGAGGCATGTCATTTGAAATTTTTTTTCTGAATAGAATAGAATAGAAGAGAATAGATAATAATGTATAACTGAATGTATAATTTGGAAAATATATACAGAGGCATGTCATTTGAAAGTTTTTTTTCTGAATAGAATAGAATAGAATAGAATAGAATAGAATAGAATAGAATAGAATAGAATAGAATAGAATAGAAATTTAACTTCCCATTTGGAAAGTATATTTAGAGTCATGTCATTTGAAAGTTTTTATAAGGATAGAATAGAATGGAATGGAATAGAAATGTAACATACAATTTGGAAAATATATAGAGTCAGTTTTTATCAGAAGTTTTTATCAAAATGGAATAAAATAGAATAGAATAGAATAGAATAGAAATGTTGTACCCGGATCCCTGAGTTCTCCTTTGGAATCTTGTTGAGAAATGTTATCATGGAACTTCCTGACCCGTTTGACAGCTTAAGTGAAATTCTTGTTTTCAAATTATTTGTACCAGATGAGAAACTTAAAGCAAGTAGCATTAATTATTAAACTCCAGAAAGGAGGTAGTTGTAGGCCTAATGTGATGGTGTGAAAGCATTACCAGCTCATATAGCAGTTCATGAAGCGCTCAAGTGTGAGAAGTGTACTTCAGCTCTCAGCTGATGTGTGAGGTATTATGTAATTGATATGGCATCTGTGGTGCTTTAATCTACAGCTTTGTTTATGCAGTTTTCCCTGGTAAAACATTTATTAAAATGAACAAAGGCTGTAGGCAATCTTGCTAAAGCCTTGGAAGCCTGGATGACGGGTCCTCACATTTGAGTCTACTGTTTTGTAAAGATTTTATGATTGACATTCGTAATTACTGAGATAATGTACATGCGTTTTAGACCAAAACATAGTTTAGAATAAACACATTCAGCCACTTTGGTAACAATGAACAATCACAGAATCAGAGTACTCCCTCACTCTCTTTCTTTCTTTCTTTCTTTCTTTCTTTCTTTCTTTCTTTCTTTCTTTCTTTCTTTCTTTCTTTCTTTCTTTCTTTCTTTCTTTCTTTCTTTCTTTCTTTCTTTCTTCATGATCTGTAATCGTAATTGCAGAGACAAGGTACAAGCGTTTTAGAGCAAAGTGTACTTGGACATAAACACATTTATCCACTTTGTTAACAATTAACTGTTGGGTCAGGGCGCTGACTCTATTATTTATTTATTTATACGTTATTTCTTTCTTTATTTTACACATTACTGATATTATTGCGCATGATTTATTAATGTATATAAGAATCAAAAGGTTGATACATTTAATACTTGCTCTAATCATTTAATTTGAGTTGATATCTAATTAAAAGTAACTACTTTAATTTTAATTTATATATAATTAAGAAAACATACCTGTTCTGCCTCTGAAATGATTTGACCTTTTATGGGTTTTTAGCTAAATGACCTGCTCAGAAATATAAGTGTTGACTTTAAACCTTAATTAGATTGGCATATGCACCCTAACACAGGTCGATGATTATATGGCCTTTGACAATTCTATATTACCCCAGTTATCACCTCCATTTCAAGATTACAATATTACATAACCGTGTCAGCTTGGAAGGGTTCCTCTTTGTTTAATCTGCACTTGTCTGCTGCCATTGGTTACTAACACCTGTGATTTATCTCACAACATTTTGTCGTTATAACTCTGCTACGTATACTGAGAAATGAAATCGGTCTCCCCTCACTTCATTGGTACATTCTAGATTGTAATCACCAATTTGATCAGCAAATGACTGGTATATAATGAGCATCTGATAAGATAACATAAGATGTACCAAGAAGAGCATATTATCACATGTTAGTGATGCAACACTGATCGATCAATGTTTCCAAACAGGAAAAATGGCTGGGCCAAAACCACGTATTATTTCTCTGACCAAGCGAGAGGGACAGGGCTATGGCTTCTACCTCCGAGTGGAGCAGGGCGAGGAGGGTCACTTGATCCGAGCCCTGGAGATGGGCGGCGGGGCTGAGCTGGCTGGTCTGAAGGATGGAGACCGCATTATCAAAGTCAATGGGACTTTTGTGGACAATCTGGAGCACAGTCAGGTTTGACATATTTGGAAATGGCTTTTCATGAAATAAATCTCATGATTGTGGCTACTGAAAGGAAAACAATGTTTTATTCAAAATGTTTCACCTCGCATTTGACTTTTTCTCGGGTCAGGTTGCAGATTTGGTAAGAAATAGTGGGATGAGCGTCACATTGCACGTTCTTGGAGAGGAGCCATATAAGACGGCCAAAGCCAACGGTGTGAATCTTGCCGACCCTCAGTCCCAGTCAGGTCAGAGCCAACCCACCATGAATGGAGTGTCTGCACCAGCCGCTAAAGCCAAACTTTGTTATCTGCAAAAATCCAGCAGTGGATTGGGTTTCTCCTTAAAGTCCACCAAAGGTAAGCTATAAAACTCCCATAGCCAGATATTTGACTGACAGTATAACACCTGGTCTACAATTTGGGCTAAGAATTGAATACTTGAACAAAATAGACCATCAAGTTAAATTTCTCCCTTAGTCTGAATCTTTTAAAGAAATGCCTCTAAACTGGCGAACGCTGGTAAATCCAGTCATTAGTTCATCCTCAGAAATGTTCATGGTCAGCAAGTCAGGTTGCCAACTCAAGAACGTGTTTTCCAGTCAGCAAATATCAGCAAATGGTCATCTGAGGCTGAAAAATTAAAGGTTAACTAATTTTCTCAGACCTGTCTTGGATAAATCATCCAATATGTTGATAATTGTCTGAAATATTTGGAATGACTTGTGAAATGAAGTACAAAGTTATTTGTTCTAACCCTGTTTTCTCTCAGTTACTCAAGGCATGTTCATGACAGATGTGGTGTCAAGAGGAGTAGCCGATCAGGCGGGTGTGAAGCTAGGTGATCGTTTGGTGGAGATAAACAGCGAAAATGTTGAGAGTCTCACACATGATCAGATTGTTAAAAAGGTAAGTTAGATTGTCATCCTAACTACAATAATTCCTGTCTAACAGTTGCTCTTTTTAACAATTTTATAATACAGTTGCATGTTTTAGGTTTTCCGAAAAGCTTTAAAGGGATCATTCTGTCATCATTAACTCACCCTCATGTCCATTCCAAACCTGTAGACTATATTTCTTCTCAGAACACAAAAGAGGATATTTTGAAAAAATCTTGATAACCATGCAGTTTTGGTTCCCATTCACTTCCATTGTATTTTTTGACAATACAATGGAAGTCACTGGGACGCGAAACTGGTTACTGAAATTCTTCAAAATTATCTTAATGTTGCCTTCCACAGAAGAAAGAAAGTCATACAGGTTTGGAGCCACATAAGGGTGAGTAAAAGATGACAGAATTTTCATTTTTGGGTGATCTATCCCTTTAAAGAGGCCATTTTACAAAGTCTTGAATTTGTTTTTGGAGTTTACTAGAATAGGTTTTAATGTTTGCATGTTCAAAAACACATTATTTTTCACATATTTTACATTGTTGCAGCACCTCTCTTCCCAGTCTGTCAGTAATGCACTGTTTAGTTCCTTCGGAAGCCCCTCCTTCCGAAATGTGCTCTGATTGGTCAGCTGGACTAGCCTCGTGAGACCATCCTGATCTCGCGAGCTTTCAAGGTTTCACTCGCAGATCAGTCTGGATACTTTCCGTTAAAGAAAATTTGGGAGCAGTTCACCAAACGAGCGTCCAATCAGCGTTGGCTTTGAGGCGGGTTGAGGTGTGACGCAACGAGAAGCGCGACAGTTCAGTCTTAAGAACATGGCTTCACGGCTTCAGCGGATGAAACTAGCATCAGTGTGGCTATCGAGCAAGTTTTATCGGAATTACAGAGTTATTACGGAATTACAGAGCTAACGAGCCTTTACCTGCAGCAGCAAGAGTAGCCTGGCTTGTGGTTGTGTTTTCGTCGTCGCTCTCATATGCTTCGTTGATCTGATTGGTTGATTTGGCCCGTCTATCACCAACATAGGCCAATCAGCTAACCAGTATTTTCGCCCCTTACCAAAACTACTTCAACGGAAGGTTTCCAGATGGATATGCGGAGCAAATCCATCTGGCGGAGTCAGGTTACAGCTGGACCAACGTGTTGTGATTGATCAACCGTTTCAAGTGTGTTTTGGAAATGTAATGTCCCTTACCATAACCGCGAGTTTCAACACATTACTAATGTAACTTATCCAGGCTTCACTTATTTTTTTATATGCCTTGGGCAGGAATTATATTAATGAAGAATATTCTGACGTGTACGTTACCGGAAGAAAACTCAAGACTACAATTGAGGCATTTCAGGGAGTTCAGAAACAGTGCTTAGTGATATAGCGAATAAATCCATTTGGAGTGACTGTGCTTTGTAACTTTGCAGGCCTTTTTCATGCTCATACAACAACATTAAACACTAAAGTTGTAAATGTAAAAGTAGTCAAATGGATATGTAAGTTGATCATGTAAAAAACAATAGGTCCTTAATAGCTGCCATGCATGATGCTAAAGACCTTGACCCTAATGTTTTACCCTGCATTACCCCAAATATCAGTGCTTTGAGGAGAATATTATAATAATGTATTCCATTTGTTATTGCAGGTGAAAGCAGCCGGTGACAGATTGATGCTTCTGCTGGTGGATGAGGATGCTGACAAATACTTCAAGAGCAAAAGCCTTCGACCAGGGGTGGCTCATGCCACGGTTAGGCACCTCTCACATAAGCCACGCATTGCAGACATGATCAAGAGAGCAGATGGTTATGGCTTCATCCTGAAAGAAGACTCTAAACGTTCAGGTGAGTGTGCCATCTGCCATAGTATATCAACATGAAATACTCATTTACCCTTTTACACGTCACTTAAGTCAAATGTGTTATAATTTATCATGCTCATATTGACTTTTAGGCCTTGTCAAAGTTAGATGCAGTCTAAATTAAATCTGCTTCAGTTGTCCAAATACTTGAAAAAGGCTATTTGTGAGCTTTTATTTTGGGTAAATGAAACCTTTCCAAGTGTCTTGTTGGCTTACCTGTTGCTTCCTCCTGAGGGATGTGTTATAGCAGTGCACTTTTTTTTCAACTAGCCAATGCATGTAAAAGTAGTTGTAGATTTGAATATTTAATGTCACAAGCTATTTATTATTTTTGTACTGTAAGTAGTAAAAATTTCATTCTTTAGAGTCATTTTGCAGATGCATTTCATTATGCGTCCTGTGACTTACAGTACACTAATTGCATGGACGTCTCACTGGAGCAACCTAAGATTAAGTGCACTGCTCACAAAGGAAATACAGCAGGATTGTAATGTTCTGGGTCCTGGAAATTTGATGTTAGCAGCCCAGAGTCTATTAACCATTGAATTACTATACTTTTGTTTAGCATGGTGGTGCCAACTGAACTTACTGAAGTTTATTGCAATGTAAGGACAATGTTTTCATGTTGTAAAATTAGCATTGCGTAACTGAGGAATTTTGATAACACTGAACAATGCAAAGGTTATCTACTCCAATGGCTCTATGATGCTGTAAAAAGCATTTCAGTGTGATTAAATACCATGACAACATGGATATTTGAGTTGACTAAACTTACAATTTTAAGGCAGCATGAACACTTACTTTCAATTATGCAGTAAAGCAGCTCTAAAAAGACAATACTTAACATTATTCAGTTGAAATCAGTCCAGTGTTGTTTCATTTTGGTTCAATGCCTGTGTAAATTATGAAACCAGTTCAATTCAGCTAATAATACATTAAAATGCCTAAATCGGAGAGACTATTTACACCATGTGCAAACAGCCTACCTTGTTGGCAGAGGCTATTTACACTCACTCCACTCACCATTGTCTGATTCAGCCAGACACAATTGCAAAAGAAACCCATGTAATAACAGTAGCAGTGGCCTGGAGAGTAGGGCAGGTGGTCTTTAGACGCGACCGACCCAAGTTCGAAACCGTCTTTTCCGAACTCACTCTTTTCCCTTATCCAATCACATCTCAGTGTTTATTTAAATGATATTTAAAAAGTGAAAATAGTGCGTAATGGGTATTTAATAGTGAGAATAAAGTGTTTATCAGATAGGGTTATGGGTCGGTGTAGGGGAGGGCTTTGGAGACAGGAACAAGTAATGTCCCAATAAGGAATTTATGATTTTTATAAATAGAATCATATACACTAAATATGTTATTATTGCATAATGTTTTATACTGTATTTCAATACAATGAGGTGCAAACATCTGCCACAACATATAGTATCTAACACATATTTGCATTTAGTGCAAAGAAAATTATATTTTCACTTTGTATAAATGTAGCATTTAACACTAGTGCAAAATTAAATTTGTTAAATATGTATATTATTTTATTAGAATTAGTAATGAATTCCAATACTAATAATACTTTGTGAAAGGATAAAGTGAGAAGTAGAAACTGTTTGTGTCATGTTTTCAATATGTCATATTTGGTGCTGTCTTAGCACTATGTTGCCTTTGGCTTGCTCAGTTGGGATATTCAAATTAATTAAACAATCATACCATTGATCAGCTCTACCAAACTTGGATGTCCTTTTTGGATGTCCAGTAATAAACAAACATTGTTGAGTTATTTTGATTGATATTGTAAAGCAGCTTTGATACAATCTGTATTGTGAAAAGCGCTATATAAATATATTTGACTTGACTTGACTTGACTTAGGTCATTACATTGGAGAAATAGACAAAGGAAGCCCTGCGGAGAGAGCAGGACTGAAGGATATGGACCGACTTGTGGCTGTGAACGGAGAGGAAATCGATAACTTCACACATGAGCAGGTGGTGGACAAAATAAGTAAAGAAGGAAACAAGTGCTGCCTCCTGGTGCTGGATGCTGAAACCGAGAAAATGTACAAATTGGTGAGTCCTTTTCATTCACTGACATTGTTGCAATACAGCAGTAAACATTCATTTGAATGTAGAACGTCTGGTGACTGCATACTTAAATCAAAATGAAAAATTGGGTACTTTATTTCAATGGTCCTCTTTAGACATTCTACTAACTATAAGTGATTTGCAACTACATGTCAACTAACTCTCATTAGAGTATTATTTAACTGTCTGCTTAATATCTGCTTACACTTCATTTTGATGTTCCCCAGCAGACATTCTGCTGACTATAAGTAACTTTGCAAACATATCAAATTATTCTAACCCGAACCCTAACCTAACAGTCTACTAACAGTACAAATATTCTAATGAGAGTACACAAAGGTAGTATAGTATGCATAGTATATCTAATGTGGACCATCACAATAAGTGCAACCAAAAATTGTAGTCTTAAATATTCCACTTGCATTTGTTTTATATTATACATTACATTCTATATTGAATTATTGAATAATATTGTATTGTTAAGGGTGGTGTTTCTCCACTTCTGTACTGGGAGGAAATGAGAGGATCCTGCCCGGCTATCCTGAGCATGAACCTACTCCAGCAGTGCCTGCCTGTCCCTGTCCCCGGCTGTACCTGTCCCGGCTGTACCTGTCCCAGCAGTCCCGTGGGACCGCACAACCCAAACATGTGCCGACTGGAGAAGACCGCTGCTGGGTTTGGTTTCCATCTCAATGGCATCCAGGGAGTTAACGGACAGTTCATCAAAGAGGTCTGAAAAATGCCCTATACATTGAAATTTATAGAAAGCTTGTCTAGATCTATTTTTTACAGGTTCAGTGTTTCAATAGGTTCACTCATGACATGTATGACATGTATGACACTTGTGTGACTGACTTTCTTCACCACAACCCAAAAGGAGAATATGTAAAGAATATCCCTGCTGTTCTTGTCCATTTAACGAAAGTGAATTGGGTGTGGTGTCTGTCAAGCCCCAACATATCAGGAAAGCACCATAAATGCTTAAAAATGCTTTAAAACCATTTGTCCACAAACCATATAATCCAAGTGCCATATACTCAAAATGTAGCAATACATTTAAGATTTTAAATATCCATCCTTTTGGATGGGACATTAACTATAATAAACTTAATGTGGTGCATATTTGTCTGTAATACATCCATTAAACAGATAAAACAAAAATGAAAATAGGTACGATTTCTGTAATATTACTAATCAACTGAACGTGTTTTAAATAAACAATAACCAAGTTTATACATTTATCATCAACAAGTTTATTTCAATCTCACATATTTTAACTTATTCAATATATGCTCATTTTACAGCTAGCCATATTTTAACCATGTTCATGCTTGTTAACTGAATAAATTTTTTCATGAAAAACAGAATTGGTTGACATTTCAATTTAAGTTGTTATTCACTTATAAGCTATGACATATATAGTATATGGATACTCAAACCAATTGTATGATACTTTTATTGTCTATACTGTACTTTCGTCAATTTAGAGTTTAATAGACTTGCTAGGAAAAAATTATCTTCACAAATATCCTTCAGATATAGAACATGAGGGTTAGTTACTGTTTTGAATTTGTATTTCTTTATTTTTATTCAAATTTGTATGTAATTTGAATTTTTTTAATGAATTTATGTAAATGTTAATGCATTTAAATTAATGATTTTTTTAATGAATTTTTCCTTTAATGGATTTTTCTGCTAGGTGGTGAAAGGTGGAGCAGCAGACAGAGCTGGACTGGAGGATGAAGACATGGTTGTGGAGGTGAATGGGGTGAACGTGGAAATGAACACACATGAGGAAGTGGTTAACCTCATCCGAAAGAGCGGGAACACGCTGGTCCTCTTAGTGGCTGAGAGGACAGCCTATGACCACCTGAAAGCACAAGGGATCGCCATCACCCCTCAGCTGCTGAATAAAGAGCCCTCCGCTGATGTCCCAGCACCAGCGTATACACAAGAGGACAAGAGGAAAGACACAGAAAGTGACAGTGAAAGACCAGCCACTCCACCAGCTCAAACCCGTTCAAGGGTCAGTACTGCGTTTCAACATTTCCTATTATCAGCAGACAGAACTATGAAAAATAAAACACTGAAGAGATGCTGAAAATTCAGCTTTGTCATCACAGGAATAAATTACATTTTAAAATATGTTCAAACAGTTATTTGACATTGTAAGATATTTTGAAGAAAAAAATTTGATCAAATAAATGCAACATTGAGACATAAAAAGAATCCCAAAAACATTTGAACAATATAGAGTATTGTTATTGTATTTGTTTTGTCATATTCTGAGCCTGAGGTATATCTATAAACTATATGACTAAACCCCCCCAAAAAATCTAACTCCAGCATCTATGTTTTCATCCTAGGCTTCTTCTTCATCATCCTCATCCTCATCATCATCAGATTCGAGTGAGGACGAAAGACTCTGAGCACACCACACTTTCCTGTACCAACAGATACTTTCAATAATATCCCTTTATTTTAGTGTCCTTGTTAGACATGTTACATGCACTTCTTATATAGTCATAACACTAAATTATGCATAATTACATGCAACCAGCTCTAAACCAAACCCTATAGTAAGTACGTGTTTATTATTTTACTCAGTACTTAAATATATAATTACACTGTAACAAGGACACCTTGAAATAAAGTGCAAGCCTTTCAATACTGTGATTTAGTGACAGGTCGATGCACTTACCTGATAAACTACTGCACAATCTATGAAGAGAGGAAGAAATGCCCATTTTAACAAGAGACTGTAAGAACATTGATTAAACAACTTTAGTAAGGATATCAAATACAACAGATTATTTCTGTACTGATTTCATTGGGATCTACAACAACGACAATCTATTTAAACTTGCTTTATTCACTTTGACGCATGAAATGTTAAATTACAAGCGGTTACAGACTTTCAGAAAATGCACACTTGATGTTTAATTTATTCTACGAGATGTTTTTTTTTTTTTTCTGTTGGATGCCTATTGAATAAAACCTGCTCTTTATTTTGTGCAACATCAAATTGAATTCTGTGTAACCCATTCTTTTCATTTTATAGGTGCATTTAGTGTTGGCATTGCTGTTCTTCATGTACCAATACGGTGTTGTAAGACAATGTTTTATGCAAATTACACTGAGTTTCAGAGAGCAACCTACACAATAATTAAAGTCGGCATGTAATTGAAGTTGCGATAGTCTTTTATTCCATATTGTGACTTATATTTGAGTTAAACATTGGACTTGATTTTGTCCATTGGCAATTGATTGGATGGTTGTGGTTTGCTGTTGGTCGATCTCATGTGTTGAAATGTTGGTGCAAGAGGGAGGGGAAGATATTTTGATTACAATGGTACATGCATTTTAAAACAAATAATGAGGTGTACATAAAATACTGCAATTTTCCATAAGAAAATAAGATTTGACTTCCATTTTACCTGTCCCCCCCCCAAAAAAAGAAGTCTGTGTCCACCATACTGAAATTTAGACTCGTTTTTGCTTTTGTCCGTCTTCCTGCGTTCATATCTTTTCATCTTCTGTGGTTGTACAGGCACTGATTCACCGATGGCCTCCACTGGTAAAGCATGAATAAGTGTAGATGTGTTCACACCATGTCAGAATTACCGTAATTACCAGATTTCAAGCATTCACTTTCTCACTTGTACCTCATGACTGCTACAGATTGATTTAGCCATAGAAACCCATCATTTCGAGTCTGAGGACGTGAACTGCTCCGAGTAGAATGTCACGGGGTCGTCATCTAATAATTACAACATGTGTGTGAACATAGCTTCGTTGGCTGCATTCGAAATAGCATCTATCCTTGCAACAATAATGCCCAATCCTATTTTTGGAGATCTAACTTCCTGAAAAGTTTAGCTCCACCCCTGATCAAACACAACTGAACTTCAGAAGCACCTGATAATTACAGGTGTGTGTTGGAGAAGGGTTGGAACTAAACTCTGCAGATAGGTAGACCCCTAGCAACAGATTTGGACACCTATATTGATGGGTAGGCAAACACAGTATGTGACAAAAGAAGTATGACCGAATTTACTTGTGAAAGAGTTGGCAAAAAGTAGCCGGATGTCCTACTTCCGACGAGTTTCTGAAATGCACATATGATGGACACTACTATCCCATGAGGCCATGGGAGAGGAGTTGTGAATGGCAGTGAAGTGACGCAGCTGATGCTGATAGGTCACAAGATAATGACAACATGGCAAATGTATTGCATTCATACTACACATATTTCAGCCCGTTCTCATCCCAAGGCGTCATACATGTGACGCTTTTGACATTTCGTCGAAATCTTACGCACATGGCATCCTTTAGCGTCAATATGAGACGCAGAACCCAAGGCGTCATACAGGTGATGCGCGTCTAAATCCGACGCACATGGCACCCTTTAGCGTCAATATGAGACGTAGATCCCAAGGCGTCATAACCTAACGCTACCCCAGACCTAAACCTACCCATAACCGTGCGTGTTATATTGATGCTAAAGGGTGCCATGTGCGTAAGATTTCGACGAAATGTCATATGGCGTCACCTATATGACGCCAAAGGATGAGAATGCGTTGCATATTTCATACAGAACGTACATTTTTTGTGCTTGCAGAATAAGTAATTGCCCTCTTTAGTTACTTATTTTGAATAAGCATTTTCAGATGCAACAACTGTCTAACAATCACCAGACATTAAACGCAAGGAATCTCTGAGACATTTAGAGAAACATCTCCGGTCACGTCACTTCAAAATGGTGAAATATGTTGAGGGGAGAGACCTGCAACATGCATATTTAAAACTTATATAAAAATGAGTGTACACAATTGTTCTTCACAAAAACACTATTTCCTAATGTGTAAAACCTTTTAAACCAACACCAAACTACTAAATGCACCTTTAAGAAACAGTGGAAATGCTTGAAAAGCCTTTTAATTGAATTCTGAGCTGACTTCATTTGAGCATAAACCCCAGGCAGTTACATCTCTGGCAGAGCCTTTTTAGTAAATCAAAAGCACCCATCCATCTAACACAAAAGGATAACACAATAGCCTAAACTAACATATATGCCAGCATTATTTCAGATTGTGACTCTCACTCACTTTATCAGCATGTGCATCATTCTCAATGTCCCTGGACAAGACATGAAATGATAGTAACCATTAACAGGCTTGTAAGAAAAACAAGAGTCCAACAGTCCACTGTAACATCTCTGGGTGTTGCTGAGATATATACAGTATGTGTTGTCTATTAATGATAAAAGATGGTTCAAGACTGATTTCATGCCAAACAAACTAGTAGGATGGGTTATTTTGTTCACCTACCGTGGAAAACATAATAACACCTGGAATAGGAATTGTTATGCTCTATATAAAAAATGACACCAATAGTATATGCAATTTTGTTCCCTCCAATAATATAAGTCTATTCAAATGATACAGAGAACCAGCATCACAGTCTTTAAACCCAAAGTCAAATAAACACTGTCTCTGGGCCACTCCTGATTCAGGAAATATAGACCCAATAATGCTCATTACATGATAGAGGCATGAAAGTCCTTCTAAAAGAAAAGGCACATTTCAGTCCTGTGCGTCTGTGTCTCTGATGAGGTCACAGGGTCATGTGCTTCTCAGGTGCCTGTTTATGGGCCAGGTAGAGGAAGAGGATGCTGGAGAGAGCGCTGACCAGGAAGATGACGTCAAACCAGCGGTGGTAGAAGTTAAACTGCAGTTCTCCCAGTACCTCAGTCACTATAGTGCGGTACTCTAAAGGCATGCTCATCCGCATCAGGAGCACCGACGACACAAAATACATGCCCTAAAACAGACAGCAGAGAGAGAGAGTGAGATGTCACATCATTTTGGGTATAGTAAGGATTTGCAATATTAACAGTTGGGAATCAAAAATAGTTGCGCTTTTTTAAACAATACTGGAACCAAAAGTTTTTATGACTTTTGACTCTTTTAATGGTTCTTGAACATAATATATTGGTAAATTAATTTAGATTTGGAACCAGGAATGTTTCTTTATGATTCCTTTCACAATATATTCAAGACTATATTAGTTTCTATATTAGACTACATGAGATAATATTGATTATTACATAATATTAGACTATTTTCAATTTGCATATATATATAACATTTTAAAATTTTTATTTATGTTGCACACTGAATTGTTTTTACTCTTCCAGAGTCAGTAAAAAAAAATATGTTTTTGAAAGAAATCTCTTTAGTCAAAGCGGCATTTATTTGATCAAAAACTGAAATATTGTAAAATATTACTATTTTTTAAATTTCTAATAGAATATATTTTAAAATGTAATTTATTCCTTTGTTGGCAAAGCTGAATTTTCAGCATCATTACTTCAGTCTTCGGTCACGTGATCATTCAGAAATTATTTGTGGAAAACATAAAAATAAATATTTTGTGCAAATCATTACATTTTGGTTCAAGATTCTTTGATAAATAGAAATTTCAAAAGAAGAGCATTTATTTGAAATATAAATCTTGTGAAACATTGTTAATGTCTTCACTGTCACTTCTTATTAATTTAATATACATTTTGTGGAAATATATATATATATGAAATATATAACAATTTTCAATTGCTGTAATGTATAAATAATTAGCAGTATTGGCCAAACTTCCGCTGATGTATGAATGTGTCTTAAATGAACAAAAGTTGTCTTTCTAAAATAGTGCAGTTATTTCTGATCTATTTTATATTATGTCTCACCATGATCTGAGCCAAGACGAGCACAATGACATTGGAGGACTTGCTGCTGGAGATGGCATAGAAAAACTGTGAACAAAAGTAAGAGATTACCCAAAACTGCTTTTTCTGAGCTTTAAACATCATTAATGCTTCTCAGAAACTGAATTCAGCCAACACCATGTTGCAGTTACTCAAGGATATAATCTTCTCCCTTTACATCGGCTGAACCAACACGCCTACGCACATGTAATACGTGACAGTTTTCCCTTAAGTGATAAGACTGAATGAGAAAAAAAAAAAAAACTTGTTCATCCCTAATTACCTTGGTGAGAGTGATTAAAAGGCCCCGTATGGACGTGACTATGATGATTCCCACCAGGATAAAGGAAATGTGCTGAGACCAGAACTTGACCTGTGGGAAAACAGAGGTTTAAGTTCTTCTGCACATAAATTAAGAGGCTTTATCCATTAGAAAAGGGATGAGCAGCATTTGTGCTTAGCAGTAAAAAGCGAGAGTGAAGCCGGACCAAGATTACATGTTTAAGAGGCTGAATCATTACCTTCTCCTGAGGAAAGATTAAACGTCATTTAACATGCTGGGGAACAATTAACTGCCAACCAAAGCAGTAAATGTCAGCTGACACAGCACACACAATCACAGCCTGCATATACAACCGCAGTCATGAGTATAAAGTCTATTAGGGCGGATACTAGTACACAGCGATTATGTATGAGTGTGGAATAACAAATGTAATCATTTACTATCATTAAAAAAGTAAACAAACAACTGGTGTGGTAATTTCTCCTGCTGTGACAATGCGATCTGATCAGTTTTATATATTGGCCAATAGGAGGCAGGGAAACACAAGAATATGAAGAGACATTACAAATGTAAAGGTGAAGGGATGATTTATGCACCTCTTGCATCACCAAATGTTATCCTTGAAAAAAAAAATGATAAGATACACTTTCATTCAAAGGTTTTGTCAGTAAGATTCTGTAAGGATGCATTCAATTGTTTAAAAGTGGCATTTATAATGTTAAAAACAATCTCTAATTTAAATACATGCCTCACCATTTACACAAAAAGTTTAAGCACAATTGTGTTCAACATTGATAGTAATAAGACATTTAAGAAATGTTTCAAATTAGAATGATTTCAAATATGGCTGCTGGAAATTAAGCTTTGCCATCACAGGAATACATTACAATTTATATTTAAAAAAGAAACAGCTGTTTTTAAATTGAAATATTACACAATATTATTGTTCTACTGTATTTTTGATCAAATAAATGCAGCCTTGGTGAGCTTGAGAGACTTCCAAAACATAAAAAAAAAATCTAACCAATTCAATGCTGAGTAACAAAATTTGAGCAAAAAAGAGAAAGAAAGAATGAAGACTCAGTCTAATGGAGATTTAGTTAGACAAAATATACAAAGCAGTTTAAGTTGGTGGTGATAATAACGTACATCAAACTGAATTCCGAGGTAGTTGACAGTAATCTCGATTCCTCTTGTCACCGGGTCAGTCTTCCCAACACGGTCAAACACTATGTTTATAGTGGCCTACGAAAAACACATTACATCACTGATTGAGATTATTTCTTATAAAACTCTAAAGTACATGCCAAACATAACATGAGGAAACAATTCTTACCATGAATATTTTCCACACACAGTAGATGGAGAAGAAATACCCCAAGAAGTTGAAGTATTTCCCTTGAAATGTTTTTGAGTATTCTATCCGTTCCTTGGGATACAGAGACATAAGACTGTTCATATAGTGCTTTAATTATTTATTTTTGAAAATTGAAAATGCTTATTGCGTTCATAAAGTGAGTCTTTCGATGATTGTTTACAGTTTAACGGAAGTTGCTCCCATAATTTGAGCAAAGCGTCAAGGGGCGTAGGAAAAAGGTGGATAGAAATTAATCTTAGGCACTGTATTTCATTTGATAAATACCTTGGTGGCCTGCAGGTCCACGGTCTCCAGAAAAAGCTGTCTACTAAGTTCCTCCAGAGCATCCACTTCCTGCTGGATCAGGGAAAGATCTGCAGTGCCAGAGTTAAGAAACATCCCTCAGAGGAACCACAACTCATAGCAAACTAACTTCCAGCCAGTGGTCCTAAACCGGTCCATCACAACCCCAAAAAATGAGTGTTGACAACAACAAATACTGTAATACAACATGAAGTGAAAGAAAATACAATCCTGACTACTTTAAATGTAGGTTCATTGTGGAAGCTTGTTTCTGACACAGAATAAAATTATTAAATATATATATATATATATATATATATATATATATATATATATATATATATATATATATATATATATATATATATATATATATATATTATCTCACAAATAGGAGTTTATATCTCCCAATTCTGAGAAAAAAAAGTCAGAATTGCAAGACATACTCAAAATTGCATGAAAAAAGTCAGAATATTAGCAGTTGTCAGATGCAATAACCTTTTTTATTCCGTGGTGGAAACAAGTTTTAATCGTTTATAGCCAATTTTAATTAAAAATATGATTACATTTCAATGTTTGACTTGCAAATCATTGTTTGCTTTTGTGATAACTAAAAATGTATAATGCAAAACCAGTTGAGATTGAGATAAATGGCTTTTAGCCAGCACACACACACACACACACACACACACACACACTTTTCCATGTTTTATATGGACTTTACATAGACATAATGATTTTTAAACTGTAAAAAATCTATATATCTCCTTGAATCTGAATTTTTACATTTTCAAAAAACATCACTTAGTGTGATTTTTAAGGTGTTTTCCTCATGGGGACCAAAAAATGTCCCCAGAAGGACAAGGATTTTGGATATATTGCCATCTTTGTGGGGACACTTTGTCCCCATATTGGTTTACCAGACAAACAAATATATTTTACTGCCCATCAACTAATGCTTTACAGTAAATTGTTGAGGCAGTCCTCTAGGAGTGAACAGGGGTTAAGTGCTTTGCACAGACACTTAGAGCACAATGATGATTCATATACATCATCTCAATAACTCTCCAGTTGCTGGGTCACTCCTACGTGAGACAGAAGAAGGCCTGTAACTTAGAAACATTAGTATTAGCCTGCTGTCTCAAATAAAGCGGGTCATTAAGGATACTCTCACTGCCTGATGGTGAAGAGGTCACACTCTTTATCATCCCCCAAAACCCTGTCTGTTTATTCTGCTCCTCTCCACGCTGGTACATCTGCCTTCTTACCATGGCAATCCTACAAAGAGACATTAAAAACGTATTCAAAAAAAAAAAAAATATTCTGTTATGATAAAACTCTTGAATACAAAACTAAATTATTTACTTTTTTATGTGCATATAACATCCATATGGGTTGGGTCAGTAGGACTTTTGTTTTGTAAGAAATACATATTTTTTTTCAGGGTTCAGGTGATCAAAAGTGACAGTTATAAAGTTACAAAAGATGTATATTTCAAATTAATACCATTCTTTAGAAATTTCTATTCATCAAAAAATCTTGAAATGCATCACAGGTTCCACAAAATATTAAGCAGCATGACTGTTTTCAACATTGAAAATAATATTAAATGTTAACTGAGCAACAAATCAGCATATTAGAATAATTTCTGAAGGATCATGTGACACTGAAGACTGGAGTAATGATGCTGGAAATTAAATTTTGCCATCACAGGAATAAATTACAGTTTTAATATATATATATATATATATATATATATATATATATATATATATATATATATATATATATATATATATATATATATATATATATATATATATATATATATATATATATATATATATACACATACATACACATAATATAACCCCAAACTGTTGAACAGTAATAGCCTATGTTGTGGGTGAGTAATGATGAGAGTATTTTGATCTTTAGGGTGATTGAATCACTCTCTTTATATCGCTTATACACTTACCTTTTCTTTTTACTGACGATCATGTCCATAGTCTGGAGCAGTCTTCTCTCCAGGGCCAGGATATCACTGTCCGTCACATTTCTGAGCAAACAAACCAATCAAATATCTATTATAAAAAACATAAATACAAAACAACACACTTTTCTATGTTATTTTATGTGTCTGAGAGCAAAGTTACCTCAGGAAATAAGACATGTATGTATAAGGACAGTTTACAGCACCAAAGCCAGACAGAAGAGCCATCAGTGTGACCCCAATGACCCCCACACGACTGATCAGCTGCTCTATTGACAGAATGCCTGAGAACACAAGAGATACACATCTACATATTGAGATGGAAAACATAATTTATATTATTAATATATTTACTTTCTTAATGCACACTTAATGTGCCTGATTAACTGGTTCCCATTATTTTAAATTAAACAAACGGTTGTTCACATAATCTACTAAAAACTCTTCATATACCAATCAATTCTGTTGTTCTTTTCTTAGAATTTTTTCTTATTATTTTCTTTTTTTTTCATGATTAATATTCATGAACCCAGCAGCTCATCCTTAGTGTGGTTTATATGTTATTAGTAGTAGAATTCGTAGTAGTATTATTATTATATTATTATCTTATATGTTGTATTATTAATATTTTATGTAATTGGTAAATTATAGGAGCCTATTTGATGATGGGTAAGTTTAGATGTTTCTGAGGCTCTCAAGAATGCATAAAGCTATCTCTTGTAGCCAAAAACAGTGGTGAATGGTACTATATTCATATCGTCATTGATATAATTATTGCAATAAATAAACCAGAACATATTCAGTCCTAATCGCCCATCCCTACCACATAATTGGACTTGAACGGTTAAATATACATAATGAAGAGTCAAAATGACCGTCTTTTTAAGCGCCCTCGTAAACACGATAATTTATGTATTAAGTGAACGTGAACAGTTGAGAAAGAAACGCATGTGGAACAGTATATTGGATCTATGCATTTGGTCTTAAAGTGACAAGAACAGTGCCTACCATGTTTTGGACTAAGAATAGGGAAAGGATCGCCCAGTTTCCAGAAGAAATACATGAAAGTGAACCAGACCACGCATGAAAAAAGCAGCCTTTGTCTATGCACTGTAAGAGAAAAGAAAGCAAACATGTACGGTGCATGAGAAAACTTTGAGCAAATGGAAAAGTTAAGGAATATAAAGTGAGAACTGAATTTACTTACATAAACGTATATTACTGACCACAAAGTAGCCAATGTAGAAGGGCACCACAAATATTAGAACTAGTAGTATTACATACAAATTAAATTTCCAATGGAAATACCTGGACCTGTTTAGAAACAACCAGCATGTGATCATCTGATTTACAGTTCTCATCAATGATGATTTCATCAATTAAATCATGAATACTTACGTGCTGCTTAATGCACCAAGAATCTCAAAGATAATGAGCTCAAACATAGTGCAAGAAAAGGCAAATGTGATAGAGAACACCACCTGCACAACATACTGTCGAACCTGATGAAGAAATGACAAAGATCACTTGTATGAGAAATACTGGCCAGAGTCAACAAAACTGGGTTAAATATACACTCTTATGCACAATACCTCATAATCTTTAAACAACTGCCGCATGAAAAACAGCCACCCGAAACCGAAAAACAGCACCTGTGTGTATAAAACTATCTTAGCTGGAACATTTAATACATTCAAGCTTTTCTATGTGGAACATTATATATTTTAATACATACGGTCAGCAACCAAAAACCAAACAGCTTCAAAAGTACTTAAACAACTACTGAGCAGACTGTTTGGCCAGAGGATTGGAGAAAATTGTATATTAATAATGAAGAAGATCCACACACATAAAGCCCAAAATCAAGTTTTTTATTATTATAAACTATTTTAAATATTGCTGTTTCGTTCAAATGTAAAAGCAAATAAATTCCTGTAGTTATTGATTATTGTTATTATTATTATTATTAGGCATAGACAGACGGACATAGTCAGACAGGCATCTTTTAAAGCATGTATTAACGTTACATAATTTAAATTGTATTTAATCCATGTCAACTTGGTAAAGTGTTGTTCATTGCACAATGTATAAAACATAAAGACATTTTGTTAGCATTGTTCGTGTTGATATGCACTTAATAATGTCAGAAGGACTTACCTGAGAAGTGAACATAATCACGGAATCTACGAAGAAAGACATGGCGTAGCATATGGTACCAAGTTAATACACAGAAAATGGCAAACGCACTCTCAGCTCATACTGTTAAATTTGTCGGTTAATACAAAGAAACAAATATTGAACAGAACAAGTGTCTGACCAAGCTGTCAAGCAACTGACGTCATAACATTGGACACAGGTTTTCCGGCGCACAGTAATGTCATCATGGATTGTTTCGTAATGCGTTCACTAGAGGGCGGCACCACCTCAAAAATTAAGAAAGCACAAACCGAAGCAAACAGACTACACTGCAGATAGAAAAGATAGATAGATAGATAGATAGATAGATAGATAGATAGATGATAGATAGATAGATAGATAGATAGATAGATGTAGATAGATAGATAGATAGATAGATAGATAGATAGATAGATAGAATAGATAGAATAGATAGATAGATAGATAGATAGATAGATAGATAGATAGATAGATAGATAGATAGATAGATAGATAGATAGATAGATAGATAGATAGATAGATGATAGATAGATAGATAGATAGATAGATAGATAGATAGATAGATAGAGATAGATAGATAGATAGATAGATAGATAGATAGATAGATAGATAGATAGATAGATAGATAGATAGATAGATAGATAGATAGATAGATAGATAGATAGATAGATAGATAGATAGATAGATAGATAGATAGATAGATAGATAGATAGATAGATAGATAGATAGATAGATAGATAGTGATACTATTAGTGCTATACTAATGATTTGGCTAAGAGAGAGAGAGATCATGCTGCTCTTGTGTGTGATTGAGGCCAGGGCTGGGTGTTTCATTATTAAGATGGAAATTCTCATCAGACTGAAGCAAACATATGGAACAGAGAACATGGGTGTCTTGGCTAAATCACATCCTGTGAAAAGCTGTCACCACACAGCAGTCCCAATGGCCCATTCAGCCTGTGGTGTCATTTTCATAACATATAAATATCAAAACGTCTCTTACATCATTTGAAGTTATTTTTCCTTTGCTTTATTAATTTTAGTTAAATGTCAAAATTCAGTCAAATTGTATGTTGCATATTGTCTGACCTTTATGGTAATAATTAGCTATACATTTCACCCACAAAAAGGAACAATTACAAATAGGATCATGTTATAAAGAGCAACCATGTTAAACAATGATCAAATGGGGACTTTAGATTTTTGGCATGCAGAATTCTCATGTGGCTCCTTAAAAAGTTTCAGAAGAGATCTATACAGTTGTAGCAAAAATGTCAACTGGAAGGCAATTTGAAGTAAACACAAGTGCAGCTTTTATTTACAAAATTTGAACAAATCCAAAAACACGACGGCATGACTTAACTTGAACCTGAACCTGAATATAAACATGAACTAAACAACGAGTAATCAACAGCAAGTTAAATAAGGCCACGTTTACACATAGCCGGGTATTTAGAGACACGAATATTTCCCCCTCCTCCGTTTTCAATAATAACATCGTGCACACACCCGCATAATGCCATAATGCAAACCTATGCGACAAGAGAGAACTTGAATCCCCGTTTCTCCCAGTTGACACGACAACACGTAACTGCCGTTTTCAGAAATCTCCACTTTGGCCGGAGTTTTTAGAAATAATCGTTTTATGTGATAAAAACGGGGTTTTCGTGTAAATGAGAGGCCAAACCTCAGGGAAATATGCGTTTTCCCTTCGTGTAAGCGGGGCCTAAATCTATAAGGAACAATGGTAACATGAGGGCTGTTTATTAACAAAGACAAATGACTAACAAGAAACACCTGAAATCAATAAACCAATGAGAGCATGACACATAAAAACAAAGGAACTGATCAGAACATGACAAGAGACGCTGAATCCGAAATCTCCCCCCTATTCGGTTGTTAAGTCTGACGTCACACGTGACGTTTAGCCTCTTTCGGGCCCAAGCGCTCCGCTCGTCCACTCCAGATCCTAGACTACATAAACCCTTTTTTTAAAGGGCTTTTTTCTCTTCAGTGCCAGTGGGTGTTACTATAAGGGATAGCACCCACTGGCACCAAAGTTTCTTCATTCGTTTAAGATTTGTAACTTACCTTATCAACTGCAGCCATTTTCTCTTATCTTTCTCGTCACAGGGAAAGCGGTAGAATGACAGTTGAATGTCACTTGTTTTTTTTTTAACTCCGATCTATTTAAACCACACGGGAACACGTTAAAACTCGGGCGAACGCGGTAAATAGGTAGAGAGGACCCGGCCTTTGGACCCGGAAACAGTATTATCGGAGAGTGGTTACGTCACGACTTAACAACCGGATACCCTCAAATAGGGCGTTACTTGAGGGCAGAACCATTTGTAGTGGTGTCCGAAACCATAGTGGACGTTATTGACTGCACTTATTCAATCCCACATTGCACTGCAATAACGAGTGTACAACCGATGTACACTCAACGGCTGTCCGAATCGGCTCACTCCTTTTCATTCACTCTTTCAAGTGAACAGTATTAGTGGACTAACATAGGGAACAGTGAATGAGGGTTTAGGGCAGGTGTGCCCAACCCTGCTCCTGGCGATCGACTGTCCTGCACAGTTTATCTCTAACCCTGATCAAACACACCTGCCTTTAATTTTCAAGTAATCCTGAAGACCTTAATTGGTTGTTAAGACCTTAATTGAAGACCTTCAGGTGTGTTTGATTAGGGTTGGAGATGAACTGTGCAGGACAGTCGATCGCCAGGAGCAGGGTTGGGCACACCTGGTTTAGGGGGTGATTTCGGATTCAACCCCGGAAAGCATAAGACAGGATCACATGATGGGATAAGGGAATCACATGACAAAACCAAGAAACACAGGAACCACGAATACAAAATACAAGACATGAACTTTGAACATACAAAACCAAAAACAGGCATGACAGACCCACCGACGACTCAAAGGAAAGTATATAAACGGCCCATAACAGGAAGTGCAGCTGATGGTGGCATGACCTCAAAGACTACTGGACTTGGAAACACAACAGTCATGGTAGAGATGTGCAATGCTGGACCAAGCTCCGCATCTGCATGCAATATATTCCATAATGGAGGCTCAAGCATGGCGGCTATGACAGCTATGGCTCTATCCTGGCTAGTACTGAAGCATTGCTGGGATTCTCATCCACAATTCCTACAGTAAGAGAGGATCCACTCAGTAATAAAGCTAGGTCAATATATTCCTCAAGGGTTTTTGGTCTGTTGCTTTGGAGCATTAGATAATCCATTTCAGAAAATGCCCTTAAGTGCCTCAACATTAAAATGCACCTGGGAACATAGTTCACGAAAACCTCCGCCATAATCCTCCTTGACGCAATCACCTTGACGGAGGAGCAGGAGGCGAACTGCTGGGTTCATTGTTGGTGTTCTAGCTTTCTGTAACAAACCTCATCTGAAGGTAAGTTAAAGTGAGCCCAAGTGCAGCTTTTATTACAGAACTTTATTACAGAACAAATGCAAACAAACAAACATTCTCACTGAAAGTAGGTTGCATAAACAAAGCTAGACTTAAGAATTAGACATAGACTTAGAATCAAGGGGGATTGTACAAAATGTAGGTTGGTAGAGTAAATAATAGACCTTAGGTAGTGTCAATGGTTGTGGCAATGTTTCACTCGTTTCACTTGAAGGAGCCTCCACTTGGACTCGAAAAAGAGCCCTGCCATCCCATCATCATGAAAAGGAAGGGGAAAAAAATTACACCAAAATTAATAAAAATGTACCTAAAATTCAAGATATATGGGTAAAAAATGTCCTTGTGTGAGCACTTGTTTGTAATAGTTATAACAGGCCATAGAATGCTGTTTTCCTGAATATCAGCACAATTGCAATTGTGACAGCCTATTGATTTCATACAACAGTTCAATAAACGAGAAGTTAATGTTAGCTGACTTTCATTTTAAAGGGGCTATGTGTACTGTAGGTGTTTACTTAAAAAAATCTTTAAGATAGAGTTTTCATTTGTACATTTATGAGCCAACCATAATGTAATAGAAAGAATGACACATTGACTGTCAACCACGGTTGCCTCTATCAGCCTGTAGCTCAATTGTGCGTGGAAGAGTCGGGTCCGAATTGGCGCGAAAATTCACAAAATGTGACGTCATGCGCGTTCTCGTCTACTTGGGCTTACATCCGTACGGCAGCCATTAGTAAGCAGCGGCAATCGCTAGCAGTAGTGTTTCAAATGGACTCTGAGGATGGAAAGAAGCAACCAGCCTCCAGCACAATCCAGACACCCACGGAAACTCCTCGTAAGTAAAAAAAAAAAAGCCTTATCTAGTGCGGTCAACGAGCGTGCGCACCGAGAACGAGCATGAGACTGACTGCAGTTTCTCTAACAACCACTGGTGTCAGTAACGGTTAGAAATTTCAGAACTTCTGCAATGCTCCTTTAATCTTATTATATTTCACCAATGAAAATAGTTCCAATCATCTGCGTCTCCAAGCAGACTCCACTTATCTGTCTGCGATCCACCATAAAACAAGAAGAAGAAGAAGGACATAGGTGTGTTCGACTTCGGCTGGATGTCGCTTGTCGGAGACGTGAAGTCGGACACCAGCAAGCACTGCTTTAAGTCAGCCGCCAATCGGTCTACGCAGCGCTGCATGAAGTCGAACAAGCCTCATGACACATGAGACTAGGGAAGCACATGACAGGATCACATGATGGGATAAGAGACACCAATGCCACTTCACTGACGTACGCCATCAAAGCACCTTCTCAAGAGCGGCTTCCCAAGCTCTGACGACGACATGATTGGCTGGAGTCCGACTTCACATCTCTGTTTTCAGCTCCTCCCAGACTGCAAGCGGCAACTCTCGCCAATCGGTTATATCCAGCCACAGCTATTGGAACCATGACTACAAAATAAAAGGCATGAACCATGAAACAAAACCAAAAACAGACATGACAACAGTTTCTCATACACATAAAGTCTGCATTGAAAATCCGGACACTTAAATATAAAGGTTCCAAAAAAAAATTTCACATCGATGCCATAAAAGAATCATTTTGGGTTCCACAAGAACCTTTCAGTTCTTAAAAGAACCATTTCATTTCTTAGATTTTTTCCTCTGTAGAACCTTTTGTTAAATAGAAAACTTGCGTGTTAAAGGTTCATCGTGGAGCCGTAGATGCCAATAATCTTTATGTTTAAGAGTGTGTGCTATCCACATTAATATTTTAGCACTTTACTAGTACTGTGTCAACATCTGTCTAAAAAAAAAACTTTAGGAGAAACATCTGAGAAACTTGACTAAAACATGTCCTGTGAGCTCCAAAAGACCAATAAACATCTGATTCTTGAAGCGAAACCCGTTGAGAACAGCTGCTTTAGCCAACCACCACTCGTCATTTGCTACAACTTGCCGAAAGTAAATAAGCATTAAGTCAAGACCTCCCACAACACCACAAAAGGCTTGACTTCTTCACGACCCCAGAAGTGCTTCCAGACAGTGCTGAGGTGTGAATTAAAACAGATGCTCAGGTGTCCCAATTGGAGGTTACAGAAAGTGTTCTAATTCATTGGCTGATTTATATACTGTAGGAGTCCATGTCTGATGTGTGGGGAAGCATCCGCCGTGGAGAATACGAAGCGATACATGCGAAGAAGTGTTTCTAATGAGCTTTTGGGACTCTTGGGAAGTCAGTATTCTTTGAATGTGAGAGAGCTAAAGAAACACACGTCTCTCAGGCCTCTTTCAGATCCCATCTTTTATTTTCATTTTTACAAATTTATACAGCAACACATTGATTGTCTGGAGGTATTTCTCCTTTTTATGCGAATATGCTTTGTATATTCTAATTGAGAAAACACTGAACACAACAAAGCATTAAACCCTGCAAACAGTTTTAACATAATCCATTTATACGGAGTCAATGAGATTAATTGGCTCTAATGTCACATAAATATCAACATCTGGGACTCTCATCCTTGTCTCGAAAGTGGCTCATCTTTGACCTTTTTCTAAGTTCACACATTGCATATTTATTTATTTATTTATTTCAATTCTTATGTTTTAACGGTATTTTTTTATGGTAATGTTTTATCTTTAAAAGGGTTGTGTGTCTGTGTGTGCATATGAGCGAGAGGAAAAGAGAAAGTCTGAAAGCATGTTTGTGTATGTGTGGGAGGAAACAGCTGTCACACACAATCTGTGTCAGAATCCTCTTCTGTGAGAGCTAAATAAAGCCTGTCCCACATGGACGCTCCTTAAAGACACCTCCATAGCAGTGTACACACAAATCAAATGTCCATTTCATGGTTCAGGGCATCAGTGTCAGCTTTAACCTTCAGCTGTGGTGATTAATGTTATAATTCTACACAAATCTGCTCATTTTACAATCTCAACATGTGCAAATAGAGCCCACACATTTGCACAAATTGTGCATAAATGCATGACATATCATTGGTTGAGCCAGTGTTGTTGTGTCTGTTTTAGCAAAGTTCAAACAAATGTAATGTTGTCTCTGCAAAATAAGCTGTGTGTCACGTTTTGATGTATTGAGTTCTGTTTTGTATCTTGTCTTCTAGGGATGGCTGAGGCGAAACAGTCGTTCCGAAGCTTTGCGAGATCCCGAAGCGCAGATGTTTCGAATCACTGATTCGAAGCGTGATTCAAAACACCCATGTCACGTGACTATGGCCAAACGAAGCCTCAAAGTGTTTCACGAAGTGTTTCATCAGGTGTGATCCGCCGAATCAGCGTTTGATTGACACGGTCGGAAACAGACCACACAATCGAACATCTGTATAAAAGTGAAATCAACTCATATTGACCTCGTGGGTTTTTGTGAGAGGAGTTTGATTTTGAGATAGCGGATTTTGGTGATATAGTGACATTTATAGTGCGATTTGTTTAGTTATATTTAGGCTTACATTTAAATTTACACAACACATTGACTGATAGGCTAGACACAGAGTATACATATAGTGACACATTAATATAGATATAAATATATATAGACAGCTAGATTAATAGATAGATAGATACATATATAGATAGATTAAAGATATATAGGCTACATATATAAATACATCAGATCATAGACACATATTATAGATACATATCGAATTACATAGATAGATTAGAGATTCATATCTAGATAGATTTGGATAGATAGATAAATGGAGGCTCCCCAGATGAGATGCTGTACATCTGTGGTGTGGGAGCATTTCCATTTAGAAACCCCAAATAAAGTGAGATGTGTGTATTGTGATCGGCTGCTCGCCTACTGCAAGAATACATCATCCATGATGCGCCATTTGAGGAGCACTCATCCTGCCATTTTGCAGGGTGCAGAGGATGGCATTCCCCCTGTACCTAGGCCTGCTACTGACCTATGCTACTGACACTGCTGGGCCATCTAAGCAATGCATTGTTTGAAACACAGCAGAAACACTGGACAGTTTATGGGAACTTTTTGATACTCGTATCCATCAAATCCAGATGATACACAATGCTACAGCTGATGCCACAATGGAAGTGAAAAAATACATCAACGATGCGTTTTTGCCCACAACTCATGATCCACTAACTTACTGGAAAGAGAGAGCAGTAATCTTTCCTCATTTGTATGTCCTAGCTAAAAAATATCTTTGCATGCCAGCAAAAAGTGTCCCTTGTGAGAGGATTTTTTCAAAGGCTGGAGAAATTATCTGTAAAAAAAGAAGTAGGCTAAGTCCTTCCACAGCAGAGAAATTAATATTTTTGAATAAAAATATGTAAAAAGTGAGACATTGTGGCTTGATTTATTTTTATTAATATTCATTTTGCATGAGCAAAATAACATTATTCACAGTAAGAAGCCTTTAGGTTACAAGATTCACATATTAGAAAAGTGCAATAATAAAAAAACAACAAATTTCCATGGCTCGTCAAGGTTGTTTTCAGATCAACACCTGCAAGTGACCACTAGGTGTCACCGTGGAGACGGGTGTCGGATTGATTCGAAGCCTCGAAACAATACGAACCATTTGGTTCAACTGTTTCATTGCTTCACGAAGCCTCGATCTGCCCATCACTATTGTCTTCCCCTGTCTTTTGTGATTTTGGTTTAGTCCTGTTAGTTTTCCCGCTCCTCGTTTGTGTCCAATTTTCTGCACCTGTTTTCAGTTAATTATCTTGTTTGGTTCAGTTCATTTAAGCCCTGTGTTTTCCCTCAGTGTTTGTCGATCGTCGTCTATGTATGGTTGTGTGTAAACCCTGAATTCCTGGAGTTTTGTTCTTGTTTCATTTTGAAAGTTTCATTTTGTTATTAAAACTATTATATTGAAGCTTCCGTGTCCTCGTCTTCGGTCACCTGCACCCAACCCTGACAGAACGATCGACCTACAAAAAGAAAGAGAACTGAATATGGGCCGAAGGAGGAAAAGCAAGGTGGTGAGCCCCTTTGAAATGCCTATCCTTTTCCAACATGAGCGCTCACTCGAAGAATATACTGGTCTATACCTTGAGCTCTACGATGATGTGACGCTGGATGAAGAAGAACTGAAAAAGAGTTTCTGGGGTGGACTAAAAGACCCTCTCGCCCAGATAATTTTGGTGAAGGACCTCAATCTATCCTTCCTGGAGTTTGTGGATCACACGCTGTGGGCGTGTGGATCCAGCTACCACGTTGAAGATCTCCCACTCCAGCCAGTTCCAAGCCCGCCAGCCCCTGAACCCATCACCTGCACGCCAGCCCCTGAGCCCATCGCCTGCCCGCCAGAGCCTGCACACCGCATCAGCCCTGCCGCCAGATCGGTCCATGGACTTCCCCGGCTGATGTCCTGTATGACTTATCCCCCACTGATGTCAGTGCGATTAGCCAGGAGGATGGCTGCCGAGGCTGGGGTTCACGTCAACCACATCCAGCCAGAGCCTGAGCCCGTCGCCTGCCCGCCAGAGCCTGAGCCCGTCGCCTGCCCGCCAGAGCCTGAGCCCGTCGCCTGCCCGCCAGAGCCTGAGCCCGTCACCTGCCCGCCAGAGCCTGAGCCCAGCCCCAAGCTCCCTGAAATGCTGGTTCCGTCCAGTTCCGAGTCCCCTGATGTGCTGGCCCCGTCCAGTTCCGAGTCCCATGATGTGCTGGCCCCGTCCAGTTCCGAGTCCCATGATGGCGGCCAGAGCCAGAGCCCGTTGACCCAGCGCCAGAGCCAGAGCCCGTTGACCCAGCGCCAGAGCCAGAGCCCGTTGACCAGCCCGTTGACCCAGAGCCCGTTGACCCAGAGCCCGTTGACCCAGAGCCCGTTGACCCAGAGCACCGATTGACCCAGAGCCCGTTGACCCAGAGCCCGTTGACCCAGAGCCCGTTGACCCAGAGCCCGTTGACCCAGAGCCCGTTGACCCAGAGCCCGTTGACCCAGAGCCCGTTGACCCAGAGCCCGTTGACCCAGAGCCCGTTGACCCAGAGCCCGTTGACCCAGAGCCCGTTGACCCAGAGCCCGTTGACCCAGAGCCCGTTGACCAGAGCCCGTTGACCAGAGCCCGTTGACCCAGAGCCCGTTGACCCAGAGCCCGTTGACCCAGAGCCCGTTGACCAGAGCCGTTGACCCAGAGCCCGTTGACCCAGAGCCCGTTGACCCAGAGCCCGTTGACCCAGAGCCCGTTGACCCAGAGCCCGTTGACCCAGAGCCCGTTGACCCAGAGCCCGTTGACCCAGAGCCCGTTGACCCCTGACCAGAGCCCGTTGACCCAGAGCCCGTTGACCCAGAGCCCGTTGACCCAGAGCCCGTTGACCCAGAGCCCGTTGACCCAGAGCCCGTTGACCCAGAGCCCGTTGACCCAGAGCCCGTTGACCCAGAGCCCGTTGACCCAGAGCCCGTTGACCCAGAGCCCGTTGACCCAGAGCCCGTTGACCCAGAGCCCGTTGATGTCAAGTCAGTTCCCGATCCTGAGCCTGTCCTCCCCAAGAAAATTTTGGGGGGGCGCTATACGCCTTCGCCGTGGCCGGCCAAGGACCCATGGAGGCCTGAAAAAATGACACCACCATGGCCACCTGAAGGGTCTTCACCGCGTGGCACCTGAAGAGCCTGCACCAGCACGGCCACCTGAAGGGTTTCACCGCCGTGGCACCTGAAGAGCCTGCACAGCACGGCCACCTGAAGGGTCTTCACCGCCGTGGCCACCTGAAGAGCCTGCACCAGCACGGCCACCTGAAGGGTCTTCACGCCGTGGCACTGAAGAGCCTGACCAGCACGGCCACCTGAAGGTCTTCACCGCCGTGGCCACTGAAGAGCCTGCACCAGCACGGCCACCTGAAGGGTCTTCCCGCCGTGGCCACCTGAAGAGCCTGCACCAGCACGGCCACCTGAAGGGTCTTCACCGCCGTGGCCACGCCCACAGCCTGCACCGCCGTGGCCACGCCCACAGCCTGCTCCGCCCTGGCCACGCCCACAGCCTGCTCCGCCCTGGCCACGCCCACAGCCTGCTCCGCCCTGGCCACGCCCACAGCCTGCTCCGCCCTGGCCACGCCCACAGCCTGCGCCGCCGTGGCCACACCCACAGCCTGCTCCGCCCTGGAGGCTTCCCGGACCTGCACCATGCCCTCGTCAGCCTCCAGGGCGCCCACCCTCCCACCCCTTTGGATGTTATACGGCGCGAGGACGCGCCTTCGGGGAGGGGGGAGGTACTGTCACGTTTTGATGTATTGAGTTCTGTTTTGTATCTTGTCTTCCCCTGTCTTTTGTGATTTTGGTTTAGTCCTGTTAGTTTTCCCGCTCCTCGTTTGTGTCCAATTTTCTGCACCTGTTTTCAGTTAATTATCTTGTTTGGTTCAGTTCATTTAAGCCCTGTGTTTTCCCTCAGTGTTTGTCGATCGTCGTCTATGTATGGTTGTGTGTAAACCCTGAATTCCTGGAGTTTTGTTCTTGTTTCATTTTGAAAGTTTCATTTTGTTATTAAAACTATTATATTGAAGCTTCCGTGTCCTCGTCTTCGGTCACCTGCACCCAACCCTGACACTGTGACTGGAGGAGGTACTTTAACATCATAAAATGTGCCTTGCTGTTATATTCTATTCTATTCTTTTCTATTTTATTCTATTTAAGGAACAGTATCTGATGATGAACAGAATGATCCGTTCTATTCTATTTAATGAACAGTATCTGAGTATCTGATGATGAACAGAAGGATTCATTCTGTTCTGTTCTATTCAGTTATTCTAGTCATAGAACAGCATGATAAAAACAGAAGGATCAACTATATTCTATTTTACTCTCTTATATTTGGCTGTATTCTGTTTATAGAATAGCATCTGATGAAAACAGACATATTCTATTATATTCTATTTATGGAATGCATCCATACAAATCCATTCTGTTCTACTCTACTTATTGACCATTATCTGATGAAATGAGAAGGATCCAGTGAGAAGGATCTATTCTATTCTATTATTTTCCATTGTATGATATTATATCGATTTTGTATTATATATTCTATTGTATTCAATTATATTCTATTCTGTTATACTTAAAAAAAGTATCTATAGAAACAAATTATTCTATTACACTCTAAAAAATGTTGGGTTGTTTTAACCCAACTTTGGGTCAAATATGGACAAATCTAACCATTGGGTTACATTTTTTTAAATTACATTTTTAACCCAATGTTTGGGTTTGTCCATATTTGACCAAAGGTGGGTTAAAACAACCCAGCATTTTTTAGAGTGTATGTTTGACCCTATTCAGCATTTTTTAGAGTGTATGTTCGACCCTATTCATAGAACATCATCTGATGAAAAATGATCTATTCTATTCTATTTTATTTTATTCACACCACACCATACAAATTATTATATTGGTCCACACAAAAAAATAATTATAATTAAATATTTACTTCACTTCTTATTAATTGTTTTAAGACAATTAATATGTAATATATTATTTCAACACTGTGTGTGTGTGTGTGTGTGTGTGTGTGCGTGTGGTGTGCGTGTGCGTGTGCGTGTGTGCGTGTGGTGTGTGTTTGTTCACTACTCACTGTTACTTATGTGTGCACTAACTTGGAAGAGTTAAATGCGGACAAATTCTGAGTATGGGTTGCCATACTTGGCCATCACGTCACATTATGTCAACAACCTTAAAACGGTTGCTGAGCCACTATTTGGAGAAAAAAATTGTTTATTCTGATTAGTATTACCATAAATACATTGTACTATTTATTCATTATATTGCTTTTTTTCATAAAAACAATAAGCCATTTGATGTTGTGTTTACAGTAATTGTAAGGCCAGAACACTGTATTGTAGGCCTGCACATTTCATCACACAGCACTTGAAAAAAAGAGCACTTACAGCATCACAAATATGTAATCGTGATATGAGTCTGGAAATATGAAACGTGGAGGTTAGTTTATTTTGGCTTCAGCGCTGGTAAGCTGTATGATTTACAGCCTCTACAGTGTGAGTGTGTGGCAGTGGACATGTTGAGGCAGAGAGAGAATACCCCGCCACAGACAAATGGCGATACCAAACAGTATTTAGGAGAGAGAGAGAGATCTCAAAAAGAGAGAGAGGACAGAGATAGGTTCTGGTATTGCTTTACACATTACAAAAATAAAACATTCCCCAGAGCAGACACTTCAGAGCTTCATCAATGCTGTGCGGAGGAACTCTCTTCCCCTAGGCCACGTACAGAAAGGACGAGATATTTCGATCTGCATGTTTGTGGTAATTAGAAGCCAAATGAGTCTTGTAAATTCTTTAAGATGCTTCAAGGGGTTTAAGAGGTCAGGGGAGGATTATACTAGGTATTGGGCGAAGGTGACGACTGCATAGATTGAGTATATGAGTACAGACTGGGTGCAAAACTGCACTACAATTGTTCATTTTCATTTTCTTGTTTGCCTGTTCACCTGAAGTAAGTGATTTGCATTGTTCAAAGTCAATTGTGATTCTTGACATGATATACAGCATTTGCATTTGGTATGGCTCCATGCATGCGTTAGGTGTAGGGGTTTTTTTTGTGTGTGTTTTTTTTACAGTATTTAGTTTATTTATATCTATTTTTTTGTAAATAACATTAACCTAGATTAATAAATGCTGTAAAAGTGTATTAAGTCCATAATAACTAATACATTAAATTAGATCAGTTGTAAAGTGTTACCTTCAAAAACAATCACTAAATGAAGAGAATGTCCCTCTAATATAAGTGCTCCTTTATATCCTTTCTGCTATAAAGGGAAATGTCCTGAACACTGCACCGGATTATTGCATGGGACTAATCTTACAAGGCTAATGTCCTCTCTGTGTTAGGATTAAAACCATTTCTCATCTTACTCAAGGGATTAGTTCACCCAAAAATTAAATTCTGTCAATATTTAGTCATCTCATGTTGTTCAGAAACTGTATGACTTACTTTCAGCGGTGGAATACATCTTGGGTTTATTTGTCTGTCACTCTTTCAATGCAATGCCGATGAATGGAGACCAAGGCTTTCAAGCTTCATGAAATAAAGTGTCAATAATGTGATCTGAACAACTTTAGCTTCACTTTTCAAGCCTCCTGAAGCCAAATGATGGTTTTCTGTAAGGAACTGTCAAAACGAAAGTCTGAAATGAACAAACAAATAAAAATCTTTATCATTCACAATGGGGGAAAAATCTGTGATTTGGCAGCAATACAATTTTAACGACATGCCACCAAACCTTTGGGAAATAGAGACTGTAAATGTGAAAATAAATAAATATAACAATAAATATTATTGTCGTGATCCGCAGTAAAATGCTAGCCGAGTCCAGACAAAGAAGAAGGTTGGGTTTCACTTTATTTTGATGGTCTCTTTAACACATTCTGTTGACTCAGAGGTGTAAAGTCCAGGGGTCAGAAAGTATAAGTCTATTCCACTCATGAACTCAGCCAGCAGATTTCACAAATTAGTTCTATCTCCTGGCTAAAAAAATGTGCTAGCAAATCCAGGTGATTGGAACAAAATACTGAGGAGGATTTTTTTTTTTTGAACCTGGACTTTACACCTCTGACTATAGTAACGCTGCACCTACATGTCTGCTAACTCTCATTAGAGTGTTATAGTAATAGTAGACTGGTAGGGTTAGGGTTAGAATAAGTTGACATGTAGTCACAAAGTTACTTATAGTCAGTAGAATGAATGTTAAGGGAGCATCACAATTAAGAGTTATAGAAATAAAGCAGACAGTCATCTAATACTCTAATGAGAGTTAGTTGACATGTAGTTGCAAAGTTACTTACAGAATGTTCCAATGGGAGAATCAAAATATAGAGTTACCGAAGGTTGTGCAGTGATTTAGCTGTAAGTCTTGATTGAATTAGAGTAGTTGTGGCCTAATGGTTAGAGAGTCTGTGTTGTAACCTGAAGGTTCTTGGTTCGAGTCTTAGTACTGGCAGGAAATGTAGGTGGGGGAAGTGATAAATAATAACAAATAAATAAATGTAATAGTACATGTATTGTTATATTATTGGTCATTGAGTGAATGAACAGCGCTCTATTCCACTCTCATTGCCCACAACTGAGATGCCCTTGAGCAAGACACCAAACCCCCAAACGCTCCCCAGGTGCCACAGCTAAAAAAAATGGCTCCCCACTGCTCCACAGTGTGTGTGCACTTGGAGGGGTGAAATGCAGGGCACAAATTCTAAGTATGAGTACACCGTTCTTGGCAACACGTCACTTTTTTCACTTTTATTACAGGTTTGTGTGTGTGGGTGGGTGTGCGCACAGATGTTTGTACGAAGACGTTGTAAAGAAAGGGTGTTCGAGAAGCCTCACAGGTGAGAGTTCCAAGTCATTCTCGTGTCAATATCACCCCCAATACACCTTTAATGAACAGATTCAGTGCACAGGAACACTTTCAGCCAAAGAACTGATAGATCACACTTTTCAAACAACACAGTACAAAGATAGCTTTTTTAATAACTGTCACCGTCCCGCTACCGGGATGCCTAAATTTACTTGACTATTACAATTAAATCCTAACCTAATCATGAAAAACTATATATCGTTGGAAAGGTCTAATACTCCTAAACAGATATTTTAGCACTGTTTTTTGCTACAAATTATGTAAGAACAGTAATAGATGAATTTATGACAAGAGTGAACCTCAAAAAATCTACATCATAACAGAAGTTCTGACCTTTGTCACCAAAAGTCGGCTCACACACACTTTTAATAATTAAAACTTAGGTTTTCATGCTAAAAGTTCATAATAAAACATATAATCTAGTATTTTTCAATAAAAATTATAAAACTATTGTAGTGCTTGACGTAAAGCAGTTGAATTTTGTAGTTCTTTTTGTGCACGGGTTCCTACCCAAAACCCGAAGTTACATGGTGCCAGTAAAAGCGATACAGATCCCGTCAGGCTATGGCAGACGTGTCATTTAACTTATTTTAAGTCGATGTACCATTACAAGGGTCTTGGAAATATATTATGAAGGTTGAAAAACTACTTAGTGTTACTTTAACTATATTCCAAAGCATTCTTGAATTACAACAATTTAACTTTGAAAAGTGCATTTTAATGTCCATTCTCAAAAAGGGGGGTGACAATAGTATTTGGACATATATGATATACTACATAATTGTGTACTCTGTAAGGACACCTGTGTGAACTTAAGAAAACTGATTTCATCCACCCACCAAATTACACTTTGTACAGGCATGTAAAATAACATAGAAACAGATAAGTGACTACTGAATATGTAAACGTTTACTGAAGTTGAGTGATCACTATCTATTTTGATGAAAGAGCAAATCAATTTATGGGGGTTATCAGACCCAATTTGAAATCTGTGTGGTGAGACAGAGAAACTATAAGTGAGCCAAAGTACTCGAGTCATTCGTAGTTTAAATTATTAGTGACTGAAAAGAATAGAGATGAGGAAATGCGAGAGCTGAGTTCAAACAAAGTTCATTCAGTTCAAATGAATTGTAGATAAGTTTCAAGTGAAGCATTAGACATCAGGCAGAAATTTGCTAGGAAGTGATTTGCTGACATATATCTGAGAGATTATAGGCCAGGGTCAAAAGCTGCCTGCTGTAAATGGTTCATCTCTTAGTGATGAGTTACGTCAAGCACTCATCTCACTTTAAGCCTCATGCCTTAACCTTTGTCTATCCCTCGGTCTCTCTCGCTCTCCTCCAGATGTCGAATGATTCTCTAATACTCCCTCTGGGCTAGACTCATATCAGTACACAACTCAAATATATCTAACTGTTGGCTCTTCAAACAAGCAGTAAGGGAATTAAATAAAAGGATAAAACTGTAACTAATAAATGATTCTTCGGATAAACCAGCCTTATCAGTTTATGAGGAACAATGTTAGTGCTGTCAATCGATGAAAAAAATCGAATCGCAAATTATTATTTTTTTAAATATACAGAAATTGAAAAGTTAAATTGAAGTTATAAAACACTTCACGGCACAAAATATAAATTAAATATAGATTCATCCTTATTAAAGCTACAGAAGTTGCTACAGTGAGTGATTTTATCTTTTGATAATGACAGACGTCATCAGGTTTATTAGGCTGCTGTCACTTTAAGAGCTGCCGCACATGACGCAGATCTGACATTTAACTTCTCTCACAATCACTTTAAAAAAGAATGAAAATAGTAAGGTAAACAAGTCTAAATATGGAAATGAAATAAACACTGCATGTGATTTGTTTTGCTAATGTCCGCAAGACTTACAATTTGACCCAGCACTTTTTGATTGTTTGTTTTTTAATTAAAATGAAAATGCCTACTGTAGTGCAAAAATATAATTTCTGTACACTTTATGGTTGTCAAATGTTAGTGAAACATGTTAATGTGATGTAGCTATTGCATCCACTAAAATAGCATTGACCTTTGAAAGTTATTTCCAAAAAATAATTAAAATTGTTCATTTTTGGCCCACTCGTCTCTCTCTTAGTATTAATCTGTTCTCTCTTTCTCTCTCATTTTGTGTTTCTCTTTCTCTCTCATTTTGTGTTTCTCTCTTGGTTTTAACCAAAGTCAGTCGGTCTTGGCTCTTTCAGGTACTAATGAGAGGGAGTCTATCTCTTGATTATAGGAGAAATCAGCAGTTCCATCCTGATCTTTTTTTCCAGCCTCCATGACTGGATTTTTAAATATATTTGTATGTGGATATGAGATTGAATCCTGATTGTTCTTCTGCCATTTAAGTTGCAGGAGAAAGAAGAGATTAAAGCCACAGATTTTACTCTGATGATGTAACAAATCACTGGAGGCAAGCTGGTTGAGAACCCAAATGCAACTTTAAATCAAAACATAAAACAAAGGCATGGAACTCAGGACAAGAACCTGGACAAACATTCAATACTAGACCAAGACACAGGGCAAAGGTGAGGGCTTAAATACACAGACTAATTACTAGACAAGGGACACCTGTGAACAATGATCAGACGATTAACAAATGACAAGACACATGGCAGGATCACATGACAATCAGGGAATCACATGACAGACCAGAAACAAAACCCAAACCGTCACATTAGGTCACAATGTTATGTTTAATAACATATCAGAGCTATTTAAGATCCAATTTTTTTTTTTTTTTATAGAGGACGTTTAAAAGTGCAGTAAGCAATTTCTGAGAAAAACGGTTGATATTTCAACCCAAACAAACACACCCCTCCCTTCATTGCTCCGCCACCAAAATGCACAAACACTTTTCAAGTTTTGTCTGTTAAACACAAAAGAAGATATTTTGAAGAATGTCTGAGAAAATACCTAAAATTTAAAAATCATAGGAAAATCTATTATTTAAAATGTATGGATATTTAAATTGTATTTATAAAAGGAACTATATATCAGCTGCAAATTTTCAAATGAAGAATTAATTTCAGTTCACTGATTTCATTGATTTGATTTAAATGTTTTTAAGTAAAAAAGCCCTGGAAATCAATTTCAGGGGGCACTTACACTGGTTTGCACACATTACATTATCTGGAAGGGTAGTATGCAATAAACAATACAACTTTATTAAGCCGTTTAGTAGTATACTGTATGTTAGAGTAGTGATACAGATACTTCAGAGGCTGGTAAACTCCTCAGGGTGGGCACTGAGTATCATGTGATCCCACCCTCATCATATACAACCCTCTACACATAAACATGCATGTTCAGGGATATCCTGTATCCTGTTAGACAACAGAATCAGGGCATCAGATAAACCCTCCCTGGAGAAAGAGAGGGAAATAAAGAATAATCCTCCTCCGTTCAGGACTATAAATACCTATAAATCATTCAATGCCCAAGTGGTGGCCCAATTTACAGACTTAATTTCAGATGGACAGACTCTATATCAGTCTTTCTTTCATTATGTTTAGCTGGTTATATTTCTCTCCCTCCCTGTTTCCCATCATCCTTTCTGCTCAGGCCTATATATTTTTATTCAATCTCTCTCAAAGCAGGTCTCAGCATTTTTTTAGATAGCATGTTGTATTAAAAGTTTAAACGAATGAATGACTCTTTCCTTGGATGACCAGGGTCTTCTGGGCATCCCATTAAAGTGTGGTCGAAGGACCCAAAACCACAGCCCAGGCCTCATGCCCACTGTGTAGGGTTTTTCCAACCCATTGCTCCACTTCAGAACAATTCGACCCATCGACGCCATACATCCAGCTGACACATTTCACTTTTCATTAAACCTCTTTGATCAAATATTTGATTGTTTTTTTTACCTTCCTCCCATCAGAATCAGTGTGCATCAGTTATTGCACTCCATACAACAGGTTCTTTCCAATCAATATGGGTTCTGCATCTCACTGGTTTGACACTTACTGCTTCCTTCAAAGTGTTGTAGCACTTTTTTTCCTCTTCATATTTTAGTTGTTGTGCCTGCCTTTCAATTTCTTTGTCTTCCTGTCCCTCATTCTCCGGTTTAGTGTGCGTCATGCCCTACTGTCTCCGGCTCTCAGAAAGAGAAAAACAGACAGTGCAGCTGCAGCACTTTTTCTGCTGTGTCAGGGAATCTCTCAAAGAAATCACACCCCTATACACACACACACACTTTACAACATCATCATTTCATTTGAGTGGATCCACATAAAAATCACAATTCTGTCCTCATTTACTCGCCCTCATCTTGTTACAAACCAACAACGGTGTTGATTTTCTTTTCGTCTGTGGAACAGAAAAGAAGGAATGGTAACACTTTACAATAAGGCTCCATTTTTAACATTAGTTAAATAAATTAACATGAACTAACAATAAAACAATGCTTCTAAGCATTTCTTAATTTTAAAATTAAATTGTATTTATTCATATTTTAATGGACTTGAGCTAACGTGAGCTAACAATAAACAGTTGTATTTTTATTGACTAAGCAATGCATACTTACAACTTGTGTTTACATTTGAAACCTTTTAAAATGCTTCATTGAGCATGTTTATGTTTTTTGTATACTTTTTTTATTCGAATTTTGTGTTTTTTGTGTGATTTTGGGTCCAGTATGTTGATACACATCAAAGTGAAAAACTAATTGTCTGGTCATATAGGTGAAGTTGTGCTGAAAAAAATGATAGCAAACATTGGTATGGTAAACATTTGTTTATGTCGCAAAATATAGAAAATAAAAAAAGTACTCAAAAACGGCCAAGACTCAGAAGGGATAAATAATAAATACTGTAACTGCTTATTGTTAGTTCATGTTAGTAATGCATTCACCAATGTTAACTAATGGAACCTTATTGTAAAGTGTTACCGATATGTCCTTTCCAATTAACACAAGAAGTGCAGTAATCTCAGACAGTTTAATCCAGATATTTTATTCAAATCTGAAAAATCTGGAAGAACCAAATTAGCCAGAGATCAGTTACGAATTTAATTACGATTAGAAGATCTGGCATCTGTCAAATCCTCTCAGATGTATTAATCGAGGTATGAAGAATGGACCCCTGTTCATGTATTGCCTTTGCATTTGTAAAGCTGTTGTGTCCTTAGATACAGTACCTGTCTTTGTTTTGTTGTTAAATAAAACCACGTTTTGGATCCACCTCTCCATCTCTTTGCCTGCTAACACTGTAACAAAGTGTCTCTTTACACACAGAAAGCATAATTGCGCTGCTTTTTCATTGTTTAATATGACAACTTGTGCTAGAATAGTCAAGTTCACTCAGAAATGTCACAATATAGGAGAAAAAGCTTATTGAAAAGCTTATTGAAAATATAGAATTTGCATGTAAACGGCCATTATGTGACACACAGGTAATCAGGTAGAAACTGCAAAAGTTGAAACAGGACAAAATTAGCCCATCGATCTGTTGTACACAACATGCTTTTGTAAGTCTTATGTTTGGAGTAATTTAGTCTTTGGAATAAGTAAAGAATCATGTGTTAAATAAACAGATCAGGTTTTGTTTCACTCTGAAGGTCATTAGGTTTACTCTATGATAATGACTTTCCGGTTATTACCAAGCTGCTTACTAAATTAATGAATAGACATTAAATATTGATTTGTGTTGAAATGTTTTCAATATGTCAGAAAAAAAGGAGTGACACAAGGAACATTAAACTGTGTACACTGTAAAAAATATTTTAGCAATTTAGTTATTTCAACTTATTTTTTTAACTAGATTGTCCAGACAACAAGAAATTTTAAGTTTTCTTGTCCTCAACTTATCGAAATAAGTTAGTTAAACTAAAAAAAAAACATGCAAAAAGATAACTCAAAATAATGAGTTAACTTTTTTTACAGTGTAGAACAGGTATGTAGAAAACTTGCCAGTGTAGTTGAGTGTTAGTTACACAAACCGACTGCAGAATCCCACAGCTGACCAATCAGAATCAAGCACAGAGCTAAAAGACTGACACATGACCCCTGACCCTTGATGTCATTCCATCTATGATCATATTGCACAATCATATTTTGCCTCATATCTAATCAAGAAAAGTCATATAACTGTATGGAACAGTGATTATTTCATTTGAAGTGACTGTTCGTGACACGCTTCCTTTACTGGGACCTGGAATCATATCGCCTCTGGACACACACACACACACACACATGGTCAGATAATGCAAAATAAATGCAAAAAGTTTATCTTTGGGAAAACACAGCTGTGTTGTGTGAATGTGTGTGTTTTTGTGAGAGTGATGATATACTTAAAAGCACATAAAAGGAAGTAGGAAGAGCGCAGCTGGGAAGTTTAAAGTATTAGTACATCCATAAAAAGGAAGCTTCATCCTTCATCAAGCTTCATTTACTTACAACACTTTACAATAGGGTTCAACTTTTAAACATTAGTTAACTACTGTAGGCTACATTAGTTAGCATGATCTAATAAGGAAAAAAGGTAACACTTTTCAAAGGTCCCATTAGTTAACATTAGCATTAATTAAAAATGAGAAATTCTAGTTGAAGTTATTCTTTGTTTACATTAGTTAATAAGGTTACACTTTATTTCAAGGAGACACATTGTATGTACTCAGTAGTACATGTAGTAAATTAATATTAGTACTTATTATATTATAATAGTACTTATCTATTTTGTTACGGTTAGGGTTTGGTTTAGGGTTTACTACTACATTTACGTTTACTAATACATTATTTAAATATAAAGTTGTATCTGTTAATACTATATTAGTTGATCTGAGCTAACATTAACTGAAAAAATGAAAAGTTGTATTTTCATTAACTAATATTAACAAAGATTGATAAATACTTTAATACTCATTCTTAGTTAGTGTTAGTTAATGCAAAGCCATGGTCAGCAATGCAATGATTGGCTGGTGGCAAGACAGCAAAGAAATGGCATCATATTAAAAAAAAAAACATCACACACCCGATGCAAACAACGTTTTGGAAAGTGACCAAAACGACACAAAAATTATAATAAATAAAAGAAATGGGTACTGTTTGCTGCATGATTCCTAATTATTTAAACTATTTCACGATTTCTCGAATTTGTACAGGCTTTAATTTTTTTTTTTATGTTGTAATTAGCAATTTATTTGACCTGTGAAGCAGATTTGTAACATGACAGCATTACAGTTTTTTACAGTCGCTAGGACACATTTCTCAATACTTAGGTCACTTTTTCAAAACTCTTCACGCAGTGAGCACAACAGAAGTATATGTGGGCTAAACTGTGGATCATTTATCATTGCTTTGGCACAAAATGCATTCAATGACTACATCTTTCAAATTACATTAATTATTTTCTCACTTTGACAAAACAACCGCCAAAACTATACCTACAGGCCAATTTGCACATGCTTACACACTGATTTCAAAACTGTTAAACTTAAGTTCAAAACAATAACATAATACAAAACTGAATAAGACAGCATTTTTGCCACATTTCTACAGTATTGTAATGAAACATATTTAGAATCTAAAAATTAAATGGTATAAAAACAATTGGTACAACCACAGCTGATACCTATTGTATCTGTATCGGTGGATGGTGTATATACAAATTGGTATACTTTGGAATTACTCCAAAAACATAAAATATAATAACTGCATGATGTCTGATTCATTCTAGTAACGTATATTGCAGTGAATTCTAAACAGTAGAGAGGTAGAAGAAAGAAAGCATTTACAGTTTTTTTACAGACGCTAGGACACATTTCTCAATACTTAGGTCACTTTTTCAAAACTCTTCACACAGTGAGCACAACAGAAGTATATGTGGGCTAAACTGTGGATCATTTATCATTGCTTTGGCACAAAATGCATTCAATGACTACATCTTTCAAATTACATTAATTCTTTTCTCACTTCGACACAACAACCGTCAAAACTCTGTGTACCTACAGGCCAATTTGCACATGCTTACACACTGTTTTCAAAACTGTTAAACTTATGTTCAAAACAATAACATAATACAAAACTGAATAAGACAGCATTTTTGCCACATTTCTACAGTAATATTTTAATGAAATATATTTAGAATCTAAAAATTAAATGGTATAAAAACAATTGGAACAACCACAGCTGATTCCAATTGTATCTGTATCGGTGGATGGTGTGTATACAAATTGTTATACTTTGGAATTACTCCAAAAACATATATAAACAAAACAAAATATAATAACTGCATGATGTCTGATTCATTCTAGTAACATATATTGCAGTGAATTGTAAACAGTAGAGAGGTAGAAGAAAGAAAGCATTTACATCAATTTTGTTTTGTTCAGTGGGTGGGTTGTGGGGAAAGGGAGAAAATATAAAAACAAGGAACATTGTTAACTTTTTCTGTATATATTAAATCATTCTGTTCTTCCTTCAATAAAAATTTTATAAAAAAAAATAATAAAAAAGAAAGAAAGCATTTACACAGGAAAACATTGTATAAAGTTACCTGTTGTTAGTGTTTTTTATGTTATTGTTTTGTGGGTGACAAAGTGTGTTTGTTAGCTGTCAACCTTTGCTAGTGTTATGGAAAAATGTGTTTATTTGAGATATGTATGAAGTGATTTGGTAGTTTTAGTGCATTTTGAATGTGAAATGAACTGCTGTGCCGAGCTGAAAGTTGGTTAGGAGAACTGTGTGAAGAGTTTTGAAAAAGTGACTTAAGTATTGAAAAATGGGTCCTAGCGACTGTAAAAAACTGTAAATCTATTTTTTTTTGTTCAGTGGGTGGGTTGTGGGGAAAGGGAGAAAATGTAAAATCAAGGAACATTGTTAACTTTTTCTGTATATGATACATCATTCTGTTCTTCCTTTACTGTAATAAAAATATTATAAAAAAAAGAAAGAAAAAAGAAAAAAAAAGAAAGCATTTACATAGGAAAACATTGTATAAAGTTACCTGTTGTTAGTGTTTTTTATGTTATTGTTTTGTGGGTGACAAAGTGTGTTTGTTAGCTGACAACCTTTGCTAGTGTTATGGAAGAATGTGTTGATTTGAGATATGTATGAAGTGATTTGGTAGTTTTAGTGCATTTTGAATGTGAAATGAACTGCTGTGCCGAGCTGAAATTTGGTTAGGAGAACTGTGTGAAGAGTTTTGAAAAAGTGACTTAAGTATTGAAAAATGGGTCCTAGCGACTGTAAAAAACTGTAATTAAAGTTTCAGACAGCATATTTTTAATAAGTGTGCTGCATAATAGCTTTCACTGTTCAAATGAATGCATGGCTTATAGACTAACTATATGTGTGTAAGTGTAAAACTGAAAGTGTTGTTTCACACTGTTGCCTTTGGTCTTACATTTATGTTTTGTTTTGTAAAACGATGACTGCTCTTTTGTTTGAATTTGAAATCTGAGATGAAGTAAAGATTTGAGATATTTGAGCCTCCTAGTTTGCCTTTCTTTCTGCACATGGGTCTTCTAAATTGTCTTCCCCAGTAGACCAGAAGTAGAGAAGTAGCTTTCCCTGACTGGGAGATCTGGGTTCAAGACCCACCTTCAACGCCTTATGTCAGTCTATTGTAAGCTGAGCTGTGTTAAGTTCAGATGTGCTCCTACACTGTACAGATTACCTCAGTTCCAGAAGAGTTACAATTATTTCATTTACTCACCCTCAAGTTGTTTCAAACCTGTATGAGGAAGAAGAATGTCGGTAACTGGACTGTTGATGGACCCTATTGACTTCCATTGTAGAAAAAAAAAATACTATGTAAGTCCATGGGGTCCATAAACTGTTTGGTTACCGATATTCTTCAAAATATCATCTTTTGTGTTCAGCAGAAGAAAGAAAATCATACCGGTTTGATACAACTTGAGAGTGAGTAAATGATGACAGAATTTTCATTGTTATGTGAACTATTCCTTTAAGTATTGTTTCTCTGTTGCCTTTTGGCCTACATTATGTTTTGTTTTGTAAAAGCTATGACTGCTCTTTTGTTTGTATTTGAAAACTGAAATCAAGTAAACCCTCCTAGTTTGCCTTACCTTCAGCAAACTGTCTTCCTCAATAGACCAGAGGTAGAGAAGTAGCTTTCCCTGACTGAGAGATCCGGGTTCAAGACCTATCTTCAACACCTTATGTCGGTCCATTGAGACTCCAATAAAAAAAATTAGGTCTCTCAATGAAACTTGAGATACCTGTGTATATATTATGATAGACTGCACAATATTATTATAGCATTTAAATATTATTTCTTGTTCTCTTTCAGTGGCTGGGACAGACTTTAAGGGGGCTTTCACACTGGCAGTTTAGTTCGGAACAGGGCACGGTTCGCATGAAAAATCGCTAATGTGAACGTTGTCATGGGACCCTGGTGCGCACTGGGGTACCGAACCCGAGACTACCTGGAAGAGGTGGTCTGAGAAATCCATTGAGTATTGAGTAATCCACATATAAAGAACGGGCCCCAGGAGGAACTGAGGCTTAAAAACCGAAGGCTTAAATACACAGGATAACAATGCAGACTAGAAACATGTGCAACTAAATCAGTAACCATGGTAGCAAATGAAGAACAAGAAAGTGGGGGGCAAAGGAAACAGAACCAGAACACGGGAAAAAAAGGTTACACAAACTTCATCAAAAAAAGCTTATCAAACAGAACATTTTATGTTTACACAGAAAGCTTTTCTATGACAATATGTGCTAGAATCATGTCTCGCATTACAATTTTTTTCATGTTCGAGAAGCCTTTTCGTCACAATAGGGAAGAAAATTATGACGCAGTTTCCGTTTCATGGTGACTTTAAAATGCAGCATGTACTGTAGGCTATATTGAAAGAAATGTAACTATTAAAAACCATGTCCCTAGACCTGGCCAAACTGAATAAACAAATTTGGACACATTTTAGATTAGGGTCCAATTCTCACTTTTTACTAACTCTTAACTATGACTTTGCCTCAATAAACTTCTAATTACTGCTTATTAATAGTTAGTAAAGTTGTTGTTAATTTTAGGTGTACAAGATGAATATGGTCATTAACATGTGCTTTGTAAGTAGGGTACAACTGGGCTAAAGGCACACCTTAAGAAAAATGAGCTTTTCAATCCCACAGCGTATAATTACAAAAAAAAATGTTTGTATTGAACATTGATGATGGGGCAACAGGTTTTGTGTGAAAATAAATCATAAAGGTGGCATTACACATGGGGGTAAAAGGCTCACCAGCATGGGGTAAAAGCACAAATTATTTATACTAATACTTTAACTTAAAAAAATAATGTCTTTAATAATGTCTTAGTTAATAAATGTTCAAAAGATCACGTTGGCAAAGTTTGTACAATGATCTGTTTATTTTTGTAAATAAAATAATTATTTTGTGTTCTAGAAATATACTTTTATTAAAATATGTTAATACAAAATAAAAATAAAGAAACAAGTTTATTTTAAAAAGTTCAGATTCTGAAAGCATTGATGGAGATCCCATACTAATATAATATAGATGTACAAAAGAAACAATAAATGTTAGCACTTTATAATAACTGCATGCTATGAATCATAAGTTAAGCATTAGTGAATAGTTAATTCATAATTTATAAAGCATTAATAGACATTCATAAGCAGTTTATAACTATAAATGCTTTATTCTTGATTTATAAGCATGTCTATAATGTTTAATAATACTTTATTAATGATCAATTTATCATTTCTAAATTATGTATTACATTATTTACAAACCAGTTATTTAAGAGTAGTTAGTGGTTCATAAGATAATTTGGAAGTGTAAGTAAATGATTAATAAACTATTTAAATGTACATTTATACATCTTATTATTTATACACAGTGTAAATGCTTTATTAACATGTATTACTATTGTAATTAATGATTAATTCAGGTAGTTATAAAAACATTTAGTAGTTGTCAGTTAACTATTTTGTGTGCTCATCTAAAGTAAGGACTATTTATGCCTTGTTAAGCTTTTCAAAGGAGATTTAAAGGCTCAGTTATCGTCTAAACAGCAAAACGAAACAAACACATCACAAAGTGATACAGAACATAGAAATATTTATTTCAAGATGCAAAACATTTAACTGTACAACTGATAACTTGATATAAAATTACCTCTTGAATGTCATAGAAAATACATGTCTGTACACCTCCAGAAAACATAACTGTGCAGTAAAATGAAACTAAGCCTCTGCAATCTAAGATATAAAAATAAACGTATGTAAAGTGTAAACATTGCTGTGTAAAAATTGACCAGTGCCAACACTGGATAACAGGAGTGCCAAAATACAACAAATACATTGTTTATAAAACAATAATAATGTAATAAAATATTTTACAGTGTCAAAACTACATCAGTACTAACTTTAAAACACCAAGAACAGCAGTGCAGAAGATAACTGAGCATAAATGTAAATTCAAATAGTTTATTAATCATTTACTTGCACTTTCTAAATTATCTTAAATTACCACTTACAACTCCTAAATTAATGGTTTGTAAATTATGTAATAATTTAGAAATTATGAATTTATCATTAATAAATTATGAAAATACAATTATTAAACACATTATAGATATGCTTATAAATCAAGAATAAAGCATTATATCTGTATTTATAAACTGCTTCTTAACGTCTTAATAAGGCTTCGAAAATTATTAACTAACTATTTACTAATGCTTAACTAATGATTCATAGCATACAGTTATTAGAGTGTTACCCAATAAATTATATTTTATTATATGATATGATTAAAATTCATATATATATATTTTTTTTAAATATGATTTTTTTATAAACATGGTTTTATTATAAACATGGTGATTGTCTCTAAGGTGGACACCTAACTTATTATATGATATTTACCATCTGAATTTAACCATGTCATGTCAACAAATGGAAAAGTCAGCCAGCTGTTTATTATCATGTCAATTATTGTGTCTTTAAGCCCAAATAAGCCCTACTTTTACATATTCCATAAATACTCCATATTCCATACTCTTCCATTATTGAAAAACTGTTGCTTTAATTACCTTGAACAAAACCATCAAATCAACCAAAAAATCATTAACTAGACCTGTCTCGAAATATAGTCAATCATTTTAGCGATTCTCATTTGCTACTTAAATCCACAACATTTTAAAACACATCAAATATTTGATCAAATTAGTACATAATCAGCTCTGTGTTTCTGCCCTTGATGGCATCAAGGATCAGCCAACTTTCCATGTGCTAGATGCAAAGCAGAAGTTTTGGAAAGTGCTGGGGCACGTTTTTGTGGCATCTAGTTGTATACAGGAAAGTAATACCAAAGGCACCTTTTACCCCGGTCTGCCTTTATCCCCGTTGTACCCTGCTAGTAAACAGCCAATATCCTAGCAATATGCATGCCAATAAGCAACTAGTCAATGGTGAGAATTGGGCCCTTTGCAAACTCTTGCAAAAATAAATAAATAAATAAAACAAAACAAACAAAAACATTGCAACAACAGATTAAAACAAACAAAAAAGTTGGCTAAAGCTTAAACTTGTCTTCACTTTTATTCGATCCTCCTATCATTAACTAAACAAATATTATCTTGATGTAATATATCATCTGTCAAGGAGCCATGAAAGTAAATATGACAATTGATAACATGTCAGATTCAGTTCCAGGCATCTCTACCCACATCAACCTCACCCAATAGTCTTAAGAAGACGTCTGGAAAGCCTGTTGTTGAGCTCTGAGGGCCAGGTGCCACCGGATCAGTCTGAACATGGCTGAAAAAATGACCTCACAGTCCCTGAGGCAATAAGTGTTGAGCTGATTTCTACAGCAGCACATGCAGGTTTTGAAGAGACAGCATTGAGGCCTAATGGAAACTGCATTAAAGATGTTAGTGCTATAAACAACTTTCTATCCTTTCCAGGTTGCTTGTGTGTGTGGTTGTGTTCATAGATACCACTTGGAAACAACTACAATACTTTTTTTTTTTCAGTATGACCTTGCACAGGGGTTCTCAACTTACAGGTCTGTTTTGGTTTTGTGGACAGCAACAACAAAAAACAGCGATAAATGCAAATAAAATGCCACTCAAAAAATGTGTGTGTTATGATGGCAGCTTATCAGCTTGTGGGTGCAATTTCATCTATAGAAGTTAGCTGGTTAAATGAGGTGGATGCATGTCACATATTGCATTGTAGAACCCACACAAACACGGTGAGGAATGCAAAAGGCAGAGTTTAATAAATCCAAAGGCAATAATCCACACAAAGAGGACAGCATACAACACATCTAACGTAAACAAGACCTGACAACAATTAACAGAAACAGAGGAACATAAGTATACATGCAAACAAGGATAATTAAAGACACACACCTGAACTGAATGATGAAATAAAATTGAAAGTTTCTCGGACATACATAGCTGAAACACTGATGGATGCCAGGTGTTAAGACCTTACATATAATACTTGCTGTGTTCTCAGATGGAGGGAGGGGGTGAGCCAGGGAAGGCACAAAACCGTACTATCTTCTTAGTCTTATTAAAACCTTATTAGTCTTAATATTATTGAACTATCTGGCTTTATTAATTTTGACAGGGTCATTAGAGACCATATCTATGTATGGTTTATAATTTGAAGTCATCCTCTCTCCCCAACTTCATTATTTCTTTCATATTATTTCACAGAACATAAATCCTGGTGTAGGGGGAGAAGTGGTTTTTAGCAGTATCTCTACAAATAGTGATTAACACCCAAAACAAGTCACTGTGTGTTATGACATGGGCAATGACAGTGGAACTGATCAAAAGTTCCCTTTCATGTCGGTGACTCCAGCATTCATCAGAGGGATCCGACAGAAATGGGATCTTCGCAGAGAGACCTTTCTACTTCGAGAGAATCTAAACGAACCAATGCACATTGGCATGCAATAATTGCGTCAACTGCTTCTATCACGCAGTGCGGGTATATACTGAGCAGTTGGTGCAACGCATCTTTGCATTTCGCTTCGGAGCCGAGCTGATTCATGTTCTGTTCCAGCAGTCTTACTTCTAAAGAAGAGTCAACTTTTCGAGTGTTCTTTTTGGAAGAAGCTTTCACCTTCGTGTTGCGTGTCATGGCTCGCAACAGCAGGATCACCTCAGAAAAAAAAACCTAGCTGTTTTCACAGCTCTGAGCATGGTGGATCAGTTGAATGCCTCAGCAGTTTGCACCATTTCCTGCTGTTGGCCGCGGACATCCTCCTGTGTGCTTTAGCACTAGAGAGAGCAAATTTTCCTAATAGAGCTTACACGAGTGTAACATTCCACTCTTGTGTTTCTGGATGCGGTCATACCCTGTCCTCTTGTGACGATCACTGTCTCACATGCCTGGGCTTAAGCATGCTGAAACTTTGGCTAATAGCACTGGTGATCTGAGGATTACAGTGAGTGTTCCCCAATGAGACCACCTCCTCGGGCCCCTCACTCCTCTACCACATCACAAGCATGTTGAGACTGTGTCCGTGGGTGGTTCATGTTCACTCAGGAGAACATGGCCACGTCGGTGCGTCGTTCATCTTGCCTTTCTCGTAAGGGCATCAGCGTTCAGCGCACCGTGTGCCACCAAGTTTGACGGCCACGTTCATGGTCTTGCATGCCTGGCAGCTTACGGATGGGATTGCTGGTCCTTCTCATGGGGGACCTAGCGTTTCATTGGGGACTCCAGCTGAGGACAGATGTCGACCACTGCATCGGAGAGAGGGCTGTTATACTTTGAAAATTATGATGCTGAGCCTCCCATGCTCTAGGGGAGCATCGCAACATGTAAATTGCTTTGCCCGCCTCGGTGCTGTTTTTCCTGATGTGCGTGAAGAACTTTGTCAGTATGAAAGCATATTGGCACCATAATGGCAAGCCAATCATGCCTAAATCTGTCTTGAGGAGGGCCGGGTGCAGAATTAAAAAAAAAAAAATCCACCTCTGCGGCTCAGCCAGCAGTACTCACACCTTCAATAAAGAGCAGTTTCTGAAATCTCTGGGTGCCACGAGGGTGGGGAAGACAGTGTGCGCCGCCATGCCTCGCTGCTCTCACTCCCCTTTCCCCAAGAGAACCAGAATGGCAGCTTGCGACGCTAAGCCATGCACGTCTCGTTCCCCTCTTGGCAACAGGTGAGAATGACAGTGCACAACGCTATGCCTCGTCACTCTCGTTCCCCTCTTCACAAGAAGTGAGGTCGACAGTGTGCGCCGTTACAAAACCTTGCTACTCTCATTCCCTTCTGCAATCGCCAGCGTACAGCAGCATGCGGTTTGAGAGCGCAATGAAGCCTTCCCACGCATCCTCTGTCCACCCGTGGAGCCAGGTGAGTGTCACACCCAGACCCCACTCCGAGCCGCCTCAGTGCCTCTCGGGTTGGGTCCCTGTCCTCCACCTCGCTGCCCCTGCGTGGTACGTCTTGGTTCTATTGGTCTCACTGGTACGGTCTCTAGGAGCCTGGCTAGTGCTCCCCAGACCATCCCCCTGGCTCATCTGCACCATCAGACTCGGCTATGCGATTCAGTTCTCCCGGCGCCCTCCCAAGTTCAGGGGCATCCTGTTCACCACAGTGATGGCTACTGGTGCTCCTGTCTTAAGGGCAGAGATCGAAGTCCGACGGACGCGATCGAGCCAGTCCCTCCAGCTGATATGAAGACCGGTTTCTACAGCCCCTACTTCATTGTACCCAAGAAAGGCAGTTGGTTACTGCCATTATTGGACCTATGAGTTTTGAATCAAGCTCTCATTCAAAAAATCTTGCTGAAACGCATTTTCAAAAGCATCCGTCCCCAAAATTGGGTTGCAGCGATCAACCTAAATGACGCGTCCTTTCACGTCTCAATTCTTCCTCGATACAGGTCCTTCCTGCGCTTTGCTTTTGAGGGTTTCAGTACAAAGTCCTTCTCTTCGGGCGACTCAGTCTGTTGGGACGTCGGGTCAACTGGGACAAGAGCAAACTCTCCCCTGCGCAGAGGATCTCTTATCTCGGTATGGAGCTGGACTCGGTCAACCAGACAGTGCGCCTCACCGAGGTGCGCGTCCAGTCGGTGTTTAACTGCTTAAATTTGTTCAGACGCAGTAGAGCGGCCCCACTGAAACTTTTGCAGAGGCTTCTGGGACATTTGGCATCCGCAGCCGCAGTAACACCGCTCGGGTTGCTTCATATAGGTCCGCTTCAACACTGGCTTTACGGCCGGGTTCTGAGATGGGTTTGGCAGAGCGGCACGCATAGCAAACCTTCCAACCTTCAGCCCGTGATCCAGAACAAGTGTCCAGGCATGCTGTGGTCTTCACAGATACCTCCGTTGCGTACATCAACCGACAAGGTGGTCTGTGCTCCCGTCGCATTTTGCAACTCGCCCGCCATCTCCTCCAGTGGAGTCAGAAGCATCTGAGGTCACTTTGTGCCATTCACATCCCTGGCAAGCTCAATCCTGCAGCCGACGAGCTCTCACGACAGCTTACGCTTCCAGGAGAGAGTCGACTCCATCCCCAGGTGGTCCAGCGGATTTGTAGGTGCTTTGCTGCCGCACTTGAAGATCTGTTTGCCTCCCCGGACATGTCACATTGCTAGTAGTTCTTCTCCCTGACCAACGGAACCCTTGGCACAGATGCACTGGCACACAGCTGTCCCCGGGACCTATGCAAGTATGTGTTTCTCCCAGTGAGCCTTCTTGCACAGACCTTGTACAAAGTCAGGGAGGACAAGGAGCAGGTCATATTAGTGGCCCCCTATTGGTCCAACCTGACCTGGTTCCCAGAACTAGTACTCCTCGGGACATTCCCTCCCTGGCCCATTCCCCTGAGGAAGGACCTGCTTTCTCAGAGAAGGGGCACCCTATGGCACCCGCGTCCAGACCTCTGGTGGAGGTTCTAGTTTACTTACTGCAGGTGGTGGTAGACACCATCACTTCTGCTAGAGCCCCCTCTATGAGGCACCTCAATGCAAAAAAGTCATTGGGAAAGCATGACCTGATCGTCAGGTTCCTGAAGTGCTCCTGACGGTGCTCCTGACGGCACTGGCTTCTATCAAGAGGGCAGGGGACCTGCAAGCGTTTTAAGTCGATGAATCATGTAGAATTTGGACAGGCTGACTCTCAGATTGTCCTGAGACCCCGGCCTGGATATCTGCCCAAGGTTCCTACCACGCTCTTTAGAGACCAGGTAGTGAACCTGCAAGCACTGCCTCTGGAGGAGAGGTTAGCCCATGGCATAGTGGATGCTATTGTCTTGGCGATCCAAGATGTGCCTTGCCCATTCTGGCTGCGAGCGCACTCAACTAAAAGTGTGCCACTCACCTAATGTTGCATCCTTGATCAAGGCAACTCACTGACAGATATATGTAGAGCTGTGGGCTGGGCGACACCCAACACGTTCGCTAGATGTTATAGCCTTTATGTAGAGCCGGTATCCATATACTCATCCAAAGTGCCCAGTAGCGCAGGAACCCGCTCAAGTGTCAGCTTGCTACGCCATTCTCGCCTGGTCAACCAGATACGTGCGTCCAGTGTGCTCCCAGGAGACGGCTAACCCTGTTGAGTTCATCCCTCACCCCTACGGCAGTCAGACGTTGTGGAGCGTCTGATGCCAGGCCTAACAGGAACCTGTGCTAGGCTGGGTGTCCATATGTAGTGGTCCCTGTGGCAACCCCACATGTGTAAATTCCATGGTACGGCTACCCTGTCAGCTAGCCAGTCTTTTCCTTGGCAGAGCCCGCTCTGTCGTCTCTGCCGGTGCGCTTCCCCTCTAGGATTAGGCTGTAACCACCCCAGAGACTTCCATGTGTTGCACTACCCTGCTTGGCTAGTCCATATGTGGCACATGGCACTGGAAGGGCCAACAACATGGCGTGTTGGTAGTGATCCCATTTCTGTTGGATCCCTCCGACGAAAGTTGGAGTGACCGATATGAAAGGGAAAGTCTCGATTACGTATGGTAACCCATGTTCCCTGTGTAAAGACTTTAGGCTTGTCTAATCCCTGGGGAATTTGCATATCATAATTAATAATTGGTAATTAATAATTATTCATACATGTTTGGGTTAGATCAGTCTTACATGTTAATAAATCTCCCTCTAAAGGAGAATGTCATTTTACCTGGATGTATACATGCAATCCTTTCATCTTAACAAGTTGATTGCAGTTAATTACACAGATCACGTCTTACAAAGCAGGCAAAATGAATTTAGCTCAATTGTCCGAATAATATTGAGGGGATTCCCAATATCATCTTACTTGATAGGATTTCAGGAAACGCAATTCTCTGGCCAGAAGAATTGGGTTCTCTTACGAGAGTATCTCTCGTACTGCGTAATATCTTACGCTATGGGGAAAACTCTTTTCCACGAGATATTGAAGCCAAAAATTATCCTTAATTTTTTACTAATGTAAAACGCTTTGCAGCAGCAAGCAGACCTAGGCGAGACAGCTCGCGCGCCTATTGGCTGCTCTGCGGCAATAGCAGCAGCCTATCGAGAGAGGCTCTGCGTGACGTCACGACGAATGGGGGCCTTTCGCGCCCATATCGTCACGTCCCGCCAGAAAGGGCGTGGTCTCGCCATATATCTAGGCTCGATAGCTGCTCTTACGTCGATTTTCATCTCTTCAGCGAAGCCTCCCGCATCGCTGGATCCAGAGTGAGAAGCCGCGCCGTCGACCTGTAGCCTTCAGCGGGACGTGCCATTGAGCCTGGAGTCGCTGGCCTCGCCGCCTTCAGCCGCCGTACCTGCTGTGCTTTCCGGCGTTATATCCTTTCCTCTGCCTAGAGTGTGTGTGTGTGTTTGCATTTCTGCTTTTTCCCACCCCTCTAAAAGAGCGGCGTCTTTTTAAAGATGCCTTCCTGTGGTTCTTGCCGAGCCCCACTCAGCGACGAGGACCGACATGTCATCTGCGTGTCCTGCCTGGGTGAGGATCACGCGGCCATCGCGCTCGCTGATGGCGGATGCCATCACTGTGAACGTTTGCCTATGGTGACTCTGCGGACTCGCCTAGCTTCGTTCTCCGAGCCCGCATCCCAGCCTGCCGTGACGCCGCGTCGCAAGAAGCGCCGCGCCCAGCGCGCTCCCGAGCTATCTCCAGCCCGCCAAAGCTCGCCGGCTCGCCCGCCAGCTTCGCCGGCTTTGCTCGAGTCGCTCACCGACGGACAGCGGCCGCCGTCCGCCGCCGCGTCCGCCATCGAGTTGGACGACAACACCGAGGCGTGTTCTCTCTTGGCTTCGGATAGCGAGGATTGGGCGAGCTCTGTGGACAGGCCCATCACAGGCGATTCTTGAGATTCGCCTTCGAGGGCCAGGCGTATCAATACACAGTCCTGCCGTTCGGCCTTTCCCTAGCACCCCGTACGTTCACGAAGTGCATGGACGCGGCCCTCGCCCCCCTGAGACTTCGGGGCATGCGAGTTTTGAACTACTTGGACGATTGGCTGATTCTAGCTCGTTCACGAACGGAGCTCTTAGAACACAGGGCCGCATTACTCGAGCACCTCGAGGAGCTGGGCCTTACAGTCAATGGGGCGAAAAGCTCACTGCTCCCCAGTCGGAGGATTTCCTTTCTGGGAACAGTGTTAGACTCGCTATCCATGACGGCACGCCTGTCACCAGAGCGCGGATTGAATATTCAGCACGTCGCGAAATCCTTCCGCCACGGCTCTATAGTCCCGCTCAGAAGGTTTCAGAAAATGCTGGGTCTCATGGCCTCAGCAGCCTCTGTACTCCAGTTGGGCCTGCTCCGCATGCGCCCACTGCAGCTATGGCTAAAAGCACGAGTTCCCCCCAGGGCATGGACTGCAGGTCTGTTTCGCCTCAGGGTCGACCTTCAGTGCATTTCGGCTCTGAAACCGTGGAAAGCAACCGACTGGTATCAGTCAGGTGTGAGTCTGGGGATCCCCTCAAGTGTGAAGGTGGTGTCTACGGACGCCTCCACTTCGGGGTGGGGAGCGCTGCTCGAGGGCAGACCGCTGGCTGGCCTGTGGTCAGTGCGGGAGAAGCTCCTTCACATAAACTGCTTGGAATTAATAGCAGTCGACAAAGCGCTAAGGCGCTTCTGTCCCCAGATAACAGGCCACCACGTATTGGTCCGGTCGGACAACATGTCAGTGGTGGCATACATAAATCGCCAGGGCGGCGTCAGGTCCCGAAACCTTTACAGGCTGACGGAACGCCTCCTGGTCTGGGCTCAGCACAACCTGCTCTCGCTGAGAGCGGCGCATGTGCCTGGTCACCTAAATGTGGGACCAGACAGGCTGTCCAGAAACAACGTTCCAGCAGGAGAATGGTCTCTGCACCCGCAGACGATCCAGCTGCTGTGGGAAACGTTTGGCAAAGCGCAGGTGGACCTGTTCGCGTCCCAAGAAAACGCTCACTGCCCGAGATTCTACTCGAAAAGCCGGGACGCGCTGGCCCATGTTTGGCCCCGCCGCCCCCTTTATGCTTTTCCCCCTGTCTCACTCCTGCCTCAGGTGTTGGAGCGAATCAGGAGGGAGGGATGCCCAGTGCTACTCATAGCTCCGCTCTGGACAAACCAGTCGTGGTTCCCTGTCCTGATGCAGCTGACCAGCGCTGCTCCATGGCCTTTACCGCTGAGGAGAGACCTCCTCTCTCAGGCGGAAGGCTCGATTTGGCATCCTCGCCCGGATTTGTGGTCCCTGCACGCATGGGCCATCAACGGGTACCCGCTGACCTCCCAGAGGGAGTGTTAAACACGATCGCGCAGGCTAGAGCCCCGTCTACCAGACGGCTCTACTCCTCGAAGTGGTCTGTGTTCTCTGCTTGGTGTCAAGCGCAGGGCTTTTCACCTGTAGACTGCGGGGTTACGGAAGTGCTTTCCTTCCTTCAGGAGCTACTGGATAAGGGCAGGTCCCCTTCCACGCTCAAAGTATACGTGGCGGCCATAGCAACGTTTGCAAAACCGGTGTCTGGCCAGTCACTAGGAAAGAGCGACTTAGTCGTGCGTTTCCTTAGAGGAGCTCGGAGGCTAAACCCTCCCAGGCCCCCTTCAGTCCCGACATGGGACCTTTCCACGGTCCTGGAGGCCATGAAAGGCGCCCCATTCGAGCCAATCCAGTCGTCAGACATGAAACACTTGTCTTTCAAGACAGCGTTTCTTATGGCTCTCGCTTCAGTGAAGCGCGTAGGGGACTTGCAAGCGCTCTCAGTAAGCGCGTCATGCATGGAGTTTGGACCTAACGACTCAAAGGTCATACTCAAACCAAAGCACGGTTACGTGCCGAAATCCCTCAACTCACCGTTCAGGGCCCAGGTGATTTCCCTGTCTGCCCTTCCTGTTCTCAATGAGGAGAAGGACGCGAGTCTCCTTTGCCCTGTCAGGGCACTAAGGGCTTATGTGTCCCGCTCGTCTGGTTTCAGACAGACTGAGCAGCTTTTCGTTTCGTTTGGCGGCCGTGCTAAGGGACTTGCCGCGTCGAAACAGAGCCTATCCAGATGGATAGTTGGTGCCATAGCGCTGGCTTACACTTCTAAGGGCCTACAGTGCCCTTTGGGTGTTAGAGCGCACTCCACAAGAGGCATGGCCTCCTCGTGGGCATGGTCTAGCGGGGTTACCCTGCAAGATATTTGTATGGCCGCGGGCTGGGCCTCGCCGTCTACATTTATAAAATACTATAATCTGGAGGTCCCCGCCTTACAAGCTAAACTTTTGGCGGTATAAAATTCAGTGCTATCTGCCCGCTGTGCGGCTCGGATACTGAGTTTGACCTGCGTATTGCTCACTGACCGGTACAGCAGCTCATTTAAAAGTTGACACACTTGTGGCCACCCAGTTCAGGCTGAATGTTCACCCTGACGGTATGGTTTATTGTCACATGATTAGCTCCTTTCGGATGCTATTTACAGGGAATGATGCTTCTAGCCTCTCTTCCCTCACTCTCTGTGAGTTTATGGTGATTATGCACTATATGCGCCCCGGGCTTCGGCCCCTGGGACTTTGGTGTTGGATCCCTACCAGCACGGCGTGTTGCATTGTGTTCCCCATAGCGTAAGATATTACGCAGTACGAGAGATACTCTCGTAAGAGAACGTACTCGGTTACTAACGTAACCTCGGTTCTCTCTAGAGAGGGAACGAGTACTGCGTATCTTGCCGTGCTTGGAATACGCTCTGGTTCGCTTCGGCGATGAAAACCGACGTAAGAGCAGCTATCGAGCCTAGATATAGGGCGAGACCACGCCCTTTCTGGCGGGACGTGACGATATGGGCGCGAAAGGCCCCCATTCGTCGTGACGTCACGCAGAGCCTCTCTCGATAGGCTGCTGCTATTGCCGCAGAGCAGCCAATAGGCGCGCGAGCTGTCTCGCCTAGGTCTGCTTGCTGCTGCAAAGCGTTTTACATTAGTAAAAAATTAAGGATAATTTTTGGCTTCAATATCTCGTGGAAAAGAGTTTTCCCCATAGCGTAAGATATTACGCAGTACTCGTTCCCTCTCTAGAGAGAACCGAGGTTACGTTAGTAACCGAGTACGTTTTCTGCCCTATAAGCAAATATGTAAAGCTATCTTTAAGTTATAAAGTTCGTAGCATAAGATCTTTTGGCACTTCAGAGACTCGAAATTGAGCAAAGAGAAAGTCCATCAGTCAAGTGAATATAATGATTTAATAAAGGCATGTCTACTTATACATTTACTACGATTACACGGGAGATATATGTATTTACAAACACATAGAAGTACACAACAATATGACATCAATGAATGAGAAATGCGTAAAGTTTGGGCAATGGATAACTTACACGCGAAAGCGTGTAAGAGAGGGAGAGAGAGAGAGAGAGTGAGAGTTTAGAGAGTTGCATGGTTGCAGTGAGATTAGGAAGAGAGATGATCTTTCTAAATAAGTTAGCAAATTCACATAGACAAACGGAACTTTGAGAGACAACAAGACTTCAACAAATCTTAAAAACGTGATCAAACACGGATACTTGCAGAGGTTTGGTACTCTTTGCATGGCTTGTGAAGAAGCGTGTGTGTGTGTCTCGCAGCCCGGTGCGTCACGTGCGCGCGCCTCTGCTTCAGAGAGAGCGCGCGTTCGTTTGAATCTCTCTTAGCTGGCTTTGCTGAAGAGATATGTCACGCGGTGTTCTTTTCACTTCGTGGAAGTAAACAGCGTCGAATATGAAAACAAAACTAACTTTAAAGAAAAGAAATAAAGATCCCAAAGGGAAATCACGCGGAGTTACGTCATGGCTGGTGAAGAAACGCTTGTGCGTCTCTGGGTCCGGCGCGTCTCGTGGTAACGGCGCTTGCTTCTCCTGTGCAGGGATTTCGACGATTGGAATTAAACACGGGGGCTTATCTAGACTGGAAACAAACACAAAACTAACTAGAAACAAAATAAAAGAACGGCGATGAGCTCGCCGGAGGCGCGACGTTACATGATGATGACTCGGATCAGGAAGAGAGCGAGGAGGAGCTCCGCGCCTCTTTAAAAACATTTCGGTTCACGCCTTCTTTTGGAAGACTGCGCCAATCAGCTGGGAGGGAAGTTCCCGCGGAAGATTTCTCTTTGTCTTGTCAGACTGCTGGTCTAATTAAATTATGGCTTGTGATAGAAATGTTCATTTCTACTGCAGAGATGCGTTATACACATAATCATACCTTTCATGGTGTGTTCATACCTATATCTGGCGGAGTCATTTCCAGGGCATTCTAACAATATGAAGCATGACATATAAAAGTTTTTGGTACATGTTACAGGAAAACAGTTACATTAAGAATGCATCTAGGGTCCCTAGGTTCATTTACAGCTCCAATATGCGTTATATGGAGTACAATACATGGGCAAACATGAATACATATCGACTATATCATATAACCGTCTTTCAGTGATGAAGTTAACGGTTTGTGTATGTGTGTGCGTGTCCATGAGCGGAGGTTCTTCTGAGTGGTCTCCTGGTCTCTCTTGGAATGTGTTCATGATAGTATGTAACTCGAAGAAACACAAACCCATTATAGTCTCCAAGGACGCACAAACCAAACATAAAAGAAAGTCATGAGATGAACAGTATATACGTGTATCGCATGGTTATGCATAGGATATATATATATTAGAGTTAAAATGTTTAATTTTTCCTTCTCCAGGAATCAAGTCCCTGCACATTCTTTTGAGTCATAAATCGGTAAGAGGAAACCAAACTCGAACAGCTTGGTTTGGGGGGGGGAGGCTTCATGGTACGTGTGTGGAATGTGTTTGTGTGTGTGTGTTACATTCAGGCTTTCTGGGCCTGAAGGCTTTGGGACTTTAGCAAGGAGGTATTTAATTATCCAGATTCACCCAAATACGCTACACCTGAAAGAGGGAACGGAGACGTTCATCCCATCGCCATGTGTTGTACCATCGCTGTAGACGGCCGGGTCACTCAGCAAAAACCAAAGATGCGTTGCACATACTGCTCATTATATACCCGCACTGCATGATAGAAGCAGCTGGCGCAATGATCACATGCCAATGCTGGCATGTGATAATTGCGCCAGCTGCTTCTATCATGCAGTGCGGGTATATAATATAATGTCAGATCCCTCCGACGAACGTCTCCATTCCCTCTTTCAAGGAAAGTGGATTACCATACATAACCGAGTAGTTATTGTTAGTCAAAACTAGCAAAGAGTGTGCATAATTATGAACTAACAATCATACTTTCACAATACACTCACCTAAATGATTATTAGGAACACCTGTTCAATTTCTCATTAATACAATTATCTAATCAACCAATCACATGGCATTTGCTTCAATGCATTTAGGGATGTGGTCCTGGTCAAGACAATCTCCTGAACTCCAAACTGAATGTCAGAATGGGAAAGAAAGGTGATGCAATTTTGAGCGTGGCATGGTTGTTGGTGCCAGACGGGCCTGTCTGATTATTTCACAATCTGCTCAGTTACTGGGATTTTCACGCACAACCATTTCTAGGGTTTACAAAGAATGGTGTGAAAAGGGAAAAACATCCAGTATGCGGCAGTTCTGTGGGCGAAAATGCCTTGTTGATGCTAGAGGTCAGAGGATTGTGGCCAACTGATTCAAGCTGATAGAAGAGCAACTTTGACTGAAATAACCACTCGTTACAACCGAGGTATGCAGCAAAGCATTTGTGAAGCAAAAACACGCACAACCTTGAGGCGGATGGGCTACAACAGCAGAAGACCAGACCGGGTACCACTCATCTCCACTACAAATAGGAAAAAGAGGCTACAATTTGCAAGAGCTCACCAAAATTGGACAGTTGAAGACTGGAAAAATGTTGCCTGGTCTGATGAGTCTTGATTGTTGAGAAATTCAAATGGTAGAGTCAGAATTTGGCATAAACAAAATGAGAACATGGATCCATCATGCCTTGTTACCACTGTGCAGGCTGGTGGTTGTGAGGTAATGGTGTGGGGGATGTTTTCTTGGCACACTTTAGACATCTTAGTGCCAATTGGGCATCGTTTAAGTGCCACGGCCTACCTGAGCATTGTTTCTGACCATGTCCATCCCTTTATGGCCACCATGTACCCATCCTCTGATGCCTACTTCCAGCAGGATAATGCACCATGTCACAAAGCTCGAATCATTTCAAATTGGTTTCTTGAACATGACAATAAGTTCACTGTACTAAAATGGCCCCCACAGTCACCAGATCTCAACCCAATAGAGCATCTATGGGATGTGGTGGAACGGGAGCTTCGTGCCCTGGATATGCATCCCACAAATCTCCATCAACTGCAAGATACTATCCTATCAATATAGGCCAACATTTCTAAAGAATGCTTTCAGCACCTTGTTGAATCAATGCCACGTAGAATTAAGGCAGTTCTGAAGGCGAAAGGGGTCAAACACAGTATTAGTATGGTGTTCCAGCCCGTTCTCATCCCAAGGCATCATACAGTTGACACTTGTGACATTTCGTCGAAATCCTATGCACATGGCACCCTTTAGCGTCAATATGAGATGCAGCGGTTGTAATCCCAAGGCGTCATACAGTTGACGCTTGTGGGATTTCGTCTAAATCCGACGCCCTAACCCTACCCCAGAGCTAAACCTATAACAGTGCGTGTTATATTGACGCTAAAGGGTGCCATGTGCGTAGGATTTCGACGAAAATGTCATATGGCGTCACCTATATGATGCACTAGGATGAGAATGCGTTGGGTGTCCAATAATCTTTAGGTGATTATATCTCCCCTGAGAAATATTTTATGTAAAAAGTGTGTCAAACAGCCCTGGTCTTCCATATATCTTAACTCTTCATAAATAACACCCTCCCACCTTTACAAACACAAACACAAACACCACACGCCCACCCCAAACCCTGCTGCAAAGACTTCTGTGTTTTTAACCTGATTCTAGCAGATTTCAGAGAAAAATCCACTTCAACATAATGCACAATGAAGTAAGACTGATTATCCATATTGTGTAAAACTAATATATGTTGTAAAATTAAATATAGGCTATTATTTATTTTGTTTTTTCTCAGGTAATGTTTCCTCTTTTCCACAGTACCCTACACACAAGAGTGGGTCAACTAATCTTCAGAGATAATAAACAGTAACAGACGTTCTGAAGGTTATTTTAATATCCATTTTTTGTATTATTTTAATACAATTGGAATTGTTTTTCTAAACTTGCACTTTTTTTTTACACAAACCCGTTTTCAAATTTTCTAAATTTCCTGGCCCTCAAAATGCCGTTGTAAATGAGCAGCCAACACACATAAAAAGTTTTCTATTTGAAAACGGTGTTGTATAAACGGCCCCTACATAGACTGTCACCTTTTGCTACATTCTACTGACTATAAGTAATTTAACATGTACAACTTATTCTACAAACCCTAATCCTACCTAACAGTCTACTCTAGAGAGTTAGTTGACATGTAGTTGCAAAGTTACTTAGTGGACCACCGAAATAAAGTGTAATCCTTTTCAACAGGATTATTTGATGAATGGAAAGTTCAAAAGAATATAATTTTTCTGAAATAGAAATCTTTTATAACATTAGCCCCCGATTTCCCAGACTGAAATTCATGTTTGAGCTGTTTTAACTGAAAGTAACTTGCACTGACGTATCTTAAAGGGCACCTATTATGGAATTTTGAAAATTACCTTTCATGTAGTGTGCAACATAGATGTAAGTGAACAAAAACATCCTGCAAAGTTTTATATGTGAAAGTTCATCGTAAAAAAAGTTATTGTCTCTCAAAAGTATGAATCGACTCTGAGTCAATTTAATGAATCGTTTTTCCAATGAGTCATTTTCCTTTTCATCGTGACGTCAAGAGCAAAATTTATCAAATTGGCCGTGCCCACTCATTGCGCGCGCCGCGCAGACACCAGGGAAAACCTGTCTATGGGGAAAACTTGAAAATGTAATGTCAACACTGTGTTCTGAAGTGCGAATCAAAAGCGACTTTTTTTCACTGCCCAGGGACGAGCATGTGAAGAATCAGTGGCTAGAGTTTATATTTACAACTATACCACACAAGTATAGCCCAACCTTGTGCTGTGTTCTCATCATTTAAAGGTGCATAGCGCAGGTCTCTGAGTTTTTGCAGAACTACGCCCCCTCTGGCGACAAGCGAAATTGCAACCAGAGGTGTGCATGCTCATAGACCACACGCGCACGCTCATAGACCACACGCACATGAGACCACATGAGCACGAATGCTCATAACCAGAGGAGCATCAGCCGCACAAATCTTTTGTTTACAGTCATAATGTCTTCAGAGGTAATAAAGTTATAAATCTGCAAGTAATTTTAAATATATGAAAGGAAATGCATTTGAGTAAATTACACACTTATGTGTGTGAGGGGAAAAACGGGGTAGAAGAAAACTTCGGTTTTTGTTTCCATTATCTCCATGTTGAACTGTTTTATGTGTTTACTGTATCCACTTATGATTGTATTATTATGGAAACACGTTCATGAACAATATAAGTTATTACTTTGTAAAAGCTCAAAATAATAATCATACCACACACAGTTGGTCAACAATGTACACTCAAATGTCTCCAGGTAATAAACAATCAAATGACACTATAGCCTCTTTCCAACCAAGTAGTTACAGGAATTTAGTTATAGGAACTGTCCACTTCTAAACAGTTCTAAGAACTACTCTCCCCCAAACTCGGTTTTGCTGTTTGCGGTCGCACAGGCCAAGTGGCCATAGCAACCAAGGGGTAAGGGAGTGAGCAAGCACGGCGTCGGCGGCGCCACATACAACAACAACCCAGCATGGAGGAGGCTATCGCAATGTTCCTGTTCTGCCTTGCCGGTACCTTAATAACGGAGTACGAACGGCAGCGTTTAAAGACTATGCTTGAGGTCTGTTCAGAGAAACACATAAGACGAAGGCTCCAGCATAATATAATCTTAAGTAATATGATGAAAGAAGAAGAGCAGAGCGCAGGCAAAAGACTTAGCAAGGGCACAAGGCTACCGGTAGGCCATACACAAAAACATAGTTATATATTTTATGAGACATGTTTTATGTTTCATGTTGTACTATTCTTCCGAAGACAATTCCTATTTATGAACCTGTTCACTGACAATGGTAGTAAAATCAACTCTGATTGTGCATTTATCTAGCTTACGCTAAAGCATTACACATTTTACGCAGTCATTTGTTGTCATTGAATCCATCTTCTACTTTTGTCGAAAGTTTACCAAATTTTTGTCGCTCGAGTTGTCTTCGCTGATACGGACACATAGCCAGACATAGCCTGGTGATCGTGAATGCGCATGACGTCACACCCAGTCTCAAATTCGAGCCCGAATCCCTCTTATTTATTTTACTGTACAGGATTATAGAGGCAATCGCAGTGATCAGAGAAGGGCTCATTCAGCCCATCAGGCAATTGTTTAAGCATGTATGGGTTAGAAAACGGGTATTTTTAACATGAAATGTTGCGCAATGCACCTTTAAATGACGATCGACAAACATAAATACTTTCAAGTGTGGATTCGCGAGTCGGTTGATACTGAAGGAAGGTTCAGTACCAAGTTTATTTGAATCAGCTTTCCTCCTCTGAATCACAACCTGTAAGTATTATTAATAATTGTTGCTTTTATGGGTTTTGTAGCATGCTCAATAAGTATTTGTGTGTGTAAGTTACGCTCAGCGCAGCTTCTAGGTCTCCAAGACTCCAATGTCAATTTTTTGGAAATATGTGAAATGTTTATCGTTGTTATTGGAGTTGTCATAAAGAATAGAGCGTCTTGTAGTACTGCAGTGCTTTATCAATATGTTTATGCGTGGGGCTAAGGCAATCAATAACTGACTGGCTGGGTCATCTGACCAATCACCGCAGATAAGCGTCACGCAAAGGAGGGGTTTGAAAAAATGAGTCATTGAACGAATCATTAGGGAGTCGGTGAGCAAATAATGCATATTATAAGACAACAAAATAGTTTTTTGTCATTGCATGCATGTTAAACTGTTGTTAGGGACTCCCAGAACAATATTAGGAACATTTTAAATGCCATAATAGGTGCCCTTTAAAATATGTGGGTGTCATTGTTTTTTCTTAAGATGCACACCAGTAATGTTTTTTTTTTCTAAGGCACATTTATAAAAGTTACTTAAATGTCCTAATTAAACAGGCCTAATCCTGGCTTAATCTAGGCCTGTTGTTGAAACCAGGCCTAAAATGACTTTACTGTCATTATTATTTTATGTAATGCCTCCTTGCTGAAAAAGAAAATACATTTCTTTAAAAATATTTAAAAAAATAACTGACCACAAACTTTTGAATATGTTAGCATTTTAAGTGTTCACATGCTTGCAGAACTGGTCAGCTCTGTGTGTGAAACAGAAAACATTGGTAACAAACTCATTTAATATGTCTTAATTTGCTTAGTGTTTGTTTTACAAATTTATTTTTGTGTATTTCAACTATGCTTTGTATTTGACCTGACCTTAACCTTAAAATTTATTTTGAATACCGTCAGCGCTATCATTTCAGTTACACGTCATTTCAGAGTTGTCAAGGAAACATGACAGGGGCTTTGACAACACATTTACAATGTAAAATACACATTTCATTGAATATAAAGAAAAAATATCCCTCCTTTGTCTGGATTACAATAAAAGAATAACTGTTCTCATTGAAACACAATTGTATCCTTTTGATAAATGAACTATTTCTGTGAGAACATTGAAATTCAGATGCTAAGCCTATTAATATTTATATTTCAATTGTCCCTTAAAAAAGTACTATGGTGTTACCATGGTAGCACCTGTTGTTCTCATTCTTACTGTTGCTTTCTGTCTGTGAGATTAGGCAAGCAACATGTTTGCCCAGCTACCTGAAGTGACTCTCACTGATCTGAGTAATGCAAGGCCAAGCAATCCAATTAAATCTGCAAAGTCAAAGCCTAACATCCTCATCGTGAATGTAAACACGTTTACTGTAAGCAATGCTGCGTGTACGCATGAGAGGAGAAAGGATGGGACATAGAGATATAGAGAAGGTACCTTGAGAATACATAAACACTCAGATGGGAATTCAGTAAGAATCAATTGTGCCCGCTGATTGGGTTGTCTGTGTTGTTTTAACACCCAATTCCCTGAAGGAATTATATAAATCATGTAATAACACAAGCACATCCAAAAATAAGTGCCGAACAATAATTGCACAGAACATTCACCATTTTGCATTGCGATTCCAACACAATCCCATGGTAATTCATGGTAACATTTTAAAATACTATTCTAGCATGGTTCATAATTATTATGCGAATAATGCATGACATATAATTAATTCTAAAGTAAAGGTAAAGATAACCCACTACTAATAATGCAAGTAATTCAGAAGAGATTACTAATTATTTGGATCCGTATTCTAAAGTGAAAGGCATGATAATGCCCTAATAATGACTGAAGTCATTGTAAGGTTTTAAGGTTTTTGTAAGGTTTTGGATAGTAATGACTCAAGTGTTACCATCCTTTTAAAAGAATATTTACATCATACAAATTCATATAAAAAATTGCCATGTCTTAAATAGTAAAGTTTTCCTGTGAGATTGGGCTGACGGTTCTGGTTCTATTTGTTTGTGGACTGAAAGATTCAGTATAACACAAAAATCTGACATACTAATTTACTGTGACTCTGAAGCATTATTTCTACTCCAAACCAGACACCTAAATCAGCTCTTTAAAATGCAGGAGGCTTTGAAAATAAATGGTGCTGTCAGCCTGTGCAATTCATTTTTAGCGTGTCTGTCAAAGTCCTTCTGTGCAATAAACACTGTTTGCAGCATTGCAAAAACGACACAGTGCACAACAACACTCAACATTGCACACGATACTCGTTCTTGAAAAATAGTGGCAGCAATGAGTGGCTGAAAGAATATATGACCCATATGATCTACGGTGCTCTGAGTGTAATAGGGGTAATTTGTTTAGCACAGATCCACAGATAGAACGGATGTTTCTTATCTATCATCCACCTGACTGACTTCCAGTAAAAGATTTTTCCCTTTAGGCTCCATTACAGAGAGTGAAACAGCAGTGGGATAAGAGCTTCTGTGTTTGCTCATCCGTGTGTGAGGGGCCAGAGAATGAAGCTTGCCCGCTGCTTCATTGCCTGCTCATAGGGAAGGTGCCAGGCTGGCACAGGACGTTCAAATGACTGAACGTCCTTGAGATAACATTTTCCCAACCTAAATGTCGAATTTAAACAGCTGAGAACTGAGATCCTGAAGGCCCAAATATGGAAGCTTGTTTCCGGAATAAAAAAGGTAAGTTATTACTATTTTCCCCTAGCCTGGCTGCCGGCTCGAACCCCGCCCACAACAATTTTTGGTCGGGAAGTTCGGTCTGGACTCGATCCGTTGAGGAGCTATTATGCCCGATCAAAAATTGTTCGGACCAATCAAATTGTCAGGGCGGGCTTTATATGATGATGGACAGATGAGCAACCATAGACATCATATCTATGTGAGCAACGGTAACGTAACCATCCACGTCATCAGAGCACTTGGCTGGAATTCATGGCTGCCGCTGGAGAATTGAGTTGTGTATATTCCGCTATCGCGTGTGTTATAGAAGATATAGACAGCGCATTCATTTTAGAAGAGTAACAGAGAACCGCGATCAAGGCATTTGTGAATGGAAAAGATGTTTATGCCGTCCTTCCTACGGGACTCGGAAAACGTTTAATCTATCAACTTTAAACTATCTCTCAACATACGTCACTTAATCCGTTGCTCTGATTGGTTGTAGGTCTATCCAATTGAGTGCAGAGTTTTTTTTTCCTGGTTCGGTTGACACATAATCACAGCCCAATGGAGCAGTTTCAGACTCACATTCTTTCTAGAATATGAGTATGACGAAGTCAGGCTAATTTCCCCCCTCACAATTGCAAATTTATATCTCATGGAGAATTCAGAGAAATAAATGTCAGAATTGTAAGATTAAAATTCATGATAAAAACATTTTTTTTTAATAAAAAAAAATTGTGAGATAGATTCGTAATTACTTGTAACTACCTTTTTTAATCCCTGGTGGAAACAAGTTTCATTGACAGTCTTTTATTGAAAAACAAGGGCACACAAAATCAGGAACACATGGGAAATAGTAAGGCAACAGTAAAACAGGAGGATCAGGGAGGATTTCAGCCAGGTACGAGGGAGTGCTATGTCAGCCCAACAGGAGGCGTCGGAGAAGGAAAATCTAGAGTGAACGGCAGAGCAGATCCAAACAGCGACACTGCGAGAGAAATTAATGAAGTCCAAGGAGAACGAGATACACTGTAAAAAGTGAACAGTTGGATCAACCTAAAAAAATTACTTCAATTGGTAACACCTAAAAAAATTAAGTTTTCTCAACTTAAATTATCACATTTTAACGTGATAATTTAAGTTGAGAAAACTTAATTTTTTTAGGTGCTACCAATTGAAGTAATTTTTTTAAGTTGATCCAACTGTTCACTTTTTACAGTGTAGGTGAAATGAACACCTGGGGATGTAGTGTGGTGATGGCGGGGGGTAGAGATAGGGACCTGGCGATGGTAGCTGGAATCCTTTGTGGCAGGTGGGCAGGGAAGATCCGAAAAGGAACAGCAAGGGAGCAACAGGAAGGACGGGATCTGGAAGACAGGGGAGCTGGGGAGCTAAAAAGAAAAGGGGAGGGGAAAAAAACTAAATTAACCAGACAGGAGCTCAAAAACAAGGCTAGAAACACAGGATAAGTAAACAAAATTTAAAAAAAGAACCAAATCTAAAAATCGTCAGATAAATGTCAGGAGAACAAGACAAGACTAAAACTAAAGCTACAGCAAGAACAAGATCAAGGATGGGAACTGGCAGACAGGGGAGTTAAAAAGAAAAAAAGGAGTGGGGAAAACTGAACTAACCAGACAGGAGCTCAAAAACAAGGCTAGAAGCACAGGATAAATACAGACATCCCAAATCTCCCGGAAGTTCCGGGAGTCTCCCGCATATTGATAGCGTCTCCCTGATGCCCGCAAATTAGTTCAAATCTCCCGGAATCTATAACGCGCGTGCGAGACAGAACATACTGCGCGCATAACAAACATAGAGCGCGCGCGCACACGCACGACAGAAAGGGAAACACACCTTGCGAGTGTCTCTCGCGCTCTCCTGTGCGCTCGCTATGTATGCGCGCAGTATAGTCTACCAATCCCCCCCCCCCCCCCCCCCCCGTCAACAATCCAGTCAACACCCCCCCCCCCCCTCCCGTCAACAATCGGGTCACCAAGATACCTCCCTGAAATTACTTCCTGCAGGTTGGGATGTCTGTAAATATAAAAAATTAAGAAATAACCAAATCTAAAAAAACTTCAGAAAAATGTCCAAGGAAACCAAGACAAGACTAAAACTAAACCTACAGCAAGAACAAGATCAAGGTTAAGGTAAACACAAACAAGAGCCAGGTAAACTCAGCAAAGCAGAGATTCAGTCTGGCACAGGACAGAAAACAAGAGGGGAATATAAAGGGTGACAAACTAACTAAAACAGGTGTGAGGCATAATGAAATAAGGCAGCAGAGTAACAATAGACAATAGAGCAACACAAGAGCCAATGTCATGGCAACACAATCACCATGTGTCAGCCATGTGGTTGAGTTAAAGAACACAATAGAAGCAAGCCCTGGACTGATCAGACAGGCACCCTGACAATGCCCCAACCCCCACCTTCTTTGGGAAAACCATGAATCCTAAAGATGTGATCGACTACCACCAGACCAGTTTCCTTGGCAGAGGGCAATTTGGGAAGGGGAATCAAATGAGCCGCCTTAGAAAATAACAGTATTGCTCTTGGAAGTAAGGAGGCCAGGGACAAAGTCTAGGACAATACGGGACCAGGGGCGGCTGGGGATGGTCAGAGGCCACAGCAGTAAGGATTGTTAGAAGTTTTGTTTTGGGCGAAAACTGAGCAAGTCGCCATGAATTGTCAAACATCTTGGAATAGCGAAAGCCACCAAAATATATATATATATATATATATATATATATATATATATATATATATATATATATATATACAGCACAAATACATGAGAATCAGTATAATAGTATTTAATAACAAAAGCTCAGGAGATCACAAAGATATAACCAAGATACACAATGTAACACTGACGAGAACGGACCGAGAATGAAGGAGAACTCAGTGTTTAAATGAACAAAGTGAACAAACGTGAACAAACAAAGGGAACTAATGACATAATTAATGAGACAGATGAACATAACGACTAAACAAACAAACTGAGAAATAAGGTCACAGTGAATCAAGGAAGACATAACCAAAATACATTGCAACATAGCCAAATCAGAACATAACTGTAATAGTAGCTTCCCCTCCTGGAAGGCACGTCCACGAGCCATATATCATCCAGGTGGATGCTGCACATTGGTGGTGGTTGAGGAGATTCCCCCACTTCTATGTAAAGCGCTTTGAGTGTCCAGAAAACCGCTATATAAATGTAATGAATTATTATTATTTCATGCATAGTGATTTTTTTACACTATTAAAGAGTTGGATTCCCATGCTAAACATGGACAAAGTTTCAAGTTGTACGTTTGATGGAGTATTTCTGTGAAACAAATACTCCTTCCGGTTTGTCACAAGTTTCGGAAAGTTTTTTTCGAGTACGGGCGTGTGTGACGTCAGATGCACCGGAATTTCCTTATATGGGTCCTGAGGGCACTTCTCCCGGAAGGGCGCGCACGCAGCTGTAGCCTGGAGCGAGAGAAGTAACGTTATACCTATCAAAGCGCTGTGCTCGGCTTTATGGAAGTCATCGGCTGTGATTGTTTTATAAACAAGGCCCAGTTCGACGCCGGATTTGCAGATCATCTAATTCCTTAAGGATCGAGCAGTCCCAGCGATAAAGGTTCACGTTCGTGCTTTGGAACCGCAGGCGGTGAGTAAAACTGCTTCAAATGTCTGTGAGTTGTTAACTATCGTCGTGTAAGCACAACAAGTAAACAACATGATCACGTATAGTTAATGTAAAACTACACTTCCCACATGTACACCTTTAAAAAAAATACGACGACATAAAGTGAAAATTAGTCATTTACAAAAACCGCTAAGCAAATATAAGTTATACAGTTCCAGTTCACACCGCATAGAGACGTCCTGCTGTAGTCGTTGCTGCTGCTGCTCGTCTTCAATTTCAGCCTCGGGATCTGATTCGGGATCAAAAATGTATGTCTGAATCTGATTGTTAGCCATGGTTTGTTTTGGGATATCACAGCTTCCAGACGCTCTCAACGAAAGCTTCGTGCGCTCGTGGTTATTTAGCTCCGCCCACACGGCACGCCTCCACCCGCTCGTTTTTTTCCGGAAAGACTCGGTACAGCCTATCTTTCTTTTATAAATATAATAAAACCAAAGACTTTCTGGAGATATGAATGATGCAATACTACTCTATAGGTACTCAAGATGAACATGAGATTGACTGAAACTGAGTGTTTCAACCCCCCCCCCCCATGCTTTTTTTAGCTGGTCCTTTACACAACAACAGTGTTTTGAGGGTCTCAAAACACAAACTTTTGAAAAAAGTTGAAAGTGACATCGCCAACTACTGGTCTGGCAGCATAACACACAGATGTTAAGAACAAATTGTTGTCGTGTAAACATACCCTTAGTTGACATGTTTTACACAGCTACCACATGCATTAAGCTGAAGCTGCTCCTTGCATGTTTCGACTTTCAGTATTTATTCACTTCGAATATACACATTTAAATCAGAAATATCTGCTTAAACAAATGCAGTTGTTGTGAAGTGATCTGCCAGGTTAAAGTCACTCGTTTTGAGCAGAGTGTGTGTGATTAGTGAACAAAGCCCTGAGAGAACATCTTCAGCAAGCTCTGGTGAGTGCAGCAGACTAGAGGACAGTGGGGTTAATGGTTAGCGCATGCATATTTCATGCCCGTATGAACTCCAATTCAGAGGATGTGCAGTGCTATTCTCTCTTACTCACTCTGTCTTTGTGCTTAGCATACATTATCATGCTCGATGTATTCACTCTTAGCAGTCAGTAAGGTAATGAGTTATCCAGGTTATTTTCGGATTCAGTTCCAAGAACAGGCATGAGAATGTAAAGAGAGATCAGAAAATTTGAGATTTTGTGCTCATACATACATAGGACCTCTTGCACCAAGCCTAGTAATTGTTTTGGGCCTTGCTAAATATTTTGTGCCAGTTATAAATTACTGACTTCCTCAGTCACCCAAATTGTGCTTTTCTATTTTTATTTTTTCCTGTCTGGATGCAATTTAAGTCTCCCTAGTGCAGTTCGTCAGTCATTTGGAGGTTGTTAAAGGAGAAGGCACTGCAGTTCTTTATCTGACCAAAGCAAAATGAAAAATTACATGGTGCTCATTTAAAACATGCTCTGTCTGAAACCACTGGTTGTTGTAGCGAGGAAAGGACTTCAGAGAGAGATCTGCCCTCTTGAGTGTTTCATCATTCACTGTTTTTAGCTTTTAGTTCTACATGGTTTGGCACTGGCAGCACTGCATTGTAATTCCTCACACATTCCGCTTAGGGTTTGTACTGAACCTTTGATTTTAGCCTAAACAAATCACCAACTTTATGCAAAGTTGTTTTGTAGTCATTTTAGTTTTAGGAGCAATAAATATAATGAAGTGATGACAATTTAATATTTTGAATGGTTTTAATTGAATTGCTCCTGCTCCTGGAGAGCTACCATCCTGCAGACTTCAGTTCCAAACCCGAACACCTTGATTACCTGGTTCAGGTTTGATTGGGGTTGGAGCTGAAATCTGCTGGACATCCCTGCCATAAAGGGACATGGTGGCGGAAAAAAAACATGAGATGGGAGAAAGTCAGTGCAAGTTCTCTCTGTTTCTGTTCAGTTTGTTCTGCCTCATTTATGTTTTGTGGAAGTTATTACAGTATGTGTTCCTGTTACCTGAGAGCTATTAAAGTACTTTTGATCCTTCAACATCATCTTCATTCGTGTTCGCTACAAACTGTGAAAGAAGGCAGAACCTAGATAAGATAAGGTGTGTATTATTATTTTTTTTAATGTGAGTTCATGTTTTTTGTTCTGTTTTCCGGTCATCATGGACAACTCTGCAGTTCGCCTGTTGTGCCTTGAGCAGGGAAATTGCTTCCTTGAGGAACACGTGGAGGAATTTTTCTACCTCACATATCAATCTACCTTCCCGGACAACTGATTATGTTCGTTCCTGTATGCCAGCCTGAACACCACCACAATGGCGTAGTTGTCCGGGGAGGATCCTTGAGGTAGTCTTGTCGAATTGGTGGAGTGGGTGCTGGGTTCCTGTGGATCGCTGCTCACCATCAGACCCATCTGATCCAATTTCCAATTTCCATCCAATTTCTCCAGCTGCGAGGAGCAGCAGCAAGTGCCCATCGCAGACACAGAGCCAGACTCAGCTGCAGTGTGTGAGCCTGTGCCAGGAGTGACCAAGCATAACATCGCAATGGAGCATCAGCAGAGCCCGTCTGACCAGGTGTGTGAGCCGGCTGTCCTGTCCATCACCCGTCAGAGACCCGTCCACCGTCCCGTCACTGAGAGTGTTGCTGGACTTGGACTTTTATTTTCATTTAACCCCACCATACCTGTTTTTGTTTTGGACTCGCTGGTCCTACCCAACCTCCCTACCCCACCACCTCTTCAATGCTCTCCTGTGAGTTTGTGTCTCCTTAGTTTTTCTGTCCTTCTACAGTCAGTTATCCAGCCCTTAGCCACACCTGCCGCCCAGTCCTCACTGTCTTCCACCAGTCCCTCAGTGCCTCCGTTACCTCCTCTGTGGCGTGGTTACACCATAGGCCTGCTGTTAGCCACCTCATCCTGGGCATGGGGATCCGCCTCTAGTCTCTGATGCCTCCATTCTACCTCGGTCTGTCACTCTAGCTCCTGTGCTCCTTCCTTCCTCCCTAAACTACGGCGGAGGCCATCAGACATTTGGCACTGCCGAGCTCCCTTGAAGCGTCGGCTCCAGCTGGGTCAGTTATTGCGTCACCTGCGCCACAACCCTGCAGGCTGTCTGCTGCTCTCCGGCCCTCCACCCCTACGGCTGTGGCTTGCTCCGCCTTCCCTAAGTCTTCACCTCTGCCCTTGGTCGCTCTCAGCTCTCCAGATCTCCACTTCCATCTTGGGGGGGGGGGGGGGGGGGGGGGGTTGTTGGGTTTCACTACGACTCCGTCATGGCCCCTAGACCAGGGGTGGGGAACGTTGATCCTGGAGGGCCATTGTCCTGCAGAGTTTAGCTCCAACCCTAATTAAACACACCTGAAGCTAATCAAGGTCTTCAAGGTTGCCAAAGTTACAGGCAGGTGAGTGTTTTTTTCAGGGTTGGAGCTAAACTCTGCAGGACAATGGCCCTCCAGGATCAACGTTCCCCACCCCTGCCCTAGACTATCAGCATCATTCCACTCTCTTCATCTGCGCCGTGGGCTCCTCCATCGTCGCCGTCATCTGTTCTCCCCTGTGCTCGTCCTCGTTGAGACTACCTGCACTATGGCTCCTCCCTCCAGCGGCACCCCGCTGTGGGTCACAATCCTGGCTGTGGCCTGGATCCTCTGGAACAATTCTCCATCTACTCCATCCTGGACTTTTCTGTTGAGCCCTCTCCCGGTTTCCTGTCTTCCACTTAAACTGCAAGTCGCACCTTCAGAAAGGGGGCCTACTGTCACACTCACGCACTGTTTTCATTTTACACCATTCCCCTTAGTTTGTTGTCATGGTGGTTAATTTATTTCTCATTTAGTTCAGCTGTGTGTACCTCGTTATCACCAGTTACCTGAGAGTTATATTAAAGTACGTTTGATCCTTCATTAAAACTATTTGAATATATATATATTTTTTAATAATAATAATAACAATCACTTAAAATTATAACAAATTGAACTAAAATAAAAAAAAACTGAAAATATAAAAAGCTAATTCAAAATATTAAAGCTATATAAATAATACTGAAATAACATTGATTTGGACCTACTGCTTTTTGTAGGGAAATGCATATTCAGACATATTCTGGGTTTGTGTTGATTGTTGTTTCATGACAGCATCAAAGTTGCTCAGTTTTTGCAGCTGTGGCGAGCAGAACGACACCGAGGGCCGTCCCTTTAAACTTGGCTTTGATATGGCCCAGGTTGAGTTTTCAAGAAGGAGCGACGACAGTGTAACCTGGCCCTAGCCAGATGAATTTCGCTCCGCCTAGCTTCACTCATCCATCTGGAACCGATCCATTGAAATGGCGTTTCAGAAGGCCGGGCCTTATCAAAAATCCTTGCATATGATTGGATAAGCCACTTGTCTGTCATCTTTATCGACGTGCTATTTCAACCACTCACACCGAAGTCAACCCGTGACGCTGATGAGAGCGACGCAGAGCCGTTCTCTGATGTTCTTTTAATGAAACAATATTAGGTAGATTGGACAACACGGATGAAATAGCAGCTATCAATGTTAACGCTTGCTTCCTCGATCCTCGATGCGAGCCGCCATTGTTGTCTGAATCAAAACAGTCTCACGGTCGCTTCTCCACTACGTCACACCTATGAAACTCCCGCCCTACGTCCTGATTGGCCAAACCATAAAGTTGGTTGGAGAAATCACTCTCAATGGAAGAGGTTCCAGATGGATGTGAGTGAAGCTAGGCGGAGCGAAATTCATCTGGCTAGGGCCAGGTTAACGACAGTGAAGAGTGATAGAGGAACAGGCCTGGACAATTTTATTTGATATTTTGTTTTAGTATGTGTGACAACAGTCGTCCGTGAGGGGCTGCTGTCTTTACTTTCATTTTGTATTGATTTATGTTACGTCATTAAAGTTGTTGAATGTTCGCCGGTTCCCGCCTCCTAGCAGCATTTCATTTCTGCAGTGTAAAAGCCAAAACACACTCTTAACTAAAACACTAACACTATTGCTGCCTTTCAAGCATTAGTATTTCCTTTAAGAAATAAGAAATAAGGATCTAGTTGAAAATGTGTTCTTGTATAATCTACGACTCATTTTACAAGGAAAAAAACAAAAACTTTGATCATGTGCTGAATTCAAAACTACATGTTAACATGCTAAAATTACAAATCTATATGTGTAATGACCTCTTTTGAGAATATATACTGGTAATAATATTTGCTTTAAGAGATGCAATCATTTTATATAACAATAAAAGCAACAAAAGACGGAAACCGGCAATGGTGAAGACTAGCTGTAATATCTGTGTTTGTAACCACAGCCTGCTGAGGATAATTACCACATAAATGCTTGCCAGCCACTCAAACCAGATGTGTGTGACTCTTCAAGACAGGGGGAAGGGTGGGAGAAACAAGAGTAAAAGCAAGAAAGAAAGATACAGAGGTTATATCAGGCCAGTTTTAATGGAAGTGTTGTATAACAGATGAGGAAAATATGCAGAAAGTACCTCCACGCTTCCCTGCTTGCATGCACAAAATACGCATAAACAAAGCAGGCTAGAAGACAGAACGTGTCCAGATTGTCATTCTGAGCAATTCATTCCACACTAGATGAATTTATATGACAAGATTTGTGTTTGTGACCGTGTGACATGATTATTAGATGGCAGGATTATTCACTTCCCGTTCCTCATTGGGATTCCACTCAAGGCCACTTTCATGTTGGACCAGCACACATAACGCACGCAGTCGTGTCCGTCACTGCCTTTGTCGCCATGGTAACAACCTAGTTCCCGTCGGTTAAGGGGAGAGAGCGAGCTGGATCGTCTAATCACTGAGAACTTAACAGACAGTCAGAGGGCTCTAAAGATGGGAGGTGTTACACTAACATTTCCCACCTCCTCTCAGTACTTACAGCAGCGGCCTACGGATAAGCTAATCAGGACTTCTGTAGCTAAAGCAGCTAATCAGCTAATCCATGAAGGGCAATTTATCCTATAAATGTCTTTTTTTTCTGCCTTAGCTTAGATGCTTTGCCTACTGCAAAACAAAAATAAGAGATTACAAAGAACAAACATTGTTTGATACTGAAAACAACGGTGGGATGGATAAAAATACCAAAAGGCATTAGCGTAATGTTAACACCGAAGATAACACTTTCTTTCAAAGCCCATTAGTTAGGAGTAGTTAATCTGGCAGTGCTGATTTGATAATGAACACATTATCATAGACCAAGCTGATAAGTAAAGAGCCAGATCTGACACACTGGGCATTCAAGAGAGAGAGAGATGCTGAGACAAGAAGATCATGATGGAGCTGTGTATCAACACGATTATGATGATCTAATAAGATAAGACGTTATCTCCTAGTCATTAGGATCAAAATGCATTATGTCTCTGTTAAGGATCATCACTAAATATCTCAGAATATTGGTGCAGGTTCCTTCAGACAGATAGGGATTTTAATTTTAATTTCATGTTTACATGACATTATAGTAAATCTACTCTGATGTAAAAATTCAGTGACATGTAAGATAATAATTACACAGATGTTATTAGTGAAGCATGTACAATGATATCGGTATTGAATATTGGCTGTTATAGAGAATTTTTCAGTAGTTGATATTGTATAATTAACTGCGTGTGCTCATCGCGCACTATTTTTACACTTAAATTACCTTTGCCGTCATTTAATGCTCGGTTAATATGTTTAAAAACACTAATATTTAATTATTTGTATACCCAAGCCACCCAAGAGGTTGAGGGATATTAATATTAACATTAATATCTAGTTCAGTCATGGGCCCAGGCGGATAGGCCATTTAGTTTACATCATCGTAGTGTGGGCAGTCATGTGCGAGACCCCAGGGCTGCGTCAGAAAGCACATAATCCCCTACTATATAGTAGGCGAAAAACAGTGTGTGACCAAATTAAGTATGTTTGAATTCACAGTACTCATAAAAGAGTAGGCAAAAAGTGCCTGGATGACCTACTTCTTCTGGCGAGATTCTGAAGCATGCATATGATGGACACTTTACTATCCCATGATGCCACTGGAGAGGATTTATGAATGGCAATGAAGTGACATAACTGACCCTGGTAGGTCACATGATAAGGGCAACCTGAAGAATTGAGTACGTCCAGATTACATTTATACTATATTGAACATATATTTGTTTTTTTGGTTGTGAAGTAATTACTTATTCAAAATAAGTACCTACTCGAGAGTATGCGATTTTGGACACAGCCCATGGCTCTTCAGCAGACTTCTACTCGACAGTCAAAGCGGTATTATGTCGCGAAAGTCTGAACTCGGGGGAAGATCGCAGGAGCAGCAGCATAGCATATCTATAGAGTGCGAATGTATGAGTCAATTTGTAGGCAAAAACGCGGAAGTGAGTTAGCATTTTAGCACTTCGGTTCCCTCGCCCTAAAGTCTATGGGTTTTGAATGGGTTTTTGCTAAATCGCCTGAAATAAGGTCTGTGGTTAACAAGCCTCTAAATATTTTCACATTTTGATCTATGATATAAAAACACCAGTTATAACTGCTTGTGTTTTTTTAAACTTTATTGTGTCTTAAAATGTATATCTGATGGCTTTATTTAGGCATCAAAATGTATAATTTTGGATTAACTTGTAAATATTATCTTGATAGACAAAACGTGTAAGGGTCATACTCTTTGTTGAACACAGATCTTATTTTTTGTGATTTTCCAAAAGTCTATGGGGAAAATGCATAGCTTTTCGATCGAGGGAGGGAACCCATGCGCCGCTAACTTCCGAGTTGTCCTACAAAGTGACGTCATAACTTCGGCACTCTATTACAACAAGACCAAATACATTACCATTGCCTTATTCAATAACATGCTAAAAGTATTTTGAGAGTTGTCATGATTAAAATATAAATATGGGATATAAGTATGGGAACTAATCAGTGACAAAAAATTTAACTCAACCAACTTCATGAGGTACATCCAAGAGAATTTTTTTACAAAATGAGCTAAAATATTAGTTTTGTATGCACAGTTAGACTGAATATATCTCAAGCCTTGAAGTAGGCTATATGCCTTTGGATCAAATATAAGATTGTTTTAATATGATTAAGAAAAAATGCAGTCGTATCAGTTGTATCCAAACATTTAACTGGTATGTTAATGTGTATGTGTAAACAGTAGATCTATGAGACCACAAGGCAGTTCTGCTTGAGTTATCCTTTTTTCAAGATATCCCCAGACACCGCCTCTGACCATGTGTTGGATGAAGAAACAACTGATTGTGTAAGCACTTTGTAGGAAGACAAAGCAACACCACATAAAAAGCAGTTATTCAGAACTGAGAGCTCATGTCAGTAGCATGTGTAACGCTTCCTGTTCCCGGCATTGCATGTTTATGTTAGGAGAGCTGTCTGCACCAGTTTACGCTGGTTCTGCCAAATAGCTCCATCTCAGGACAGCAGGAAGAGGCTGTTGGGGCCCAGTGGGAGGCTGAAAGGGATGGCAGACCTCAGCTGGTGATCTGCAAGATGTAGGAGAGCTTTCTACAGGGAATACACAACACCATCAACACCATTTGGCTCTGTCTGAACCACCTTTACAGCCTCCAGCAATGAGGGACAAAAAAAAAAAAAAAACAGATTGAAAGTGAGAGGTTTCTAGCGGTGCTGACGTTTTCACCTCCTGGTCCCGACAATAACCTTTGAAAGCTGCCTTTTGAAATCACATATGCTTCAGTGCCTTGAGCACAATTTGGGAAATGAACCATTTCATTCAGGCTTTTAGATGCCACACAAGCAAAAGGCTTGAATGTGAATGTTAAGATGAGTAAAGACCAACTGAGGGGTTAAAATGGGCTTCTTTGAAATGAACTGACACACATTACATTCAATCAGAGGACGCTGATCATAGCAGATGGGTCTTGATGGCTAAAAAGCCTTTTTTGTGTCTCCCCAAAAAAGCCTGAGTGCCAAAATCTCTCCGTCCCTATGGTTACCGTTCCTCATTCGGCTCTCAAACTGCCCTAATTATCATCCTTAAACATAACAAACAGAAATAAATCAGGGCACTGGCCAGATGTTAGGGAAACATTAATGATGCTACAAATGTTCTCTTTCTCTTCTTCTCCTGTGAGTCACAAATGGAAATATTAAACAGACTGGGATATACTGTTCTGCAGATGATTATAAGGATGATGATGCTGATGAGCTGATTGGAGAGTAACTGTTGGCTGTGATGATAATGAAAACGCTAAGTGATCCTGATCACCATAATTCTGTTATTCAAAGAACGAGCAAGAGAAAGAACCTCTGCTTGATGTTTATTCTTTGATCCAAGTTCACAAGTGTATGCTAATGAAGATGAGGGAGAGCATATGGGGAACAGAAAATGAGCTACAAATAAACTATGCACTAAACCATTATACTGCAGGATCATTTACCACAGTGGTGAACAAATGGCTTGTGTTGATAAATAACACTTGGTCATCCTGAGGGAAAGTCTCATTACTTTAGGCCCTCCCTACATTATGTGCTGTCTCCAAAAGTGCTGAGACTTTAAAGCTCCTCATCTTTGATGTGAGCACAAAGTAAGGATGGCTACAGCAGTAACATTTCAAAGGTACAGGATAGAGGAGCTCAATAGATTTAAAAGGTAATGAGGTGGAAAATACAAAAGTATCAGCTATAACATTGTTCTGCTACCAACAAGTCAGCCCATTGAGAGGCAAGGGAAGTAGGAGGAGGGGAGAAGAGGCTTTGACTAATGAGGGGTTACTGGGTGGAAAGGGATAGAAGGTGGAGAGATTCCTTTAAAGGAGGATGAATATTCAGTGCAGAGTCTAGGCCTGGTTTTAACCCAGAAAACTCAACCTGGGCCATATCAAAGCCAAGTTTAAAGGGACAGTTTATCTATAATTAATGTTCTGTCATTATTGAATGACTCATGTTGTTCCAAACTTAAATAACTTCAAGGAACACAAAAGAACATATTCTGAAGAATGTTACAAGGATTGTCACTGGATCCAAGAAAGGACATATGGTGGTATTATACAACGCACATTGAATTTAGTTCATTTAATAAACTATATTATCGCCCAGCTCAAATCTGCTAAATGTGACAAGGTATGAAGGTATTAAGATTTTGAACACTTTATATATACAGAGAGAGCACAGATATTACAATAAATGGGGAAAGTGCAACCTGCAATATGCTGGAATAAGTCCTCCCTTCTAAATAAAACAGCCAATCACCAGTTGGTCATTGTGTCACTGCAGCTGCTGTTAGAATCTCAGTTTTCCATAGAAACAGTGGTTGCACTTTATTTTGATAGATCCCTTGTAAGACATTGTTCCATTGACGCCAAGTGACATTGCACCTACATGTCAACTCTCATTGGTGTAGCCTATTAGTTGAGAATTAGAAGACTGTTAGGGTTAGTAGAATAAGTTGACAAGTACTTGCGAAGTTAAAGTCTGTTGGGTTGCCATCAAAATAAAGTGTATCTGAAGCAGACAGTCTACTAATACTCAAGTAACTCTCATTATAATGAGAGTTACTTGACATGTAGGTTCAACGTTACTGTTAGGTTTTTGGTAGTAATGGCAATTTCAAAACACTGCTTCGTGAAGTTTCGAAGCCTTTACGAATCTTTTGTTCCGAATCAATGGTTCGGAGCGTGTATCATAGACATAATATATATATAGACGCCCTATTGGCCGCTTTGGAACGTTGCTGCGATACTGTACGTCAACGTGTCCGCCATTTTGCGGAGGTCAAGACTGCGCTGTAAACAAATGCAAGTAAACGGGTGAGCTGCGGTTTTCATGGATAAAAACAATAATAACGTTTACATTTATCAGCCGATTTCAGTGGTTTGTACGTGGTGTACGTTTCTATTACTAATTATATAATGGCCAAATACAACCAAAAAAAAATTTTCAGTCTTGTTTGTGAAAGGTAATTCCCCGAGACCTGTTTTCAGTTGTGTGGCGACTTGTACAGCCCCACGCAGCGCACGAAGCAGGCATTTTTCTCAATTCCCATAATGAGAGGTATGGGAAACTTGCCCTCCTTGATATGGCGGCGCCGTTGACGTACGCTCCAGCAGCCAATAGGGCGTCTCTGTATATATTATGTCTATGGCGTGTATCGATAAGTCACGTGATTTCAGTGAATGAGGCTTCATTACGTCATAACTGTTTCGAAACACTTCGAAATGTCAATGGTTTACCGCTGCAATGAACATTATTCATGAGCAACAATGAACAAGTGTCTGTGGGTTTACCTGATATCTGATCAGTTTTATACATTTGTAGACGTTTTAATTAGACATTAGTATAATTAAAATGAGGTGGTTAATAGTCTTATTTGTCTGTTTAGCTGAGCCATTCATAGGAAAAACAAAACAAACCCTAACAACTGATAAAAGAACACGTTTACACATGATAATCTTATTAGATGATTATATAATTGCATTTGAAAGATTTTACTTTCAGTAAAAAAAAATGCAATAGATTTTAAAAGGTGTTTTCATGCATGTTTGACCCGGATTTTTGTTGCATTTACACTGTTCTGACCACTAGGGTCCCCATGGAGACGGGTGTCGGTTTGTTCCGAAGCCTCGGCACAATATGGCACATTTGATTCAACTGTTTCAGTGTTTCACGAAGCCTCGATCTGCCCATCACTACACGGAAACAGGATTTCTGTGCAGCAGACTTTAGTAACAATAAACTTAAAGAAACTCTTGGGAGACTAAGAACCAGGACAGAACAACCAGCTTAACATTAACATCAACAGACACTGAACAGGACAAAACAGGGCTTAAATACACAGAGCAGATGAGGAAAAATGAGACACAGCTGGGACAAATGAACTCAGTGACAGAAACCATAGTAACAAACAGGCTTGGGATGAACTAATGAAGGAGGAGTGGCTAAAATGAACACAATGAACTTAGCGGAAGTCCAAAGACAAATGGAAATGTTACAGTTACTTCGTCAACAGAATGAATGTCTAAAGGGGATCATCAAAATAAAGTGTTATCGAAACAGTTAGTGCCCTGAGACATGTGCTTAGGACTGCACATGTGCATTGGCTGCATGGTCCAGCCTGAAATATAGACTTTTTTAATGCTATTTGAGCATAAGAACTTTTGTTCTTTCATAACTTCTATGGGTCAGTCCTTGTCAGATTTTGTTGCTGATTTAAAATATGTTCTTTAAATGTATGGCAAGCAGTTTTTAAGATTTCATGATTTACATATTCAAATACATATGACATGGATGCCAAAAATAGCTGGAGCTATCTTGACCAGTGAACAGACTTTCCTTTAAAAGGGACTTTGATGTATTTCCTGTTAAGCTGCCTTGAAACAATATGTATTGTGATAAGTGATATATAGCTACAAATAAACTTAAATTAAAAGTAATTACTTTGTATCATGAACAGATAAAAAATCTAGTTTATTCACTCTGACGTCAAAACTGAGTCATTATATTATTTATGCATTTTGCTCAAGTTTTTATTCAAAGCAACTTCCATTGCATTCAAAGCAGACTGTACATTTTACTAAGTTCATGCATTCCCTGGGAATCAAACTCATGATCTCAGTGTTGTTAACGCCATGTTGCATTGTTTGAGTAAATTATGACATGTTGAAGTTTTAGATTAACATAATGCAGCTGGGTACACATAAAACTACCTGTATTATAGCCTGTATTATCACAAATGTTTCAATTTCCTCATCCCCCTGGAGGAGCAATTGTACACTCCCCCCCATCATCAACACTAGTGTAGCAAGCATTGTCATCTAGGTCTCTCTTCCCCGATGACCTTTCCAATCAAATAACACATGCAGTCATACAGTAGCTGGAATTTCACTGCATCAACATAATTTGCTGCCAATGAAGCAATCACTTGTAATGGCACACAAATGAATGAATAACAGCAGACTGGCAAGACATTTACTTATTGACATTTAGTAATGAAACAATTAAGAAGCAGACTGTTTTCACGAAGGGAGGTTAGCTAATGCTCCACCACAGCGTATCATATAGCCAGAGGTGTATAAAGTACTCAAATTTGTTACTCAAGTGGAAGTACAAGTACTGAGGGAAAATTTTACTCAATTACAAGTAAAAGTATCTGGCCAGAATTGTACTTGAGTAAAAGTAAAAAAGTACCACATTAAATTTGTACTTGAGTATTAAAGAAGTAAAAGTAACAGCAAGAATGAAAACTAGAGATTCCCGTTTAAGCTTTTAATATCTTAAAAAATAAAGTGAATGAACCACATACAAGGTTTTATCCTGCTTTAGAACTGTATTTAGTTATCAAACTTTAAGAAATGCCAGTACACAACATGCTTCTCAAAGTTGTAAAACCTTGCATTTAAGTTAAAGGATTAGTTCACTTTTAAAAAACTTTTGCTGATAATTTACTCACACCCATGTCATCCAAGATGTCCACGTCTTTCTTTCTTCAGTCGAAAAGAAATTAAGGTTTTTGATGAAAACATTCCAGGATTTTCTCCATATAATGGACTTCAATGGGACCCAAACATGTTTCAAGGTCCAAATGAGAGTTTCAGTGCAGCTTCAAAGGGCTTTAAACCAGACGTGACGTCACGTAATACGCAATTACGTTGAAAAGGTCGCGCTTCTGTCCTGACGAAAATGTTCTTTTAGCCTTTTTAATATTAAAACACCCAGGATAGGCACACGAAATGGGCATTTTAAACGATAAACTGACACAAAGACATTTGAATATGTGTATATGGTCCTGCTTCCTCACATTTGTAAACACTGACTCGGTACTTCCGCCTACGCGTGACCTTTTCAACGTAATTGTGTATTACGTGACGTCACAAACGTGCATCACAGAACAGAGCAAGGCGGACATATGTGCTTTTAAAACTTAAACTTTTTGATTTATTTTTTAAATGACGATGGTTTCGCTAGATAAGACCCTTATTCATCGTCTGGTCTCGTTTAAAGCCCTTTGAAGCTGCACTGAAACTGTCATTTGGACCTTGAACCGTTTGGGTCCCATTGGCAGAATAAATAACATTTAAATTAAACTGGGCATCAGCGCAATTCAATTAGTTTGGTAATAGCAAGGGAAAATAGAATGAAGTGATCTCCAAAAAAGAAGTACTTTTTGATTGTAAATTAAATTGTAAGGAGTAAAAAGTACTTTTTTTTCTTAAAAAATGTAATTAAGTAAAAGTAAAAGTATTGATTTTTAATTGTACTCAAGTAAAGTAAAAATCCCCCAAAATAGTACTTAAGTACAGTAATCAAGTAAAATTACTCAAGTACTTTACACCTCTGCATATAGCAGAAGCTTCTTGCAATTTCATACCCAGCTTTTTTTTTTCATGATAACTGTTAGTTCAGATGACACAGTAGTTTTTTAACACACACACGCATGCTTACAAAATCGTGCATCATTCAAGGCTTTGTAAATGTAGTGTGACCTAATAAAATAACAGTCTTGAACTATAATTAGCCGCATAATAAAGTCAGGGGAGGAATAAAAACAGTCTGAAAGTCAGACAACCCATAAAGATTGTGCTCACATTTGTTTTGCAAGTGATACATTTGAGAAATTGCTGATTTTATGTAAAAATGGAAGTGACATAAGTAATATAGGGACTTTTGTGTTTTTTGTTTTGTTTCGGTTTATGCGGCAGTCGTCTGTGAGGGGCTGCCGCTTTACTTTCGTTTTGTTGTTTATAAATATTTTATTATTCAATTTATGTATGTTTTTTAATAAAACCTGGTTGCAACAACAGTACTTCTACTTCAGTACTTCAACATTAGCTTCTTTAAAGCACAACAAAAGAAATTTCTTCATGCCTTGAGATATTTTGAATAGCCAACTCTACAACATTTCCTAATTTAACGCGGTTATGAATATGCAAATTAGCCCCTCCTCCACTCACTCGCACCAGATCAGAGATCAACTCGTTGGCGATCACATTTGATGTGATTGGTTACAAGGTTTGTGACGTCAAAAACATCGATTTAGACTGTCTTTTGTTCACTGCAGTTTTAAGGAGAAAATACTCAGCAATGGCATTGACTTATGAATATGCATATGGTTTGTCTTAAAGCATATTAAAAACACAGCATAGAAATATAACAAATTTGATTTTCTCAACAGGGGGACTTAAAATAGTAAAACAACATTCGTGCTGGGCTAAACACTGCTACTAAGGGAAGCTCTACACGCCAACCTTATGACCACTGTACAAGTCTATTTATTATTTTAGGATATTCTTACTAAGCTAGTCGGGAAATAGAGCGGCTGGGATGGTTAGAGAACTGCTAGCCCTACCTGTCAATCAAGCTCTGTGTGTATGGAATCAGCTCAGAGGCTCCGCCCCCTCCACGCTAAACTGATCTGATAACACCGAGAGCCAGAGGAATCAAATACACCGACTACACGGTCGCCCGTTACCGCTGGAGCATCACTACCGATCACGCTGCACGTCTCCAGCTCTCTCTTTACCAAAGCACGCAAACAATACCGTCTGGAAGGGACTGAGAGGAATATATTACCCCCTTAACAGAACAATGAACGCGGGCTGATTTCTCAGGTAAGCCGCGCGCTCACGAGCCTGTTATAATAGCAGCGTTTTGCGAATGCAATATTTAATAAGCCTCAAATTACGGGATACTATGAGTGCATACGTATTTTTTTTTGCGTGTTTGTTTTTCATTGAACCACAGTCACTACACGTTGCTCCGTCGCCTCTGTGGAGACCATGTAAGCAAAGGACGCGATATGAAATGAATGATTTGAGCGCGTGATCCAGCTGTGCAGTTCTCCTGCAGTTATGGCTGCACAACATCTGAGTGCTTTTGCTTGTAAACCCTGTGCTGGCGTTCAAAACACACGCAGTGTGGAGTTCAATGCGCTTCATAACCCTGCCCTTCTGTGTTCACTGGCGCTTCATTTGCTGTGCTTGCTGAAGTTCAATTAAATACCTTAAGGCAGCCCTGAAGTGCAGTTCTGATGGTATCTACGAGACATCCAAGAGCTCTTTGTCTGCCAGGTGAGCAGGCTTGAGAGAACATGTGGTAGGGATGGGAGTTTTAAATGAATAGACTCATTTCCAGATTTCAGATTGTTAGTTGCATGAATATGGTGTGCTTTGAAATTGAGTATGTCCTCAAAAAACAGTAAAAAACAATAGTGAGCATAATTCCCATATGATAAATGGGGTCTTAATTAAAATCTCCACGACAGTGTTATGCTGCTGCTGCCTTTGGGATGATGCAGTGTGTTTGTTGTTTCTTAGTACAATAGAAATGCATGTCCCAGTTCAGTTTGATGTTTACATGGTTATTGGTGAAAGGCTTATGTGCTATCAACAAGAAACCACTGCTGTATGTATATTAAAAAATATTAAAAAGCATCAATGTTTCATCAAGTATTTTCGTTTATTCTTTTTTGGCTATTATTATTATTAGTCACATTTTATTTAAAGATAGATTATTAACAAATCCTTGGTAAACTGTAGTGTAGCTATTGATGGTGGCTTTAAAATGTGTGCTACATTCACTCACAGATTTGTTTGTTCCTTAAGTAGGCTAGTTTCTGCTTAATTCAAGTTAAATTCTTCTGAGTAGGTGAATTGTTTACCTTTTAAATAGCAGTAGTATACCTCTAATTGCCAATTAGTCCATTTCACTGTTATCATGTAGCTGCTATAATAGTGTTTATTAATATGTTGTATGACATTTTTTTAAATATTCTCAGGTTTCATTTTAATTATTGTTTATAATTTTTTTTGTAGTTTTAAATTCTCTCTCTCTCTCTTCTCTCTCTTCTCTCTCTCTCTCTCCTCTCTCTCTCTCTCTCTCTCTCTCTCTCTCTCTCTCTCTCTCTCTCTCTCTCTCGTTATTGGAACTCAAAGTGCGGGAGGCAAAATAAATGTTTTAGTCTTCATTTCTGGCGTTGACAAAAAAGTATTATAGTTATTATTAATAAATAATTTTGTATAATTACATAATTAGGTTTCTGCAAGTATATATTTACAAGTTTGTGTGTGGGTGACTGTATGTGCCTTATAGTGGGTGTATCTGGGAGATTTTCCAGCATGACAACAACAAGCAGTGTGACAGAATCAATCCAAGAACAATGGGACATTTTATGGAGTATAAAAAAATGCCTATAATGGGAAATAGTGTCTAGAGACTATGTGCAGTTTTAAACTAGCTAGCAGAACAACAAGAAGACCCGGCAGACACATAGCCTGTGTAGTGCAGATCTATGATCTCTAGTTCAAGGAATTGTTTGGATTGTTGTTGTTTTTGTATGCTGTGATTTGTGTATGTCTGTTTCTTGCTTGTCAGATGGAAAACTTGGTTAATCGGTCTAGTCTCAATTACTTTTGTTTTGTGCATAATGTTAAGTTTAGAGTTCAGCTACTAAAATACACTAAGAAAAATCAGAATAAAATGAGGCTTTGCTTTTACAGTATTCATAGTGTAGCTACTTAAAATGACCACACTGTAATTTGTTTGAAGTTGTGAATAAAACAAAGCTAATTTGAGTACGTTTTCAGACTTAGGCTACGTTCACACTGCAGGCTGAAACGACCCAATTCCGTTTTTTTTTGCCCCTATGCGACCTGTATCCGATCTTTTTATGACAGTCTGAACGACACAGATCCGATCTTTTCAAATGCGACCCAGGCCACTTGGGTATGTGGTCCAAATCCGATACGTATCCGATCTTTTGAAATGCGACCTCAATCTGAACGGCCAGGTCGCATGTATCCGACCCGCACGCCGTTGATATGCGACAAACGTCATAATTCTGCGTTGAAGTAGGCAGGAATGAGAAGATAAACAAGTTAGCTATCGTACAATAGCACCGATAGCACGCACCTGTCAATACACTCCAACGCGTTGCACTGTTATGGTCCGCCGCAGACGTGTCTCTTCCCGTGAGTTAATCGAAGGCGCTCAAACGCTCTCCTCCTTCTTAATTTTCTTCTTAAAACGAAAAGATTGTAATTGTGCTGGCTCTGTTAGGATAATAACTTTAATATTGCTAAACGAGCTCCCCTGTTGACAATCATGTTTAGGTACTTCCGCAAACAGCAAGTGACGTCGTTGACCGTTGAGTACTCTTCTGCGCATGCGGGTCACTTCTGGGTCATTTCACGTTCACACAGGAAATCACAAAAGGTCGCATTTAATTGGAAATGTGAACGGCCTTGCAAAAAAATCGGATTTTTTCAAAAAATCGGAATTGAGCATTAAGCCCTGCAGTGTGAACGTAGCCATATAGTCTTTCAACTTAAAACAATTGTCATGTTTTTGTCATTTGGGAAATGTAGCAATTTCTGAGTAAATATTTCATAGTAAATCCTACACCAATTTCAGTACCGGTTTCACAAGTACAAAAACACACTTGCATTAACGTGGATCTTGGATCTTGAGTTATCCGGATGCCAGGCCATTATTTAACACCAGTTTTCAGAGGAGAGACAGACCGTATGACCTGCATATGAAAACACTGGCAGTAGATGCTAGGGTTGCAGTTGGAGTTCATTTTTCAAATGAAACATGACACATGCTGACTATATTGTCCACCAGGCCAAATCACACATGTGGCTTATTGACCGTCGCTGCATCTTGCTCTTGCAGTTCCTGATCAATGGTAGTGTCCATTTGTGTTTTATGTTGCATAGATTGTAAATGGGGTCAGTAGAACACTGTTGTTCAGGTCAGAGTTCTTTGCTTTTATATATGTTCAATATGTGTTAGTCCCCTTTCACGTTATAGCCCATTGTGTTTACCATCTAGAACAGTGGTTTTCAAAATTACTTTAAGAGCGACCCTTTTTTCGTTCTTTTAAAATTGACGCGACCCATATCAACCATTAACACGCAGTCATGCCATGCTGTGGTTTTGTTTGTTTATGCTACAGTTGGCAATGAAGTGGCTTCCGCTTTTGTTTTATTTAATTTAACTTATGCTTCCTGGTTCCAACTGCCTCCTTCCCCAAGTCTTGAACTTATATATATCAGTGTTTCCCACAGAATTAGATTCTATGTGTGGTGGTGTGGTTTTTTTTTTTTTTTGGGGGGGGGGGGGGGGGGGGGGGTGTTTGACACATAATGTCAGATAACTTAAAGACATTGCTATTGCTATGCCATTGCTACACGTCTATGACTGCTCCACAGACTTCTTGTTGCATATTTTGCACCCTTTGTTTGAACATTTTATTTCACGGGCCTTTCTGAAAAAATATTCCAATGCCCTATCATATGGGCTTATTTGTGTGATAGACTACAGGCTCTGTACTAAATGTAACAATTATTAAACGCTATATTAAATTTAAATAACAAATTAGATGTATAAATAACCAGCTTTTCAAAACAACATTTGCAATGTGTAATTTTAACAAACTATACAAATATTTTAAAATGACATCATCGCGATCTCAAACATCTCTGTTGTTATAATTGAAGCTGAATGCACAATGAATATTTCACAATATCTACACTTTGTTTGTTATAATTAGATGATTTGCCAGTATACAGAATTCAGCAATGAACAAAAAGTCAGTTTTGAGCGGTGATGGGAGTCTATCTTAAATGCTTCTGATTGGCCATTGTGTTTAAGAAATCAATGTCTGTGATTGGCTACATCGCTCACGCTAGAAACATGTAGTAAATAGAAACTCTGGCCAGTAAATCGTTTCAATTTTGTTTAGTTGTTCTTTTCTGCAATAGATTAATAAACATTTATTAGTTTTTATATGTTTTATTCATTGATATTTATAATTTGCGGGAGTCCTGTGAATCGTTTTATTCTCCCACAGCCCGCGCACACAGAGTGAGTGCATTACCACCCACGCCTGCGCTCGCATTCGGCCATCAAATCTAGGCCCGCGCCGCACGTCTCTAGATCAAGGACCCGGCCCGAGGATGGAGGCGGGAAATATCGGCCCAAGTTCTGCCTCGGGCAGAGAATTTAAGCTATAAACAGGACAGAGTAACAAGGCAGGCTTCGCTCATACATTTTTTTGACGACGTAACGTTAGTTAAGGCGTGTGTTGCTTAGGCGGCCGCCTTAGTTACAAAGTGCTGCGGGAAACCCTGAATCTAATGGAAACGCGACAGCGTTTAACATAGAATAACTTATCAGAGTTGTTTTGCAGCAGTGTTCATTACAACCCTTCAACTCCGGATTGATTCTGGAATATTCGCTGGGAAAATAAGCTCCGCAGTGACCGCAACAATCCGTCCTCCAACGCATGCTCATGTTTTGAGACTGTGCTCGAAGAGGAGGCGCGTCTCCGTTGTCAGTTTGTGTGTGAGAGAGAGAGAGAGAGAGAGAGAGAGAGAGAGAGAGAGAGAGAGAGAGAGAGAGAGAGAGAGAGAGAGAGAGAGAGAGAGAGAGAGAGAGGAGAGAGAGAGAGAGAGAGAGAGAGAGAGAGAGAGAGAGAGAGAGAGAGAGAGAGAGAGAGAGAGGAGAGAGAGAGAGAGAGAGAGAGAGAGAGAGAGAGAGAGAGAGAGAGAGAGAGAGAGAGAGAGAGAGAGAGAGAGAGAGAGAGAGAGAGAGAGAGAGAGAGAGAGAGAGAGAGAGAGAGAGAGAGAGAGAGAGAGAGAGAGAGAGAGAGAGAGAGAGAGAGAGAGAGAGAGAGAGAGAGAGAGAGAGGAGGGAGGAGCAAGCTGCGCGCAGCTCTACAATAAAATACAATTTTACCCATATTAAATAGTTTAAAAATCTGAAAATCAATCCGTGGCGGTCAGCGTTGATATTGTGGCGGCCCGCCACAAATTAATGAATGTATGGGAAACACTGTATATATATATATATTAAATAAATAAATAAATATAATCAGTGATGGGTATGTTTAGGATGAGACCTTAATGCTTATATTTTTCCTCTAATAATACTAATAATAATGCAGTCACTTTATGTGAGCCCCACTTATATATTTAAGTTATGTGTGCGCTTTCGGTGTGAGAGTGAAACCTGCAAAAATGACTAAAATTATGCACAATAAAAGCAAAGCAAGCAAATGAAACGAGTGCGTGAGAGGCAGTAGGTGTGTCAATTCACCGTCAAAGAGAAGAGAGAGCAAGAACCCACAGCTGGTATCAGTGTATCGATACTGCAACTGCAGAAAAAGAGGAGTGGAGCCATTTCAGATATTTTTTAGTAACAATACATATAGAAATAGATGTTTTTGACAACAATATACCAACACAATCTCATGGCAATTTGTAACCGTTTTACGGTTTGGAAAATTGTACGAATTCTTATAAATTGGCCACCAATCTCATTCGTACGTGACTTAATACATGGTATGTTTAGGAGTAGACCTTCATGCTTAGTTTTTTTCCCCAATAATAATGTTTTGTACAATTTACATACAAATTCATATGAAATCGCCACCTCGTAATAGTTGGCCAAGATATGATGACCAATTACACATTTGTGACAGACAGACAGATATTTTGACGGACAGACAGACCAACATTTAGACAGAACGATAGATATTTAGATGACAGACAGACAGAACCTGGGCACTGTTGAGCATACAACAAAATTTTCATCAACTGAGCAGCCTCGCGCTCAATAGACAAACATTGACAGTCCATTTATCAGAAGATCTAAGAACATGATGACAGATGTGGCTGCCACTACATAAAACGGGTAAAGAAATCAGCACAGTATCATAGAGAGAGCTGAAGCAGAGACAATAGATATGCAACAAGGAGGTATCCGAATCCTACAAATTACCAATAGGCAAAATGGAAGGCCTATTTATATATGTATCATCATTTTAAGTGGTTCATGTGCATCTTTTACCCCGAGTGCATGCATGTAAATTATTTTGCAACAAAGTGGAGGTTTGTAATTATCGCAGTATTCTCTTCCGCTCACAACACTGAAGAGACCAGGGAAAACGGTGTTTTGACTTTATTCAGAGTTTCCCCTTCATGCAGAATTAATTAGCACTGAATATTTCAAAGACAAAACACAAATCAGAAAACAAAACAGAATATATTTGTTTTTAAAGGGGGGGTGAAACACTCAGTTTCACTCAATCTCATGTTAATCTTGAGTACCTATAGAGTAGTATTGCATCCTTCATATCTCCAAAAAGTCTTTAGTTTTATTATATTTATAAAAGAAAGATAGGCTGTACCGAGTCTTTCCGGAAAAAGCCGAGCGGGTGGAGGAGTGCCGTGTGGGCGGGAGCGCGCAAAGCTTTTGCGTGTGTTGTAAACAGACAGACTCGTGGTTTATGAGGACATGATTTATTTTTACAATAAACAAACGGACACCTACAGTGGCCAGCTAAACAAATGTATTTAAACACACATACACACACCATACATCGCATGCTCCATCGTTACGTGATCATGTTGTTTACTTGCTGTGCTTACACGCCGATAGTTAACAACACACAGACATTTGAAGCAGTTTTACTCACCGCATGCGGTTCCAACGCACGACCGTGAACCTTTATCGTTGGGACTGCTCTATCTTTAAGTATTAGGCGATCTGCAAATCCGGCTTTGAACTGGCCTATAACTATAACTGTCGAAATGAAGGGAACAAACAAGCACACTTGCACAACTCCGTTGCTGCTCTGGAAAAACAACATCCATCCACAGGTCCCTTAACGCTGGGTTCTTTGGAAATTTGTGCAGTGTTGTCTTGCCCTGGCAACCAAAAACACACTTTTTTGGTGCCATTTTTTTGATTGCAGCGCAGCCGAGCCCAGCCGCGCTCTGACGGGCATATGCGTACTCTCGCACGCACTAGACTACAGCTGCGCGCGCCCTTCCGGGAGAATTGCCCTTAAGACCCGTATAAGGAAATTCCGCCCACTCTGACGACACAATGGGCCGTATTCGAAAAAAACTTTCCGAAACTTGTGACAAACCGGAAGGAGTATTTTTGGAACAGAAATACTCCATCAAACTTACAACTTCATTTTTTAAACTTTGTCCATGTTTAGCATGGGAATCCAACTCTTTAACAGTGTAAAAAACTCACTATGCATGAAACAGCATTTCACCCCCCCTTTAAGGAATTTGTTGGCAAACTATAAGACGCAAGTCTGACCAATTGCGGTACTTGCAAAGTTCTTTTAAGACACCACCACCATGAATATATACACAAGCCTTAGAAGTCTCAATTTTTAACCTGTCATCTTCTAAGCAGCATTAAAGGGAGTTTACCCAAAAATTAAATGGTTATCTTCTACTAATTCTCACCCTCATGTCACCCCCAAGTCATTTGTTCATCTTTGAAATAAAGATGAACTTTCAATTGATCAAATTTTTTAAGTGTATATGTTCCAAAATGAACAGACATTTTATAGGTTCTTACCTTTTTATAAAATACCCAGCGAGTTGACGACAAAGTGGTCATCAGTGGACAATGTCAGACTGGAAGAATACTAGTGGTAAAACGCCTCAAAAAAATGTCTCTCAACTGAATGGCAGGGGAAATTGTGTTCAAATAGCCAGTAAAAGCTTTGGTCTTTAACACTGGAGAAGTGCGATTTGGTCTGGTCCACGTCTGACATGTATGACTTTCCTTCTGAAATAACCTTGTACTAGTTAAGTGATTTCATTGTTTGGCGGGTTAAGGATACTGCGGCTGTTGTGCGGTAATTATATTTGCCTGATATTCTTTGTGTACATTAGGATGTAATGACTTATGACTGATTAAATCTGCAAATCAGTAGTGCTGAAGTTCTTCACCCTGCTGCCTTTTCTAATTACCTCAACCTGATTGCAGCTCCGCTGTTCTCTTATTTTTTCAATTGAGAAAAACACCCACACATTGAAGACTGCATCATTGCTTCAGAAAAGAACATGCATGTCTGCTGCGTGACTGTCATATTCAACATTCAAAACTAAACCCTTATGGCCATTCAAAGGTGGAAAAGGATAAAGAGAAAAATATATCAGAAGAAAAAAAACAGTATTGAGTATAGACATGTTTGGGACTAAAAAAGGATTTTGCTTAATGGCTGAATATTTTTCATTCCCCACACATATCATTTTACACTGCATTATGCTATACCACTGTGTAAAAGTGATCAGGTGACTTGACCTTTAAAAAGAAATGTGAGGAGACCCTTTGCCTTAAAATGAAGTAAATAAACGTCATGTGTAATTGAAATGATTAAGGTGACAACTTGACAATTCCACACTTATTTTTTTCATTGAATTTATTTACTCAAGGCAGTTAAATCAACTGATCATGTTTTACAGTGTACATATAGTTTCAGGCTAGTTGACAAAACTGTCACCACCAATATGTTACTAAGGTGTTAACTGTAGTTACTTTCTAGGTTGCCTAGTATAAACGCATGTAGACTGATTTTTATGTGAGGGATGTTTTTGCCAGGAAAATCAAAAGCAATTGCAAAATTTGTGATCTTGAAAGTATCAGTTAAAACAGGAAATTTGAATTAAATGGAGTACATGTATTTAGATGGATTTAAGGAAATGTCTAAATCATCCAAAATTATATTTTTAATAACAAAACAGAAAACAAATTTCATATTTTAGTGCCGAGCCAGGGAAAATATTGTCAGTTCAAATAAAAATCTGAACTACTGGAAAAATCTTTTTTTTTGTTGAGGGCCTAGGTTTTCATAAAAACTTAAAAAAATGGGACGCCAGGTGCGTGCGTACGTGGTCACCTTTATTTATATAGAGCTTTTTAAAATACAGATCATTTCAAAGCAGCTTTACAGAGATAACAGAGAAATAAATGCTTAAAAGTTTGTTTCTAGAAGAAAATAGTCCAGCTTAAGTTCAGTGATGGTTAATTTTTCTTGTAAAAAAATGTATTTAGTTATATATGTGTGCTCTGTTTTTCATGACAGCGTGTGTGTTATAATGTCAATGCATTCAGATCAATAATTTTGTTGAATATTAAATTAAATGTCCCCAATTTTGCAAGATGTAAGCGACAAAGGCGAAAAAGATGATGTGTGTGTGTGTGTGTGTGTTAGGGCTGCACGATTTGTTGAAAATGTCATATTGCGGTTTCTGAGGGCAATATTGCGATTGCGATACAATAAACAAATGGTTTCATGAGTCAACTTGCTTGGTTCTCAAGGAAAATGCACACAGTTTAGTGATAATGCTGAAATGTGTATTTCTCAACTCAAACTAGAAACAACAACTAAATGCACAGTGTTTTAAAATTAAAATAATATTTTTTTACAAAATTAAAAAATGACATCTTTGCATTACTGCAAACTTGTTATTGTCTCAATAGTACAATATTATAAAATAAATAGAAATAAATAAGAACATTTGTATGCTCATGAAAATAAGATTTTGAACATTCTGTCCAGACAAACGGGCATTTAAAGGGTTAGTTCACCCAAAAATGAAAATTCTAGCATTGTTTACTTACCCTCAAGTTGTTCTAAACCTCTATGTGTTTATTTGTTCTGCTGAACACAAAGGAAGATATTTGGAAGAAAACAGATCTCATTCCCCATTGACTACCATAGTAGGTATTTTTTCCTACTATGGTAGTTGGTTAATTTTTCTCAAGAGAGAGCATACAGCATACATACAGAGAGCCCTGTCAGCTGGTATTATTATTATTATTATTATTAAAGGTTAAAAATAACAATTCAAATTAAATATAATGTGGTTTTTATTAGGCTATAATAACGTTACAATATTTGAATGATATGAGTAAAAATATAACATATTTAACAAAATACTCATTTCGCTATATATAATTTGTTTAGCCAACTAATGTGCAATCAAATGGCTTTCCTGAGTTAAATGTAACATTATGTAACATTGTTATCCAGCTGTTAGTGGTTGAAAAACACTGATTGATAGATATATGAAGCATAAACATTTCGGTAAGTTGTACTGTATCTTTCTACACCCCTATTGTTCATTCCTGTTTATTTATGAAGCAGGCTTGTGCACAATTCAGAATTGTACTGAGAATGACTCCTGAATTCCAATTCAATTCTTGAATTTGAATTGAATTTGAATTGATGTCAAAAACAGGATCTAGAATTACAATTTAAATTTGAATGAATGGAAGCAGAATTGCAATTCAATAAAAATTCTAAGAAATTCATATATTTTTTAAGTGAAATGTTAAACAACGAAGCTTTACAGTATATGTCAGATATGATTGCATTACATATTCTATAAATGATATTAGTTTGAACTACTACTACATTACATTAACAGGAAATGTTTTCCCCCAGCAATGAATGTTAAAAGCTCTAGTCACCAAACTAATAATCAAGTTTGATTTATTGTAATTGTAATTTTGTGGAACATGACTCAAGTTCCCAGAATTACTTTAGTAAATCTTTAGGGGAATAAAACAATTTGAGTGGACATTTTATTTATTTATATATATTAGAACAAAATGTATGCAGTGTTAAAGAGTGACTAGTTATGTGTAATGAAATTGTTATTAAATTACAAAATTAATGTGTCAGGAATTTTTTTTCTGGCCAGCAGTTCAGCGTCTATCTGCTCTGCATCCATCTTCACCTGTTCTCCGCGCTGCACACCGGGAAAAGTCACGACGTGACCATGCGCGCCACACGTGCCACTGCCTAAACTGAAACTGACTGGTCGTCTTTTTTTAGAGGTGTAGAAAATGGGTGTACAGCTCTCAGAGAGAATGGGTTTTCCATAATAAAATCGCAGCATTTTGCGTCATATAATCGCATAGGCTTGACATCGCGATTGAGATATGATCATAATCGTGCAGCACGTGTGTGTCCTATATATATAGACTTTCAGGTGTGAAAACGCCCTGACTTAAGTATGCCAATAGGGCTGATTCCCATGGGGCATCCTGTCCTGAGGTTAAATGTATTGCCATGGCACAGTAAAAACAGGCTAGATTCGGATCACCATACGTCTTTAGTTCCTGGGACACCATTGCTTGAGCTTTCTGCATCACAAAGTTTGTTCGCCGCTTTAACCTTCAAGACACCACCATCCAAAGTCCAAAGTAAGACAAACTGTCAGAGAACAATTGGTTGTAAGTACATTAATCTGAACTTTTGCCTCCTTTGGAGTTTGCTTGCGACTGATAAATCAATACGTTCATATGAACATGTCTCAACAATTTCAAGAGCTGAGCACATCAAAGAGCCCAGAACTGAAATAAAAAATAACTCCTGCTGTTATAAACACTGTATACAATCTTCTAAGGGATCGAACCGAAAGGAATCATTGGATGTTAATAATGTTTTCTTTCTACTCTGAGGTTGTGTGCTATAGATTTATTAGAATGTTTTTAAAGTGTTGACGGTCTCATACTTTGAGGAATTATGATGAAGGACTGTGTTTGAACTCAAAGCCGTGCTGTTGTGTGGCTGTGAGTCATAGTCTCTCTGGTCTTAATGAAAGAAGCGAGATTGTCAATCATTTCAGCTTTATGACATCTCCATCTGTTCCTTGAGATTATCTGTATTCTGTGTCTGTATTAATTCATAATATCAGTCAAATTTCTTGATTCTCTAAGCGCATAACATTTGGCATGATGCTAAAAATTCAGTTGTCAGTTTCACTTTTTGTGTTTTCTTTAAATGTTTTTAAATTTGGTCTATTTTGTCATTTATTTTACTGCTAAAATTAAGTAGCATTTAATATTAGTTGACAAATCAAATTTGTGTAGTGTTGAAAACCTGTCAAACTGTAACAGACGAAACTTTAACATTTAAAAAATATATAAACATAAATCTTTCGTAACGTTTGATGTATTTTTAATCAATATAAATAAAATACAGCATATTTGATGAGTATACTGAAGTACTGTTTAGAGCTCTGGTGTGAATTCTTCATGCTTTACCTATTGTTAGTAATTTTTTTACACTATACAGTGTTGGGATTATGCATTACAAATAACTTGGGTCATTTTGCTACAAAATATCTGTTACTTTTTCCGAGTCATGAAACATACTTTGTTTTTTCAGACTGGCATCTCTCCTCTGCGCTGTTTGGACATGATGGTTATTGTAGTTCTAGATTAAATGTGAGCAGGCTTTTACTCATCTCACTTGCACAAACACAGATTTAGTTTCCCTCAAAATGAAGAAAACCGTGAAACACAAATATTATGCTAACCTGCAATATTTAAATGTTTACTTGCGCATGTTTTTTTTGTGTGTTATTATAATAATGTGCGTTTTTACACACAATGCATTTAATCTTTTTAATACTTTGTAATTAAAAAAACAAGCAAGCCCAGCTCAGATAAGAAAGTAATGCAGAAGTAATGTATCACATTACTTTTCATAAACTTAAAGTAAATAATTTTTTTAGGGAGTAAAAAAAAAACATATGCACAGTGAAGTGGAAATGCCTTGTCGTTACTCTAAATAACCGCTTATGTTTGGTTTGACTCAATAAATTATCAATTATAATATTTTTATTGCAGCACTAGAAATAATCAAGGTTTTTATCTTGTCTTTTTGTCATTGACAGACTTTTCTTTAATGTCATTAGATGAAATAAGAAAAGAGATGGAAAAAGACACCTTATGATAATACATTTTTGATACGTTTTAAATTATAATTTTTAATTTATCAGTGATTTCGCTGGCATTTCCACGACAGTGAGATTCTACGATTCTCAATACTGAAGTGCTGAGAGAGAGAGGCCAGATTATATTACTATAATATTCACAGTGTGAGTGAAAAGTGGGTCAAGAAAAGCAATTATTTTAAACCTATTTAAATATTGACTTAACATTATATACATTCATGTCTTTCTCTGTCTCGTGCAATACTTGTTTAAAGGCGCTCTAAGCGATGTCGGCTGACGTCGCTTCTTGTTGACGTTCGAAGTATTGTCAAACAAAACGGAGGCTAGCTAGACCCTCCCTCCTCCTCATCCGGTCACTAAATCCCACAAATCCTCCTTGTCTGTTATTGGCTGGAACAGTTTGCTTCATGGTGCGGGTTAGCCCAGTTTGTTTTGTTGCCGTTTGTGGAGCCTGGGGTGTGTGCAGAGACCATGTGTGTTTTTTTTATGGATAGTGAGGAGATGTTTGGTGTATGTGACAAAAACAAATGTTTTGGCCTAAAAAACATGTGACTTTGCTTAGAGCACCTTTAAGGGTACCGTGAAAATACTACTATCAATATTTGTATTAATTTAGATTTTGTTTTACCAAAACACTGGTACTTTTGACATCCCTGCTGCTAATTTGACTTGGGTTTGTGCAGTTCATATTTTCTTATTTCCGTGGCTGGTGGAGCGTGAAGCCGCCGAGCCGTCCATTAAAGTGACTGAGGGATGAATGGCTCGCACACGGCCCTGTGTGTCTTCCCACTGCTCTCTGTGGTGCTGTCTAATGGGCTGTCAGGTGTCAGGGGCAGCCGCTGCAGACTCTGGCCCAGGGGAGGAGACACAAATGTAATTTTAGATGACAGGCAAACGCTGAAGTTCTGGGTTAGACCTCCCAGCGCCAAGAGGGTAAATTTATCTGCGGTGGTGCTTTGGACCTCAATGAAATTGAATGAACTTCAATTAAAAGTACACCACGCACGTGTAATTGAGTCTAACAGAAAGCTTGTAAACCCCTGAGCTGGGTGTGAGCGGGTCGCTGTGGTGGCATGTTCAGGTAATTGCTAATTCTGCCGTGTTGGAAATGCATCTGGAAATGCGCAGATGACTTCTCTGTAGACATAGCAAGTTGGTTATCAAAGGCACGACACCTACACTGTTTTTAGTCGGAGTAAAGCGTGTGTTTATGACTGCTGGCCGGAAGACAAAAAACATAAATTCAAGATATCAGTTTTATGATAGATCTTTGTTTGTTTAACTTGTTTGAATACCTCTTTTATCTTTTGCTTTCATGATGAAAGATGAAAAGAATTACTTTTATTGATCTAGTTTGGTATGGGTTAATAATAAAACTATTGATCTAGTTTGGTATGGGTTAATAATAAAACAATTTCTCAGTGTTCTTCTCCCAACACAAAAAGAAAGTTATTTAAATCTTTAGCTTTAGTGCGCCAGTAGGAAATATCAGCTTGCATTTCCAAATACAATCTTTTGCCTTTTGATTGTATTAATTACATGCATCTTGGATATGGTGCCACAATTATGGATTTCTTCCGTCTCGTCATGTAATCCCTGGTGGACTCGATGATGGTGAGATCATATCTCTGTGTGCGAACCATACATTCTGTTGTCGCACAGCTTGTAAATGCAAAAAACAAAACAAACTAAAAAAAAAACACGGGATTATTACAATGATCAACAAAGAGAGTGTTTGGATGATTTCTTGACAATTCTTCGCTATAAAGCAAAAGCTAAAAGTTACTCGTTACTTTGGGGTTAAGATTGTTTGGTAACACTTTAGTTTACAGTGTCCTTGTTACATATGTTGCATGCACTTGCTGTGTTAATAACAGTAAATTATTCATAATTACATGCAACTAACGCTAAACCAAACCCCATTCCTAATCCTAAGTCTATAGTACATTTTGTTAATTATTATTGCTTAGTACTTAAGCGTAGGCTATAATTACACTGTAACAAGGACACCTTATAATACTTTGTAAGTCTACAGGGCTGCATTTAATAAAACTCAGTAAAAAGAGTAGGCTAATATAGTGAAATAGTATGACCAGTTATTACAAATGTATTAGTATTTTCTACATATATTTTAAAATCTAATTTATTCCAGTGGTGATGGCCAAGCTGAATTGTCAAAAACAATTTTTTGTCCGTCACTTATTTGGTTCCCCAGAAACATTTCCGTTGTGGTCTGTGTTACTTGTAGCGCATTTCTGTATTTGGTTGTGTTGAGTATTTGGAGCACACATGTGTTGTGGAACTGATAAAGATGTTTTATTAATTGCGGGTGTTTTTTTTCTATTTGCATTCGTTTTTTTTCTATTTGCATATGTTTTTCTATTTGCATGCGTTTTTTACTATTTGCATGCGTCGTCTTTAGGTTGCAGCACGTTGAGCTCTATCGGCCACGGTACTTTTCAGTCCACCGAGCCATCGTCTGATTATTTTGGTGCATTTAGGCCTACATGTGCGTGACAATAGCTGTGTTTACAAGTATTGTGCTGCAGTTTTCACATTAGCCACACAACCACAGTTCAAAAATGTACTTGCATTCATTTCAAAATTGGTTGAGACATTTCTAACTGCACAATCTTTGCATGTTTGCCTACACGGCCTAGGACCTATCAGGGCAGCCAGTTAGCAACTGCTTCAAAAGGTGTGGGTAATGTGGTCAGACATTTCTGTTTGTCAGTGCCATGCATGCTCATACTTATATGCCTGCCTGTTTGCGTGTATGCACTTGCAGAGAGGATATGTGTGTGTGTGTTTTTTAAAGCTTTTTCTTTCACATATGCACTGTGAGAAGGAGTCTTATGCAATTTTCCTTACACATCAGTCAATTTCATGAAGTGTTGCAATCCTGTTTGATTGATGTTGGTTATTAGTAATAAAATGGGTTTTATTTATTGTGCCTGTGCCAATCAACCTTGATATCATTGATGGATTTTTCCAGGTATTATAAACATCCCTGATTGCAATGGGCAGGAGTGTTAGATATTTCACCTAGAATTAGCCTATCTGAGCGAACTTGTCGGGATGACAGTCTGTGCTGTGCGAAGGCCTTTGTGTGTCCCAGGATTCTGTTCATCCTGCTGTTAGCTGAGGCAGTGTTGTCTTTGTGATTCAGAGCTCTGCGTATTTTGTCAGGTATAAATGCTGGGAAGTTCTTTTCTTTAGCTCTGTGTTTTTGACAAACGTTTCATTTAGCTCTTATCACACTGCCTCTGGAAATACCCATTTTATCCATGATCTGTCACAGTAAAAACCGTCACTGAGATAACACATCACTGTCTGGGTTAACATTTTTCCTTTGGGTCTGGGAACATTTGTTTGAGTATTTAGTTGAAATCCCGATCTGATGTAAATTATCATTTATTAAGGTTTTTTATTATTGTATAAAATGTAAAATAAAATGCACCCCACACACACACACACACACCCAGAAGAACCATAATTTGAACCCGTAAATAGAAAGGAATTAAATGCCATTAAAATGTCATTTAAATTACTAAAGCATGTTTTCGACTTACCGTTGCATTAAATGCCCTTTAAAATATTCACCATGGCAATTCCGATTAACTTCATCTTGCCACTTCATACAACATTTATTGTTATTGCTGTAAAGCTATAATTAATTATGAAAATGTGTCTGCAGCTGTCTTTGAACTGCAGTCTGAAGCAGTATGCAATGTAGGCTATACCATGAAAATATGTATTTACACAGACGTAACACAGCACAGTGTATGAAGCGCTTGCATTGATTTGATTTTTGTTTATCTGACAGAAAACAAGACAGTTTCTAGTTATTTCATATGTGATGTGAGTGATATACACTGCCATTCAAAAGTTAGGTCGATACCAAGAGCACCAAATCAACATATTATAATGATTTCTGAAGGATCATGTGACACTGAAAACGGTGTAATGATCAAAAAAAAAAAAAAAAAAAATCAGCTTTGCCATCACAGGAATAAATTAAATTTGAAAATGCTTTGAAACATAAATCAGTTTTTGAATTGTGTTTCACACTATTGCTGTTTTTACTGTATTTGTGATCAAATAAATGCAGTCTTGGTGAGATTGAGAGACTTCTTTGGAAAACATTAAAGTGCCCCATTATGGGTTTAAAAAAAAAAAAAAAAAATATATATATATATATATATATATATATATATATATATATATATATATATATATATATATATATATATATATATATTATATATTCCCTGTGTCGAAAGTGCACGATAAAGTAAGTTTTCGTTGTCCCAAAAGAAAGAATCGACTCTGAACCGCCTAAACAAGTCGTCTGTAATTCGAATCTTGACCAGCCCATAACATGTTATCTTCCTGACGACTGCCTCTCAAATCTCAGAGATCAACGTGGGATTCGCAAAATGCTTACTCTTGAAAGATGGGTCAGTATCCAGTATATTTGGATCAACTTGCTCCTCAAAATCACATGTAAATATGAATAATTATATATTTTCTACCGAGTGTTCAAAATATGTAGTTTTTTGTGTTATATTGTGTATGTCTGAATGTCTCCAGCTAACCAGTTAAATCATGTTATTACTGTCTTACTGAAATACTTCTGCTAAGCAGTTACTACTATACTACTATACAGCTACTATTACCTAAAATTGTGTCTGCAGTTTGTCTGTCGTTCTTACTAAAGAATCTTTATCTTTAAAGATAAAGAATGGAGCAAGATTTGTTTTACAAACATTAAAGGGGTCATGAACTGGCTTTTTAAATCTTATTATATTGTTGTCTGATGTAAACTTATGACGTTCGCTTGGTTTTTGCATTCAAAAACATCCAAATTAATAAGTAATAGGCTATTTTCTAACCTAGTTTTGAGCCTAGCTGAAAAACGCTCGGTTTTTATGGGCGTCTTGCATTGAAGACTTGGAAGTAAACGCCCACTGCTGTGAGTGGATAACCGTTTTGCATATTATAATGAGTTTCAAGTCACCCGTCGATGCACTTGGGGGAAATTGTTTTGAAAACGTCCAATGTTGTAAAATGGCAACCGGAATGATTCGCCCATACATGTTCGACCCAGAGTCCAGGTGTTGCAATTCCTGTCAGATCCAATATAGACGGCACAGCACCGTTCTTTACTCTTAATCGGTCTGCAAATCCAGTCTTGTTTACAAAACAATCCTCAGTGAAATGAAGCGAACAGACGGACAATGTTTTACCTCATCAGCTGGAGTGGAACGTCATGAAAAATAAAGTTTATCCATGCACTCCTATTGGAATCCAGAGGAAGCTTATGCAGCGACTGTCTTCCAACCAGGCACTGCAAAATATTTTGTATTGCTCGGTAGCTCGATCCGGTTTGTCATCACGAGGTAGGCATCTATGTTATTTAGCTATGTATGCGTGTAAAATGCGCGAATCGGTGGGCGGGGCTAAACCGACCGTGTTGAAGCTTGATGATCTGCGGGGGTGATGTTTTATCCTCTTTGACGTCATATTTCCCCACTTTAAAAAACGAGGCGTTTGCTGAGGCTGGTGTCAATAAAAGCATTTATTGGACTAACAAGGACGTTTTCAGTTCTGAAACTTACAGGATATTCTTATAATATGATGACCTCTCAGATGTCAAAAGCTCAAGGAAAATTTGATTTCTCAGTTCATCACCCCTTTAATGTTACATTAATCATTCACGTTAGTGCTCGGCTAACGTATGCGCTGTTATTGATGGTTCCTGCATAAGCACTGCAATAAATTAGACGTATGCACATCGGTTTGTTGATGGACATACACTTGTAAATGCTGATGGCGAGGAATTAGTTGCAAGTTGCAACCTCTTAATGTACCTCAAACTGAGTAGCGTATCACTGAGAAACGTCGTGCTTGAGTTGTTCTTGCAATGGAGGTTCGGGTTGAATAACTAGTTCTTTCAATGTTTCATTAATGGACTCTCGCTCGGATTGATATGGTTCAGCGCCGGAAACTTCCTCAGTCCTCAGCGATTGTACACAGTTGTGGAATTGGGCATTTAGCTTCCGACAAGCGCTGTAAGCGGTAGATGTAACGGCTTGGGCCAACTGGCCAATCAGAGTAGCTCGCGGAAAGGAGGGATTTAGAGAGATTGATTTAATCGTTTGAGAGTAATTGAAATATTTGGTGATGTGCAATGTATATTATGAGACAAAGAAAGTGTATGAAAATAAAACGGTTGTAGGAGACTCCAAAACATCATTATGAATCATTAAAATGGCATAATAGGGGCAATTTAAAACATCTTACTGACGCCAAACTTTTGAATGGAATGCATTCATGATTGGTATATCACTAATAATTAACTCGTGCTTTGTGGTGACATGCATTACTGAGTGATTACCAAACCGGTAGTCATCTGTGTTCCTTCAGAAGTGCATTTGGACCAGACTTCCTTTACATAGGGGCTTTGGAAAAGTACTAGGTCCCGTATCAGACGAAGAGGGTTTGCAGTCTATGCTGATGGAAGTGTTTGACTAGTCTCTTTTGGCAGGTGGAATCTTTACCACTGTTTGTGGTCAGCAGCACGAATGAGACCTAAATACGCAGTAACAGAGTCATCAGGAAGTTTGGCTCAGTTATCAGACACTGCCTTGGCACGTCGGAGGCGATGGTGAGCGTTCTACTTTCAGCAAATCTGTACTCCATCATGTAGCATGAATGCCACCCCTTACTTGGCACAGCTCAGACAAAAGGGCGCATTCAGCAACAAACTGATTGCACTATGATGCATGAAAAGAGACAGGACATTCTTTGTTCCGTGAGCTGTGGAGTTATGCAATACATTCCCTATTTGAATATGTGAACAATCTGTCTGATTTGCAATTTTTTTTTTATCCTCATATCATTTGCACCACTTTCACGACAATATAAAATGTTCTGCTGATATCTCTAGTACTTTTTTTGATTGCTTGGTCTTGCAAATACGGTTGCATTTCATTTTACTTCTGCTGTTTCCACGCTCTAAAACGAGTCTGTCATAGTTTGACTTTTATCTTGAATATGAAGAAATCAAGGATACGCAACCGTGACAGAAAATTGTGAAAATATGCTACCTGCTCATTTGTTGCAAAAGGCTGTCGTTATGGTTCTATCACTATACATCTCTTCTGCTCGGCAAGGCTGCATTTATTTGATTGAAATGCAGTAAAAGCACCAATATTGTGAATTCCTTTTTGTGTTCTTCGGAATAAAAGTCATACAAAGTGAGTGAATAATTTTTATTTTTTCCCCTTTAAGCTACACCAGGTGGTGGCTATAAAAAGACCTCAATCTGCCCTTCATGGGAGTGTATAGATTGAAGTGTATGAGTGTGTATTTAAATGAACTTCATGCTAGTGGACTATTGCATTTGTGGGTGGCTATTTGTGTGTGATTGCCAATAGCCATGTATGTGAGAATTGGCTTGAGTTCATCAGAACAGTTGGGAGACTGTCTGTCTCCTCCCGGTTGAATACCAGACGTCATCCTGTGCCCAGGTACACAGCGGCTTTCTGGACCGCCACTCTCAGGGTCAAAGGTCATCCACGCTTCCTGTGGAACAGATGGAGCCTGGTATGGGTAAAGTTGTGTGCGCCTTTACTCTTCACCTCAACAAGCTTTTCTCTCTGGGCCAGTGTTTGTTGTCTTTCAGTTATTAACTGATATTTAAATAAGTGACGATACAGATAACCTATGATTATTTTAATGTTATGGCCGATAGCCAATTTTTTTTTTGTGTATAAATGAATAACTTGATGACTTATACTAAAATCAGTAATTCTTAATGCTACAAATTAATTTAAGCATCACAACATTACAATGTACAGTACACAAATTGGATGTTCATTTTGAGATTTGCAAAAGATAACATTTAACAGTTATTACATTTCTGTTTTTTTTTTTAAATTAACTTTTTAGTGAGCATTAGACGAAGACAAATATGACCCTAAAAAAAACAAACAAACATAAAATTAACTTAAAAGGAAGCAAATTAAAAATCCAATACCAGCTGATACCAATTGATTCAAAATCTATAATATTAATATTTTTTACAAACAAAACGTGAACAAAATGTGTATGTATAGAAAAATTATATATTTTAGCCTCCCTAAAGTCAACGGAGTACTAGAGGAAGAGGTTTATTTGCACTTTTGATCTTTAAGCATCTTGCATCATGAGCCACACAATAACTAATTTTAATTTAGTGAGTCAAATTAAAATTAGTTAAAATATTAAATGCACTCCTACATTCTAGCCCATTTCATTTAGTTATGGAAATGAGAAATGTACAGCTAAATTATAAATCAAGCATGTACAGAAGAAACCTTTTTATAGCATTTTTTTATGAGATTCCAAAGAGTCTCAAGAGGGAGACATTTTTCTTTTTCTCTTTGTGACATGATCTAAAGCTGTTTGCTTTCTTTCCTCTGAGATAGTTGCTGTGCTTGTGCGTAAGAGCCCTTATGGAGGACTTGTTTTAAAACCGTGTGTGTGTGTGTGACTGACAGCCTGCTAGATGGTTGGAATGAGGGCCGAAACGGTCGCCTGCAGGGTGAGTGCAATACCTCGTGTTGAGCGCCAACTTGGCATATACACAGATACTCGTTCCATAACCTAGTGTACTGCCTAGATAGGTAGCCTAGCCACCTTCAAAGGCAACATTCTAGCTGAAATAGAACCTCATAAGTGACTATTTTGGAACATTCGTCATAGACATATGTGACGTGGATCTCGAAAACAGTCATAAGTTAGCACGGGTATATTTGTGGCAATAGCCAACAATACATCGTATGGGTCAAAATTATCGATGTTTCATTTATGCCAAAAATCATTAGGATATCAAGATCATGTTTCATGAAGATATTTTGTAAATTACGGGTACTGGACTGCTAGTTGACTGCTGCTCATTTCCCACCGAAAATATCATGTTAACAACAACCCTTTAGAAAAAGTAATTCCTTTGTGGATCCTCTTGATCTGCTTTCTCCATGCTTCTTTGACTAATCTCAGTATCTCCATCTCACATACGCTGCACACGAGTTAACCATTGTTCGACACATTTAACTGGGAGTGGGGCCGTCTACACTGTTTTATCCATTGTAGGCACCGCTCACGTTGTGTTTTCGGCTTTAGAACAAAAGATTTTCGTTCATCTTCGAAACCCAAATAAAGATATATGGTAATACTTTACAATAAGGTTAATTAGTTAACATGAGTTATGTATTAACTAACATGAACTAACAATGAACAATACTTTTGTTACGGTATAAATTTTCTTTATTAATGTTAGTTAATAAAAATACAGCATGATTGTGCGATCATGTTCATTCACAGAGCATTAACTAATGTTAACAAAATACAATCTTTGATTTTAATGTATTAGTAAATGTTGATATTAATATTAACTAAGATTAAGAAATGCTGTAGAAGTACGGCTCATTCAAATTTAATTTTAACTAAGGTAGTTAACTAATGTTAACTAATGAACCTTATTATAAAGTGTTTTACAAATATGGTAAACTGATGCTCTACCGCACTTGCTTGACGCATGAGAACAAACCTCATTGGTTTTTGTGGAAGCTGACATGCAAGAACAAACCTCGATGTGTAATGAACTTTCAATAGAGGGACAGAAATTCTTTCATTTGTTTTTGAAGATGAACAAAAGACTTGAACATGTTTGAACATGAAATTAAAACGGGTTTTTTTTTTTTTTTTTTTTACCATAAGTTACCTTGTTTTTGGAATAGTCTTCACCTTATGATTGGGCCTTATGATACCTTTAATGCTGCCTACATAGGAAGCTTGCTAGGTTTTGGAACAGATTAAGTATATTTGTTCAGATGTCAGGGTTCTAGTTTTATTGCTAACCGGTTACAGTGCTGTTTATGGGGATTATAGCAGCACTTCCTGTTCAGGCTTCTGTTCCAGTTGTAGATCTGAAACAGATAACCAAGCCAGACTTATTTAAATGTGATGATTTAGTCCTCATCTAAAATAGTGCTGAAACCAGAGATCTCTCACTCTCAGACAGACAGAAAGAGGAGGACTGAGAGAGAGGAATGGGAGCGGATGGCTTCACAGCTGTCCATGTGCAGTGTTAAATCCCCTTTTGACTCGACTTCATAGGGGTCCCGCCCTGCCCTCTTTTCCCAGGGCCTGTAAGGCTCTCTGGATGAGCAAAGGGAATTTGTTGGGAGGCATTAACGACAACGCAATTTAAACGTTCCACTCCAGGGCACTTACACACCTGCAAGACGCAAATCGAAGACCATTAACGGTGGTGAGTGGCGCTTTTTGTTATCAAGTTGATTTTTTTTCTTCTTTTTTTATGGTATTGACTTACGCATAGACATGAATCATGCCTCATTCGAGGGTTCTTGAGTGACACCGGGTGCAATTATGAGTCGGCTCTCATGTTCCACAGGGCCTCGGGAAAGAGGAGCGTGTGGTGGGAATGGCATTGTGATTGTACTCCTCCTCGTCCTTTTATATGTGCTTACTCAAATAAAAGGAAGATATGAACTCTTACCTTGGTGTATTCGACCCCAAAATCACAGTTCTGTCATCAATTTACTCAGTCATGCACGTTGAAAGTCATCCAGATGACTTTCTTCAGGGGAACACAAAAGGAAACGCTCACGCTGATCTTTACTGTATAATGAAAGCAAATTGTGACCTGGTGCTGTGAACCTTAAAGAAAAACAGGAGAATAAAAGTGGTCTTTTCAAACCATTTAATATTTCTGAACTGAGGGTGTTTATTCAGTGCTAATCTTGCTTGAGAGCAGTGGTTCCCAGTCACTTTCATTGTATGAAAAAGAGTTACTCCTTTTTTATTTTTTTTAGGTGCATAACAGAAAAGTCATACTGTGTGGATGTAAATGTGACCATTTTCATTTGTGGCCGAACTATTTCTTTAATTTAGGCATTCATTTCTAAATCGATTTTCTTTTCACTGGCAATGTCTACAGCCTCAATTTCTTCTCCTTCTTTTGCCTTTTTCACCTGAGCTATTGAATCGCTTAAGTGTTTGGTTCATTTTGACTCCGATTTGAAGGCGTCCGTGGTTCCACTGTCATAAACTGCAGACAGATCGATACGGTGTATGAATTACAGCTCTCTAATGAAAGTGTTGCTCTCTCAGTGCCGACAAGCCAAGACTGCATTGATGTACTGCATGCTCAGGTCGTTGCTTTGCTCGTAACAGTAACATTTTCATGAATCATCGTCAATCAAAAATTCATTTTTATTTGATTTCTCACAAAAATATTTGTGAACACATATTGGAAATTCTATAATGACGTACTCGGTTACTAACGTAACCTCGGTTCTCTCTAGAGAGGGAACGAGTACTGCGTAATATCTTACGCTATGGGGAAACACTCTTTCCTCGAGATATTGAAGCCAAAAATTATCCTTAATTTTTTTTAATCATGCAAAACGCTTTTGCAGCAGCAAGCAGACAAGGGCGAAACAGCTCGCGCGCCCATTGGCTGCCTCGCTGGAAAAGCTGCAGCCTATCGAGTGAAGGCACTGCGTGACGTAATGACGAATGAAGACGCTTCGCGCTCATTTCGTCATGTCCCGCCAGTATAGGCGTGGTCTCACCCTATAAATACCCCTCGATAGCTGTATTTCTCTGATTTTGTACACCGAAGCGAACCAGAGCATAGTTCAAGCACGGCAAGATACGCAGTACTCGTTCCCTCTCTAGAGAGAACCGAGGTTACGTTAGTAACCGAGTACGTTCTCTTACGAGAGTATCTCTCGTACTGCGTAATATCTTACGCTATGGGGACCCCATACAAAACGCCGTGCGGACAGGGATCCAACACCAGAGTCCCGGGGCAAAGCCCGGGGCACATCTAGTGCATAATCACCATAACTCACATAGAGTAGAGGAGGAGAGGCTAAAGCATCACTCCTTTATAAAGTCCCGTAGGGACACTGACCCGTAAGGGCAACATAGCCGCATTGGCGGCCAATAAGCCCGAAGTTCAGACCGCCAAAAGCTTAGCTTGTAGGGCGGGCACCTCCAGGTTATAGTACTTGATAAACGTCGACGGCGAGGCCCAGCCCGCAGCCGTACAGATATCCTGCAGGGAGACCCCGCTATACCATGCCCACGACGAGGCCACGCCTCTCGTGGAGTGCGCTTTGACACCCAATGGGCACCGTAGGCCCTTGGAAGTGTAAGCCAGCGCTATGGCATCCACTATCCATCTGGATAGGCTCTGTTTTGAGGCGGCGAGTCCCTTAGAACGGCCGCCAAACAAAACGAAAAGCTGCTCGGTCTGCCTGAACCCAGCCGAGCGGGACACATAAGCCCTTAACGCCCTGACAGGGCAAAGGAGACTCGCGTCCCTCTCCTCATCGAGAACCGGAAGGGCTGACAGGGAAATCACCTGGGCCCTAAACGGTGTATTGAGGGGTTTCGGCACGTAGCCGTGCCTCGGTTTGAGTACGACCTTTGAGTCGTTAGGCCCAAACTCCAGACATGACGCGCTTACAGAAAGCGCCTGCAAGTCCCCTACACGCTTCACTGAAGCGAGAGCCAATAGAAACACCGTCTTAAGGGACAGGTGCCTCATATCCGACAGCTGGATCGGCTCGAACGGGGCGCCTTTCATGGCCTCCAAGACCGTGGAAAGGTCCCAAGCCGGGACTGAAGGGGGCCTGGGAGGATTTATTCTCCGAGCCCCTCGTAGGAAACGCACGACTAAGTCGTTTTTCCCCAGTGACTGGCCAGACACAGGTTTAGCAAACGTTGCTATGGCCGCCACGTACACTTTGAGCGTGGATGGGGTTCTTCCCTTATCCATCAGCTCCTGAAGGAAGGCAAGCACTTCCTCAACCCCGCAGTCCACGGGTGAAAAGGCACGGGCTCGACACCAAGTAGAGAACACCGACCATTTCGAGGCATAGAGCCGTCTGGTAGACGGAGCTCTAGCCTGTGCGATCGTGTTTAGCACTCCTTCTGGGAGGCTAGCGGGTACCCGTTGATGGCCCATGCGTGCAGGGACCACAGTTCCGGGTGAGGATGCCAAATCGAGCCCTCTGCCTGAGAGAGGAGATCTCTCCTCAACGGTACAGGCCACGGGGCAGTGCTGGTCATCCGCATCAGGACCGGAAACCAAGCCTGGTTCGTCCAGAGCGGAGCCACAAGCAGCACTGGGCATCCATTTTCCCTGATCCGCTCCAACACCTGTGGCAGGAGCGAGACCGGGGGAAAAGCGTACAGGGGACCGCTGGGCCAAGTATGGGCCAGCGCGTCCCTGCGCTTCGAGAAGAATACTGGGCAGTGAGCGTTCTCGCGGGACGCGAACAGGTCCACCTGCGCTCTGCCAAACGTTTCCCACAGGAGCTGGACCGTCTGCGGGTGCAGCGACCATTCTCCTGTCAGGACGTTGTCTCTGGACAGCATGTCTGGACCCGTATTCAGGTGCCCAGGCACGTGCGCCGCTTTCAAAGAAAGGAGGTTGCGCTGGGCCCAGACCAAGAGGGGTTCCGTCAGCCTGCAAAGGCGTGCGGACCTGAGGCCGCCCTGGCGATTTATGTACGCCACCACTGACTTGTTGTCCGATCGGACCAAGACGTGGTGGCCCCTCACCAGGGGACAGAAGCGCCGCAGCGCTTTGTCGACTGTTATCAATTCCAAGCAGTTTATGTGAAGGAGCTTCTCCCGCTCTGACCATAGGCCAGCCAACGGTCTGCCCTCGAGCAGCGCTCCCCACCCCGTGGTGGAGGCGTCCGTAGACACCACTTTCACCCTTGAGGCGGTCCCCAGACTCACACCAGACTGATACCAGCTGGTTACTTTCCAGGGTTCCAGAGCCGAAACGCACCTTTGGTCGACCCTGAGGCGACACCTGCCCGTGGACCATGCCCGGGGCGGGACCCGTGCTTTCAGCCACCACTGCAGCGGGCGCATGCGAAGCAGGCCCAGCTGGAGTGCATGGGATGCTGAGGCCATCAGGCCCAGCAATTTCTGAAACCGTCTGAGCGGGACTATGGAGCCGTGGCGGAAGGATTCCGCGACGCGCTGAATGCTTAGTACGCGCTCCGGTGACAGGCGTGCCGTCATGGAAAGCGAGTCTAACACTGTTCCCAGGAAAGAAATTCTCTGGCTGGGACACAGCAGGCTCTTTTCCCAGTTGACCGTCAGGCCCAGTGTCTCGAGATGCTCGAGCATTGTGGCCCTGTGTTCTATGAGCTCTGACCGTGATCGAGCTAGAATCAGCCAATCGTCCAAGTAGTTCATAACTCGCATGCCCTGAAGTCTCAGGGGCGCGAGAGCCGCGTCCATGCACTTCGTAAATGTACGGGGTGCCAAAGACAGGCCGAACGGCAGGACTGTGTATTGATAAGCCTGGCCCTCGAACGCGAATCTCAAGAATCGCCTGTGATGGGACGCTATTTGTATTTGGAAATACGCGTCTTTCAGATCTATCGACATAAACCAGTCCCCTTGGCGCACTTGCGCGAGGATTTTCCTGGTCGTAAGCATCCTGAACTGGCGCTTCACAAGCGCTTTGTTCAGCTGTCTCAGATCTAGAATGGGTCTGAAGCCCCCATCTTTTTTCGGTACCAGAAAATATCTGCTGTATAAGCCCCCTTCGCTCTGAGCCTGAGAAAGGGGCTCTATGGCCCCTTTGCTCAGTAATTTCGCTATCTCGGCTCGAAGTAGATGAGATACTTCGTTTTTCACCGAAGTCTCGACGGGCGCCGTACAACGGCGTGGACGTCGTGCGAATTGTAGCGAGTAGCCTCTCTTTATAGTGTTCAGCACCCAGTCTGATACCCCGGGTAGCTTCGACCACGCTTCTGCGCGAGTAGCTAGGGGTAGGATGCAGACCGGGCTCTGGCCGTGACCTGGCAACGGCTCGAGAGCCCCGGTACCCTGGGAACACGACGCCGTGTTTACAGCGTTCGAGGCGGGGGGCGCGCTGGGCACAGCGGGCAGTCTGGCCGCGCTCATAATCTCTATGGCGGGACGCATAACGAGAGTGAGCGGGGCGAATCCCGTGGGATTCGGCGTGCTTGCGGGAGGCTGTGGGCGCAAACCTACGGGCACATCTACAGCACTGTGCACGCTTTCGGCCGGAGCCGATAGATTGTGTGTTGGTTTCGTTTTTACAGAAACCAAGGGACACGGGGCATGCAGCGTGAGCGGGCATTGTATGGGCGCAATCGCTACATTGTTTGCACAATCGACCTGAGTCAGATTTATGTGTGCTCGCCTCGCACCGTGGCGGGCTGTGTCTGGGTGTGGGAATGGGCACTGGGGCGTGGGCATTCTTACAACACTCATAACACCATCGGCCGTGGCCGGCATACCAGAAAATACACTCTTTATTGGATTTATCTGGGTAGCCATGAAAACGGCTTTTTTGTGCAGGCAAGCGGGCTGAGACACCGGCTGCTTCACTGCTAAATACACTGGCACAGTCACATCGCAAGGAACTGAACGAGCGAATCTTTTCGGTGGGGAGCCGGCCGCAGCGGGCTCCGAACACCGTCGCTTTCTTAGAGTGGCTAGGAAAGCTTCGAGGCCTCGGGCTTGAGCTCAATCTTCGGCCGAGGCCCGCGCTGAGCGGGGCGGCGTCCAGCAGAGCGAGAGCGCGGTCTCTGATCCCGGGCCTGGCGGCGCTGTGTAGCGGCGGCTGCGGGCGATGCAGGCCGAGGCTGCGAGCTGCGAGCAGACGGCTGCTTAGAGCGACCTGCAGCGGAGCTCGAGCGCTTCGGAAGGAAGTGCTTCATGGCCTGCGAAGTCTTCTGCTCCTCCGAGAATCTGTCCGCGAAATCCTTGACGGCAGATCCGAAGAGGCCCGCAGGGGAAATGGGCGCGTCGAGGAATACAGAGCGCTCAGCTTCCGTCATCTCAGACAGCGTCAACCACAGATGTCTCTCAGCAACGGCGAGAGAGGCCATATTCCGCCCCATGGCCTGAGCAGCGGCTTTAGCGGCGCGTAGAGCAAGGTCCGTAGCGCCTCGTAAATCCGCCACGTTGATCGCACCCGGGCCTTCCTCGTCCAGTTTAAGGAGAAGGTCGGCCTGGTAGATCTGCAAGATCGCCATCGTATGCAGCGCTGAGACCGCCTGTCCAGCGGCTGTGTAAGCACGTCCGTGCAGCGATGAAGTCACCCGGCAGGCTTTAGAGGGGAGCGTCGTCTGCGCGCGCCGTCCCGCAGAGGGCGGGCAGAGATGTGACGCGACCGCCGCCTCGACAGGAGGAATGGAGAGATATCCTTTATCTCCCGCGCCGGTGACAGAAGTGAAGGCCGCAGAAGTGGAAGTGCGCAGTCTGGCGGAGAACGGGGCGGTCCATGACTTAGCGACTTCGTCGTGGAGCTCAGGGAGGAAGGGGGCGGCCCTAGACTTAGACGGGGCTTCGTCTTTCTTGAGAAAGCGCCCGTCGAGTCTGTTGCGCGGCGGCAAGGCGGGCGCCTCCCACTCGAGGCCGATGCTCTCTACGGCCTGGGTGAGCAGACGCATCAGCTCAGCCTCAATGCCGGGTCTCCTCCCAGAGGGTTGGCTAGACACGTCAGCGGGGGGGAGGTCCACAGAGCTCGCCCAATCCTCGCTATCGGAAGCCACAAGAGAGCATACCTCGGCAGGCTCGTCCAGCTCGGGAGCGGAAGCGGCGGCAGACGGCGGGCGCTGTCCGTCCGGGAGCGACTCAGGTGAAGCCGGCGAAGCAGGCGGGCGAACCGGCGAGCTTTGGCGGGCTGGAGAAGGCTCGGGAGCGCGCTGGGCGCGACGCTTCTTACGGCGCGGCACAGAAGGCTGGGACGCGGGTTCAGAGAACGACGCCAGGCGAGTCCGCAGAGTCGCCATAGGCAGAAGTTCGCAGTGCGGGCATCCACCATCCGCGAGCGCGATAGCAGCGTGCTCATGACCCAGGCAGGACACACAGATGACGTGACGGTCCTCATCGCTGAGTTGAGAGCGGCACGAGCCACAGAAAGGCATCTTTAAAAAGACGCAGCTCTTTTAGAACATATAATGGGTGTTGCGTCACGTAAGCAAACACACACACACACAGTGACAGAGTAAAGGATATAGTACGCCGGAAAGCGCAGCAGGTACGGCAGTTGAAGGCGGCTGGGCCAGCGACTTCAGAAGATGGCACGTCCCGCTGAGAAGGCTACAAGTCAACGGCGCGGCTTCTCACTCTGGATCCCGCGATGCGTGAGCTTCGCGTGAAGAATGAAAAAATCAGAGAAATACAGCTATCGAGGGGTATTTATAGGGTGAGACCACGCCTATACTGGCGGGACATGACGAAATGAGCGCGAAGCGTCTTCATTCGTCATTACGTCACGCAGTGCCTTCACTCGATAGGCTGCAGCTTTTCCAGCGAGGCAGCCAATGGGCGCGCGAGCTGTTTCGCCCTTGTCTGCTTGCTGCTGCAAAAGCGTTTTGCATGATTAAAAAAATTAAGGATAATTTTTGGCTTCAATATCTCGAGGAAAGAGTGTTTCCCCATAGCGTAAGATATTACGCAGTACGAGAGATACTCTCGTAAGAGAACATAAGGTCATGTTTAAAATCATGTGAAAAAGATCTTTTTTTTTTTTTACTTTTTTCCCCATTTCCCACTAAACTATTATTATTATTATTAAAAAATATATATATATATTTTTTGTCCTAAATCATTTTCACAGGACATTGCAAGGCTGTGTGGTTGATGCATGCAGATATCTACACAAATAGTAATTTTACTTTCTTTAAAACAATTTAAAACAAATTTGCCCTTGTGAAGCATCTCATTAGTCAGAGCAATAACACATATCAATTGCAGTAGTTAAAAAAATATTTTAAATATCATTGATGGTGGGTGAGCTTACTAGAGTCGGGGATAATGCTACTGAATTTTATAAATAATATTGTATGTATTTTTTTTGTAATTAAAATCTATATTTAGATGGATGTAAATATTACTCTTAACCTTACTTTCTCAATGGGTGCTTTCATAGATAATTCATTTCTATAAATAATTCATTTCTGTATGTGAACCACTTACTGTGCATTTGGCATCTGTGCACGTCGCATGGGATTGCTAGGTTGTATGATGCAACATCTGGTTTTTAACGCATTTAAGTTATTTAAAGTCAAGGCATATTTATGTACAGACTGGCATATACAGACTCTTTTTGACCCTGACTTAGCAAGGTTTATGGGAGTTGTGTTAAGTCATCAATATTTGAAACGTACTAAAAAAAGAAAACTTGTTAAAATTCCCTGGATTTTCAATGTTTTAGATGGTACAAACGAGTTATAGGAAAGAAACAGGAAATGGATTGCAACAGTCCTTTCCCTTAAGGACTCTTGCGTTTCTTCTAACCTACCTAAAATTTGATTAAATGTTTCGTAAGTAGCAAATGTTACTTTTGGGTTTCACAAGATGGTAATCCGCTTCATTTGAGCAGTTATTGGCAGTCACCCACTCACTTTTTTGCGAGCATGCTTTGCATGTCATTAGTATCGACCATGCACAGTTGGTGAAAAGTGTGTGTTGTGTTATGAAAATAATGGAAAGTACACTTCAGATGTTTCCAAAGGACATCTGCAAAAATAAATGCCAATCATGTTATAAAAGGAAGAAAAGCTTGCTGCTTTTGAAAGATTTTTACAAAGTTTAGACTGATCAGACGCATATGAACACGTATTGTAAAGCATTTATTTTCTCTCCTGCAACCCAATTATTTCCCTATTATGCATTTAGTGCTTGTGTGGGTAGAACTGCTTGCCTGTAAATAAGTATACCATCTCGTAAAGTGGTTTGGTGCCGTCCAAATGAGATCCATTACATAGTAAATATGCAAGGCATCTCGTAAAGGAGCGCCGTCCAAATGAGATCCATTACATTTCATCTGGATGCTCATTTCTCAAGGTCGACATTCCTTTTAAAACAATGCGTCCAGGTATCGTTGTGTTATAATCAGATTGCCTGTGGTCTCATACCTTCAGAGAGTGCTTTCTAATTACCTTATAAAAGCAAATAGGATGTTTACGCCCCAGGTAGCCCGTGTCCTCCGTCTCCTGTGCTGATTCCCTCTCTGAAGCGTCCTGTGATTTGTGCTGGCTAGGCTCGCACATTAGCTATTTAAATGGATGCTTCACAAAATGGATGAATAGCAATATCGTCCTGAACGTCCTCCGGCACACAGGCTTTGAGCATACGTGTAAAGAAATGATTCTTCATCTTACTTTAGCTCATTTGACTGGGCCTAAATTAAAGGTGCTAAGCATTTTCAAAAGCCTGCCAACAACTGAGCAATGTATCCCCCTTTCAGTGTTTATATTCTTTCGTTAGATTACCTCAGATTATATTGTTAAACATTTGGAAAGGCATCAGAACGAAAGCTATGAATAATGGATGTGTGGGAACCGGGCTTGTTGCTAAGGGAGGTGTGAATTCAACCATAACTTTTACAAGCTGGCCTTGGCTTTTCCCATCATTTCAAGTCAACACTTTCACGCCACACATTACTGTCTATCACTTCCCATTTTCCCATTTTTGCTCTTAGATTTGAACCACCAGTGACTGTTGTTCCCACAACCAGGGATGTAAATAAACTGTTTTGATTTAATCAGATTAAAAAAAAATTGAAAACCGTATCATTGAAACAGTTTATTGCACATTTTGCGTAATATGTTCCTCCTGTCAGGAATCGTGTTTGTGTTCAGATTTACAATATATTTTTTTATTTATATATGTAAATAATAGCTTTTAATACTTTTTTCATTTTGCTTTTCAGTAAGCGTGCATTAAATTATTAAATTGGTCAAAAGCGACGGTAAAGACATTTATAATGTTACAAAGATTTACATTTCAAATAAATGCTGTTCTTTTAAACTTTCTATTCATCAAAAAATCTTTGAGAAAAAGTATTAGTCTCCACAAAAATATTAAGCAGACAACGGTTCATCATACAATTTCAAAATGGTTTTCACAGGATGATTTTTTTAGTTCGTAAGCTTTCGAATGATACCTAAAGCCTGGTTCACACGGCAGGATAATTAGGCCGATTTTAGCCCCGATTTTCCCCTTCCGACATCTTAACCCTCTGGGGTCTGAGCTGTTTTCGGGCTCTTTCTGTGTTTTGGTATGCCCTGACATTTGTGCTTATTTCAGCTACTTAAAACATACCATTTGCCAACATATAAATTTGCTGTATTCAGCACAAACTCTGCTACAAAAATATGTGAGCAAAATGGATGTACATGTTTGCATTTTATAGAAAAAAAATAATATGCGTGGTTAGTACGTTTTGGGGAAAAAAATGTCACCGCAATAAGGCCATTTAACACATACTGAATAGTTGTAAACAATACTTTTGAGTTACTATTCTTGTAGGCTAGAATTTTTACTTCAAAATGAAGTGAAAATCATTCTGACCACTCTTTCAGAAAGATCAATATAACGATTTGAATTTCTTACATCAGTTTTTGGGTCATTACTGCTGTATGCGTGGGAGTGTTAATGCCCATGAATATTAATGTGATTTACACCTGGGGAGACTAAAGACACTCCCCCAATGTGCTAATGCCCCATCAAGGTGCTGTGAGGCAGCCTGAACTAAGAATGATTCGATGTATAAAAAGTTAAAAAGAACAGCATTTATTCAAAATAGAAATCTTTCCTAAGAACATAAAGACTTAAAGTCATTCATATCACTTAACACTTCCTTTCAAAAAAAAAAAACATAAAAAGACCAAACTTGTTTTTTTTATATAAAAAATATATAAAATATTGCTTATATAGTGCTTATATAAATAAAAAAAGTGCATTCAAAGAATCCTAAAAAAACTATCACAGGTTAAAAAAAATTAAGCAGCATAACTGTTTACAACATTGATTTTAAAAAAAAAATTATATCAGAATGATTTCTGAAGGCTGATGGTGATGATGTAAACACAACAAAACAAAAGCAAAAAACTGTTAGCACATTATCCAAAGTAAACTGATGGACTATTATGATTATAGATGCACAATGTATCTGTTGATGGACAGAGAAACATCTATTGATTGGTAGACTGCGTAACCGCGAGTATCTGTTTATGGCTCATCGACCGCACGCATTTACTGATACACTCAATGAACGGCTGTACCTAATACAAATAAAACATCTCTAGTTAACTAGTAGATCATTCATTTAGTCCGCTCTTAAATAAGAGATCTAGAGCTAAAATGTTTTGTTTTTGAACTCAAGCTGAGCGCTCGTGTCCTGCTATCAGTGTCATGGATACAGTGAGTCTCTTGTGGCGGCGCGCGCACAGAACGTGCTTTTCAATCTATTGCCATTGCGGACACTATTCATTCCGGTGAAATCACAAAATAAAATGCACACAAACGTGTGTCCTATATACGTGTGTGTTTGATATAGACTGTAACCACTGATGAACATATTCGGTTTTGATGAGAGAAAAAAAATATGCTAGTGGTGGATTCGAACCTGTAACCTCTAACACGCTTGGCAATTGATCTAACCACTAGACCACAGGAGAACTCAAACAAAACTTGCAGATCAATATATTTCACTAAATCATTACAAACTAAGCAGTTATTTAAAAAGTTTACACGAGCGTATAGGCCTACACGAACGTTGTGAGTTAATATTTACTATAGTCTGAAAATGCATTTGAGCTCTATGATCAGAAAAGGAATTATAAAACACTAAACTTACTCCGAACTTGTATCCTCGGGGTCAATCCGTTCTTCAAAATGCAACCGCTCGTCTGAGTTTCAAATTCCACTGAGGAAAAGGTTAATTATTCCCCGCTGTCCATAATCCTCTGAAGGAGTAACGTTAGCGTGCTTCCATCCCTAAAACGCGATGAACTATCAGTGAATCTCTGATGAAGAATCTTCATGTTGTTATGCAGTGATCGGGGGCGTGCCGCGTGTGGGATGCATATCGCCTATTTACCATGTCAAAAGCGCTGGGGGTGTGGCGGGCTCACCTAATTATCTTTAATGAAGGGAGAGCGAAAAAAATGTAACTCTCCTTGGTTTCAAACGGATTACATAAACTGGAAATATTAAAAAAAAAAAAAAAAAAATTACTTCAATTGAAAGAAGAGAATCTCAGCTTCATAAAGAGACATCTCTCGTATCTCTGTGACAAGTATTGACAGAGTTAAAGTGAATGTTTCGGACGCGTTTCAGAACGGACCTCAAAGACAGAGAGAAGGGAAAACGCGCATCATGTTTATTTTTCTTTGTTTGACGAAAAGCACAACACTTTGTTTTTATTGTGAGTATCCACAAAAAAAATTGAAACTTAAAGGTGCATTGCGCAACATTTCATGTTAAAAATACCCGTTTTTTAACCCATACATGCGTAAACAATTGCCTGATGGGCTGAATGAGCCCTTCTCTGATCACTGAGATTGCCTCTATAGTCCTGTAAAGTAAAATAAATAAGAGGGATTCGGGCTCGAATCTGAGACTGGGCGTGACGTCATGCGCGTTCACGCTCACCAGGCGATGCCTCGGGGGTTTGTTATTGTTAGCCGCCATTCTCCGTATCAGCGAAGACAACTCGAGCGACAAAACTTTAGTCAACTTTCGACAAAAGTAGAAGATGGATTCAAAGAGACCGGCTTGTAGTTCATTCCAAACCCCAACGCAAACTCCACGTAAGACAAAGAAAAGAAAACATTTGTCTAGTTATTGACCAAAAGGGACAAATTGGAGTCAGGCGTCGGAATAAGACGAGACGAGAGTCAGCATCGGGAAGGCTTTCAACAAATGGATAGCTAGATCTCCGGTCTGCTCTAGGGCTCAAACTGGACCCTCAGTTGGCTGTTTTCTTGATAAAACGGTAAGATATACCCCAGTCTCTAATGTCTGATGCGGCAAATCTATGACAACAAATGACGATACGTAAAATGTGTAATGCTTTAGCCTAAGCTAGATAAATGTACAATCAGAATTGATTTGACTAACGTTACCATTGTCAGTGAACAGGTTCATAAACTAGGAATTGTCTTCGGAAGAATAGTACAACATGAAACATAAAACATGTCCCATAAAAGATGCTAACTATGTTTTTGTGTATAGCCTACCGGTAGCCTTGTGTTCTTTGCTAACGTCCTTTGCCTGCGCTCTGCTCTTCTATCTTCTTCCATCATATTACTTTAGACTTTCCACCATAGTCTTTAAACGCCGCCGTTCGTACTCCGTTATTAAGGTCCCGGTAGGCAGAACGGGAACATTGCGATAGCCTCCTCCATGCTGGTTTGTTGTTGTTGTTGTTGTATGTGGCGCCGCCGTGCTCGCGTCACTCGGTTCTGGCCACTGGCCAGTGCGACCGCAAACAGCAAAACCCAGTTTGGGGGAGAGTAGTTCTTAGAACTGTTTAGAAGTGGACAGTTCCTATAAATAAGTTCCTATAACTACTTGTTATGAAAGCGGATATAGTGCCATTTGATTGTTTATTACCTTGAGACATTCGAGTGTAGGCTAGCTACTTTGTTGACCAACTGTGTATGGTATGATTATTATTTTAAGCTTTTACAAATGAATAACTTAATTGTTCATGAACGTGTTTTCATAATAATACAATCATAAGTGGATACAGTAAACGCATAAAACAGTTCAGCATGGAGATAGATGGAAACAAAAACTGAAGTTTTCTTCTACCCCCGTTTTCCCCTCACACATAACTGTGTAATTTACTCAAATGCCTTTCCTTTCATATATGTAAAATGACTTGCAGATTTATAACTTTATAACCTCTGAAGACATTATGACTGTAAACAAAAGATGTGTGCGGCTGATGCTCCTTTGGTTATGAACAGCTCGTGCTCGTGCAAGCGTGCGTGTGCGTGTGCTCCATGAGCGTGCACACCTCTGGTTGCAGTTTCGCTTGTCGCCAGAGGGGGTGTAGTTCTGCAAAAACTCAGAGACCTGCGTTATGCACCTTTAACAGGATCTAATGATGTACAACACTTATATTTAAGATCAAAATTAACAGAGTAATTTGATTCTCTTTTGCACTGATAAGGAAAAAATCCAGCAAAACGCGGGCACGCGGTTTTCGACCCCTAAGGGTTAAGGATGCTCCGATTATCGTAAAATAATCTGATCAGATATTCCTGCCGTGTGTGGTGTGTTAAGACTGCTCTCGTCTGCTCGGAAGGACGTCTGGACCGCTCCGATCTCAAATCGGGGATATCCAACATGTTGGATTGTTTTGGCCCGATTTCTCCTCGTGTGTGGTGTCCCCCGAGGACGAACGAGCACGCAGCCTGTGGACTGTGGCGTGTAGCCAATCAGAAAGCGAGGTGACGAGGCGCAGAGGAAGACAAACAAACAAAATCAAAACAGCCGGCGGCATGGCGCACCAGAGAGTCCGGTGGATGTTTTCTCTAATAGTTTAAACTATCGCCACTGGATCCTCTTTGTCCGCCATAATAGTTTACTCTGAAGTCACGTTTGATCTCGAGGGATTTTGTGTGATTTTCCGTCTGACCTGGGAATGCTCGGGAGTCAAATCGGTTCGTGTGTGATGTGTTGATTTTGCCGTGTGGCTGCGCACCACACACGGCACGACCAAAACAGTTAGACCCGTGATTTTTTTTGTGGGGTCTCTCAGGTTTAGAAAATCGGCCGACAATTTTAAAATCGTCCCGTGTGAACCAGGCTTAATCTGTGACGACTACTAAAATATGTGATATGAAAAAAGGCAATAAAAAAGAGCACCAATCGTCCCGCTAGTAGGACGTGACGTTTAATTAAACCAGTTTTTATCAATTCCATTCCTGAAAATCATAGCGATCAACCGACTTCAGATAACCATAACTTTTGTTACCGACAAACGATGAAAGAATAAAATAAAAATTGGAAAGGGATTGAAACCAGCGTTAATATGGTATCAAAACCTGTAATGGGAAAAATTTCACCATGTGATGGGTTTTCCCAGATCGCAACACATTTATGTAATTTTAGATAAATCAATTTGATGGTGGTGGTTTTTGTTGCAGATTTACAATTTTCTCATTAAATCTAAATGTAACATCCAACAAATATTTGATCGAAATGAAAGTTTTGTTGAAAATAATTGTGCTGTTACAGTGTTAGATGTTCTCTGTTTCACTCTGTGGTTGATATGCACAAGTCCTTGTTCACTCCGTGAAGACTGAAGTTTTTTTGTAACTTGCTGTTTTGTGAAATGAGCTACAGTTAAGTGTTGGGGAGAAACATCTCTCACTCCATTAAACACAAGCAATCTGTCAAAACACCTGACACGGCAACCCACACGAAATTCTATGCTAATGAGCCTCTTTGAAGCATTTAATGCAAAATATTTTGGCTTGGACTGGTTGAACTGTAGTTGAACTGTGCACTTGTGCCGCAACGGTCTTCACTGACTGGTGCTATTTATTTTTATACATGGGTTTAGAGTAACACTTTACAATAAGGTTACATTAGTTAACGTGAACTATGAACTATACCTCTACAGCATTTCTTATTTGATTTCAATTTAATCAAAAAAAAAAAAAAAAAGAACTGCAGAATTTTTATCAGGATTGGGACATAATAAACTCTCAATTCTGTTCTTAATTTTTAATTTTTTTTATACCGTGCCGGAAACGAGCTTTTATATCACACAGCATGATTCAGAGGAACCTCAACACCTTCCTTTTTTCTTGTCGTCTTTGTCCTTTTCTCAGCCTGTCTCTGTTCTTTCTTCGGGGACATGGGCCAGATGGTGGCTTTATTTCTGGTTGCTGGTGAAATCGGTGTTGGTTTATTTAAAACATTTTTCCAGCTGGATGAAAGCACCACATTTGTACAGCTCATGTGCATTTGTGCAGCTCTAAATGGACGGCAGATCAGTGGTGCAGGTGAGATTTTCTCCCTCAGTGTTTTAGACCACAAGACTTGGGTTAATGTGCGCTTGGGGATGACTGCGCATTTGAAGATGACTATGGATTTGGAGATGCAATGAATCCTGCATGACTAAAAATGTCTGGCAGTGGATTGGGTTACTGGAGTGCATTAGCAATGTAGATGAAAGGTTCAGGTTAATGGGTTCACTGTGTGACAGTGAACATGTGTTTGCTCATCAATCTGCTCTCCATGCACATGCAGTCAAATGACCTCTGAGTTGATTTCCAGAGGGCGCTGCCTGGTCATCCATAATGGAGAGCGGTGTAAATGCGAAATGGGGTCACACAGAGACGGACTGGATTGAAGACCGGCTGTCTCAAGGTCGTCTGCTCAGAAATCCCTTTCTTATCTCTTCCGTTCTCACTTTTGCTTCTCGTCTTGTATATCGATTGCCCTCCGCAAGGACAGAACAAGCCTCAAGTGCAATCGTTGTCTTCGGTGAAATTGATGAAACGCTTGTGGGTTTGTCAGCGTGGGAGAATAAAACTATCTAACAGATTTCTGTGGGACTGCCAGAAGTATGGTTTGCTCCTGCTCTCTGACCCTCAGAATTAAATGGATCGTTTTTGTTACAGTAGCTATCTTTTATGCCCTGCCAACTCGTTCAAATGAAACGACATATTTTATTTTTACCAATGTATAATGGTCAGGAGGGAAAAGAGTATAAGATTCAAATGTTAATTACTCATAATAGGGAGCTGCCCGAAGCGAAGCCCCTTTTTTTCTCCCCGATTTAGTAAAACAAGTACTGTTCCCTTCATGGAAAGGTTTTTTTTGTAAATGGAAGGGTTTGTCAAGCATTGGCAAATAACTGGTACACATATTTCGTCTGGGACAGCTCAAAATCATTCGAGCAATTCAGTGGTCGTGGCTCCTAAGCCCTGAGAGGGGTTCGAAGACGGCATTGTCACATCTTGAGACCAAAGATAGCCTGCGATTAATTTTCTGACAATGTCAGTTTAGCATGCTCATCTCACAGGGTGTTTACTACGACCTCTATTTGGAGATTTGGCATGCCAAGTTGGCCTCTTTCCCTAGCCATGGCCACATCCATATTTTCCTCTTTTGCTTCCTACAACCACCAAAGTGCGGCTCTATTTGTTTACCATTAGTACATGCCGATGACGTTTTATTCTTATATACTAACTTGCATCATAGTCTACGGTTCAATAGGTGTCATCATCGTACAGTAGAGGTCTGCACAGGCTTTAAACTGAAGCCCGGCCTGTACCCAAAACCATTTAACCCGACCCGACCATTACGGTTATATTTTAAACCCGAACCCGAGGTCCTTTTCTCAGTAAATGTTCTTTTTCATTTTGCAATATGTTGTATTTTATGATTGCTTGCAACTATAAACAAATACATGTACAAACATCGTTTCACCAAGGCACAGCGGCCCCCTCAGCAGTCAAAAAAAAAAAAAAGAGGAAAAGCACAGACTTACCAATTACTACAATCAATTAATTAATTAATTAATAATATAATATATTAGTTTTTCTTAGTTACAAACCCAAACCCGAGGCTATTCATTAAACATTAACCCGAACCCCACCCGGAACCTGTGAGTTTTTCGGGACCTGTCGGGCTTTGGTCGGGTAGCAGACCTCTACATAGTCTACATGTCGTACCCATGTTTTTTAGATCCAGGTCATGCAGTGACCTTATTGGTTTGTCGAATTCGCAGTCTGTAGCAAACATTAGATGAAAGTGAAGGTGAGTAATAGTGTTGTGTACGTGTGTGTGTGTATATACATTGTGGTTTGCTATTATTCGGTCTCAAGTAAACACGTCATCTGAGATTAGAAGAGATGTCGCTGCAAGATGGAGTGGGAAATTATTTGAATTCAAATATGCATTAATTCACATGCATTAAATAAATGAATAACGATGTGCATGGATAAATCATTTATGCAATAAAGTTTGACACCTGAAATTAAATTGGTCCAGCTTATGAAGCTTTGCTGAAGTGGTTTTCGTGCTGAACTTTAGTGCAGGTCCAGAGTGTTGTACTACTGTTACGCATGATGTCTGAAGCCACTGCAGATTTTTCCAGGTAATGAGGTTTGTGCGCATATTTGTTGTTGCTTGTGTGTTTTAGTGTGTGTGTGTGAGAGCGAGTGAGAAGACTGACTTATAATGACCTGAAGGAGCTCTGGGAAGTCACCTGGTTTTGATGGGATTTGTGAGTTTAATGAATAATGTAACGGATGTCCCATGTATCTCCCTCGCTCTTCTGCGCTCTTTCACTGCCCCTTATGTCTTCCCTTTATTTGTACATTTAAAAAAAAAAAAAACTCTTTTGGCCGAGTCAATTCAACATGCTCTTGATGTTTTCTGCATTTGCGGTGCATTTGTGTCTGTCAGGTTCAGAGGGAAGGAAATTTGGTAAGCAGACCTAGAAAATGCTACAGACACAGTCTGTCTGCTACAGTCATGTTTTTTTTTGTTGTTTTTTTTCAAGGTTTTTTTTTTTCTTCATTTGAGTCAGTTCTCTTTCTTTCTTTTCTTTCATCAGATCACATCAACCCAAACCACATTGTGTTTGATATGGCTTGTGAAAAGCTTCAAATCATGTTGTTGACTTAAAATTCAAAGCAGTGACAGCAGTGTGCACGTTAAAGCCACACCATCTCTCATTCAGCTCTCCTAAACTCCAGGCATAGAATTGCATATTTGGGTATCTGATTTTTGGACTTCCAGTTTTTGTTTCATTCCCCTTGGCATTAATTTTGCCCTGGATTTAAGCGTTTATCTCCGAGTCCTCTTGTCACATTTGTCATTTGCACTTGACTATTGCACTATACTGCTCTTTCCTACCTCTCTCTTCTACTGCAGACCTCGCCCGACCACTCCCCCCTCGCCACACGCACATTTCACTGATCACTGATGTGAAAATCCTGCCACACTCAGCTTCTCCTTTCCACGATGGTCATGTGAGTTTGCCGTGCTGATCAACAGACAATTGTTTGTTTTGAAAGTAACATTGAGGTTTTCTGCATTTGCGATGCATTTGTATCTCAGGTTCAGAGGGAAGGAAGCCCTGCTGTGTAGGGCTTCATATGTTGTTACACTATTTACAATGGAAAAAATATATTTTTACCAATTATTGAAAGTTCTCAAATTCTGGCGGCAGGGTTTGGCTTAAACTGAAGTAGGCAGTTCTTGCTGAACACCCGCTGATCAAGTCAATGAAAACTCATCAAAGTGTGATTTGCTGGAGCGTTTGTAGTCTTTCAGTACTGGGGCACAAAAAAAAATCCATTTTGTTACTGTTATTAAGGAAACATACAAACGCATTGTCTTTACCTGCACTAGAGAGTTATTGTTACTTTACTATTATTATGTTATTACTATATTCCTAAAGTTATCGCAATAAATGCAAACAATATTTTTGTTGCGACTTCCTGGCCGTTTCTAACCTTTTATTAGTTCTGGGGCACATCAAAAAAGGCACATGTTATTATGGATTGAGTCGTTCACAATTTGCACGTGCATTGAAGAGCTGCTTCATTGCTAGATGAGAGTGACATTTACTTGCAATGTTGTAGAAACAAATCTTGGTTTGTCAGCCGTCTTTGTTTTCTGTCTTATAAAGAATGCGTTACTTGTGGAGCTTCTGCAAATGATTCAGTGCGTAAGTGAACTGTCCAAATGAATCAGATTGAATCGTAAACAAACTCAGAGCTTTTTGCGAACCCGTTTGTTATCTATATGGTGATCTCCATCATCAGACAAGTATTTACATGTAGCATCAGCTCTTTTCTCACACTTTCTGAAACTGTTTCTTAATTTAGTAAATCTAAACCCCTCCTTTCCGAGAGCCTGCTCTTATTGGTCAGATGGCCGAGTATGTTGTGATTGGTCTACCATGTACAGCGTGTGTCAAACTCAACACCCATTACTGTATTTTAATTTCAGCTCTGGAAGCTTCCTCAGCACTTATTAACACACTGTAATACGAAAAGTAACGATAGCGTTTTACCGTATCAATTCAAGCGCGAGTCCTCATCCTTTGGAAGTCAAGTGCGTGCAAAGTGGATTTGCTTTCGCAGCTCAGAAAACGATGTCTCTTCTCAACATGTCAAGAGCATGAACCAAACTCTTCCAGGTCTCAGCTGCAACTACAGTGTTTGAGAGCGGGTTAAAGTAGACACAGACATTATGCAATTTTGTAACAAACCCAAGTTGGCTTGTGCAAGAAGGAAGACTGGAATTACTGACGACTCGTTTCAGTTCTTTCTTTTGGGAGACAACTTCATTTATCTTCATTCACTTTGCACTTTTGGTCAGTTATCTGGGTCTAAAAATCAAGATCTGGGATGCCTAATTTCCTTTGTCAGTGGGTTGTCTGCAGCAAGATGTCTGTCTGAATTGTCAAATTAGAAATATTGTGGGTGAGCAAAATCAAATTCACATCGACCAACAGTTTGAGCCTTTTTGAAAGCATTCATCTGACAGACGACACGATCATTTTAATCTCAGCACAACTCGAAAATAAACCTGTGAATCCTGCATAATAACAGGAGCATTGCTCACCACAGGACATTTGAAGACTTCCAGTGATTGTCTTGAAATGTTTTGTTGAATATGATGTTCACAAGCACTGATGGCAATAGCGGTGCTGCTTTAAATGAGATTGATGAGATTTGAATTACAATGCAGAGACCAAACCTCTTTGCTGACTGTTAGTCTATCAATTGACCGTTCGCAGGCCCCTCCCCCAAAACGGCCATTGTCCAATCACACATCATAGCAACCGTTACTATGTGAGCAGCTCCGTCAAACATTGACTCCAAGCAAGCTGGTGAAGCGGTGCGCCCACTGCGTTTGTAAACCGGACACTAGATACTCCGAGAGATTGTCTGGAGGAGTTGTGTTCTTTTCGTTCCCAAAGCCGAAAACACAACGTGAGCGGTGCCTACGATGGATAAAACAGTGTGGATGGCCCCACTCCCAGTTACATGTGTCGAACATGGTTCACTCGCGAACAGCGTGCATGAGACTGACACACTGAGATTAGTCAAAGAAACATGGAGAGAGCAGATCAAGAGGATCCACAAAGGAAGTACGTTTTCTAAAGGGTTGTTGTTAACGTGATATTTTCGGGGGGAAATGAGCAGCAGTCACTAGCAGTGCAGGACCTGTAGACTACAGTTTAGAAGAGTGCACGCTCGCAACGGGGAACGCATGAAGCTTACTTGACAACATCAGTTCATATAACGTAATCAATATCGTAATGACTAGAAATAACCTTAAATGTATGGTTATCTGCATCTTTCCGTCTCTTATGTATAGTTACTTTTTAAACACGAAAATCGGATTCAGCATGACACGCAAGCGGTTGCCGTGGTAATGAAAAACCTGCTTGTTAAAGCGAATGTATAATCCTGTATCTGAGGCAAAATTACTAAATATGCAGCGCGAATTATATATTTCTAACTCCAAACAATTAGCGACTGAACCAGCGTATTAAATCTTCTTCAAGGCTGTAATTTACTGGTTGCATTTGAGGTACAGGTCATGGGGTTTCTCAGATTTCGCTTGAGACCGGTATATTAGCCTCAATAGTAGTCATGTCTCCTTCATTGCGTATTTTTATATTTTGAATATATCCCTCCACTGCATACTGTAACCCATTTTTCCTCGATCTGGAGGATATCGCGGAGGTAATTGCTCGAAAAAAGGTCACTGACACGCACGGGTATACCTCTTCCATTCATGGCAATCTGTGGCGCTGGTCGTGTTTGACCATTTGTTTGACGGGCGTAGCAACAATAACCGCTTTTGCGAACGGTCAATTATTGGACAATTCTATCTCTTTAAAAGCCCCACTGCTAAAGATTTTAAAGTCAGTAATTAATTGGTCTGTCGTTGGATGACTAGTCCAAGGCTCAATCCCAATTCACCCCTTGCCCCTACCCCTTGGCCCTACCCCTCCGTTTTGCGCGTTCACGTCAAGGGGTAGGGTGTCCCGATTCTTGTTTAGATCGAGGGGTAGGGCTAAGGGGTAGGGCTACATAGCCCTCGAAACGGAGATTTTTCAGAGGCACACTCCAAACGGAGGGCTACGAGAAAGTTCGCAGAATACATCGCGAATCACCGGCGAGATGGCTTCATAAACGGTTAAACATTTAAATTTAGCGCCGGATGACTCCACCGTGCACTTTATTTACTCTTATAATAATGATATAGTCATTTAAATTAAGAAATTGTATAATAAATTACCTTTCCGAAACCGAAAAGACATACATTTCGAGGAAGGAACTTTATAAACATCATGTTTCCTCAAAGTTAAGAGCAGCTGCACTGATTGTCAGTCGTTGTCATGGAGAAATCCTGTAAAAACTCCGTAACGGCAGAGCCATCGCCGACGACTGATGAAGTATCGGGTTCATGAAGGGTTGTTCCATTTCGTAGGGGAATATTTCAACCCCTTGGCCCTTGTAACTCTGTTTTGAGGGCCAGGGTACACTTGAAAATAAGGGGTAGGGCCAAGGGGTGAATTGGGATTGAGCCCAAATGGGATTGTTTAAAGTTGGCCACTGAGGATTTTCTTTCTACCCCCACATGCGTCGAGGTCGCAAAATCCACTTTGCTTCCTCTTTCAACCCAAACATTTCTGGCAAGAGTACACATTATCATAACAGAACCGAAACCACATGTCCTGTGTGTTTGTGTTCGTTCTAAGGAAAAGACTCATGAAGTGCACAGACATATTTGGTTAGAGGTTTATGGAGTGACATTTCATTCATGTGGGGGAAAAATAGTTTATTCATTTGCCAGGACATGCTGATATCCTTGTAATTCAAAATATTCTTAAAGTTTTCTGTGACGGGGCTAGAAAACGTCATTACCATAGTATAAAAACTATTACGCATATGGAATGTCCTCATAATGGTAGGTGGATCAACATCTGTGTGTGGTATATGGCGTGTAACCATATTTTATATTTTGGGGATATATTTAAATGTCAACCTTTCTCGCTCATTGTGACATCTAACCTATACCACTCCTACACGTTTCAAATTAGTTGGAGAAACCTTTAATGATGAGACAAGACACATGATAGTGATGTATTTACGCAATTTCGTACGAAAAGCATCATGTGTAAAATTGAAACGCTTATGATGGGCTTACCATAGTGAATCAGGCTAAGACAAAAACACATTTTGGAAGTACAATTGATGGTGTATTGACTCATTTAAATTTAGTTCATTTTGAATAAAATAATTGACCTAGTACACCTCTAATATGATGCGTATTTGTCAGTCAAATTAAATGGGTAAAAAATGGGTAAGATGTATGCACTATTTGAATCTATTTGATTTATATTCAAATCATATTTTTAAAAAGCCATATTCAAATGGCTTAAAGGGGGGGTGAAATACTCAGTTTCACTCAATCTCATGTTAATCTTGAGTACCTATAGAGTAGTATTGCATCCTTCACATCTCCAAAAAGTCTTTAGTTTTATTATATTTATAAAAGAAAAATAGGCTGTACCGAGTCTTTCCGGAAAAACCCGAGCGGATGGAGGCGTGCCGTGTGGGCGGGAGCGTGCGAAGCTTTTGCGTGAGTTGTAAACAGACAGACTGGTGGTTTATGAGGACATGATTTAGTTTTACAATAAACAAACTGACACCTACAGTGGCCAGCTAAACAACTGCATTTAAACACACAAACACACACCATACATCGCATGCTCCATCGATACATTAACTGTACGTGATCATGTTGTTTACTTGCTGTGCTTAGCTTACACGCCGATAGTTAACAACATACAGACATTTGAAGCAGTTTTACTCACCGCATGCGGTTCCGTGAACCTTTATCGTTGGGACTGCTCCATCTTTAAGTATTAGGCGACCTGCAAATCGTCGAACTGTGCCTTGTTTATAAAACTATTAGCAGCTACCGCCGAAATGAAGGGAACAAGCAAGAACACAATTGCGCAACTCCGTTGCTGCTCTGGAAAAACAAAATCCATCCACAGGTCCCTTAACTCTGGGTTCTTTGGACATTTGTGCAGTGTTGTCTTGCCCTGGCAACCAAAAACACACTTTTTGGTGCCATTGTTTTGATTGCAACGCAGCAGAGCACAGCGCTGATGGACGCTCTCGTACGCTCTAGGCTACAGCTGCGCGCGTGCACTTCCGGGAGAAGTGCCTTAAGACCCGTATAAGGAAATTCCGCCCACTCTGACGTCACGTAGTTACGTATTCGAAAAAAACTTTCCGAAACTTGTGACAAACCGGAAGGAGTATTTTTGGAACAGAAATACTCCATCAAACTTACAACTTCATTTTTGAAACTTTGTCCATGTTTAGCATGATAATCCAACTCTTTAACAGTGTAAAAAACTCACTATGCATGAAACAGCATTTCACCCCCCCTTTAATCTGCACACATCTGTTCATTGTGAAAAAACAATTACATTTAATCTGTCAACAAGCATGACCATTGGTTAAAATAGCTGTGGACCAAGCAGACTTCAAATACGTGAGATTCAGAACAAACTGGATTTATTAATGATAATAAATGTATAAATCTAGTAATTTGTGTATTTCAAACATGACATTGTATATGCAATTAAATACGTAAATCTTAAATGTAGGCATACATATCCATTCCACAAAGTGTTACAGTAGTAAGGTATTTTGTTTATTGTTGTTTTGCACAAAATAGACAATGGAAAGACTGATATGAAAGCAGTGTTCTCATGTCTAAATTGAGATCTGCAGTTAGAGAATAGTGAAACGATTTTAACTAACAGTTAACTAACAGTGTATCATGAGTTGTCTCAGGGGAACCTTTTCTAAAAGGGAAGAGAAAGCTGACATCAGACAATGTTTTGCAGCTGTCTAGGTATGTCGGGGTGTCTGTTCTATACAGCTTGTAAGTGCGTACTTTTGAATTATTTTTCAGAATTGTGAAATTATGTAATTTAATTGAAAGTATAGTATCCCAGTAATAGTCACTGTTGTGCAATAGTTAACACATAATTACGGTTGATTGAAGTTATGATAGTCATTTGCTTGATGCATGGTACTAAACTGGCTCTAGTAGTGATAAAATAAGTTAATATACTTTACCAAGGAATTATGTTAGATGAGTATGTATGTAATCTGTCATTATTTCTAGAGCCAACCTCCTATGTTTTTCACCCTCACAAAATGGTTTTCTTCACCTGTTATTAACATAGCTCTCAGTCTGAACCATCACATACAATAACAGTGTAATCAAATCTCATGAATTAATGTTTCACATTGATTTCACAAAATGTAACGGGTTGACAGCCCTTAATAGTTTAGTATTGTCTAGTTAACTAGTAGGTATAATAATATAGTACACTTTACAGTGTATTATTTTAGTTAACTACCTTGGTTAACAAGAACTAAGAATGAACACTACTACTTCAGCATTTGTTAATCTTTGTTAATTCAGCATTTATTAATTTTAGTTGATATTAATTTCAACATTTACTAATAAGTTATTATAATTAAAGTTTGCATTTGTTAACATTAGTTAATGCACTGAGAACTAACATGACCAAACAATGAACAGCTGTATTTTTAACTAACATTAACAAAGATTAATAAATACTGTAACAAATGTATTGCTCATTGTTACTTCATGTTAGTTAATGCATTAATGTTAACTAATGAATATTATTGTATAGTGTTACCAATAATATTAATAATAATTCTGATGGAAATCATCTAAAATCTAAAGGAAAAAATACTTAAATCACCAGAGCATGTGACTTTGTTGAACTCATAGTCTGTGAATTATGGAAAACAATATACAGTAAAGGCATTCAACCTGAACTCACGGCTACACTGACTGTACAATTACATACAATCGTTGCTAATATCAGTGACTGAACATTTTACTTCAGAGTTTGTTAACTGAATAAATTGAGAATCTCACCTGAAAATCTCATATTTTCCGACTTCACTGGAGTTTTTCATTGTCTTTTTGTAATTATGCTTCTCCACACTACTGAAGTCAACTAGTGTGTTGTGACCTAGTACCTCTCCAGTAGGTGGCAACAAGCGATTGTTAATGTAATCGCACCGCGTCAGTTTTTAAGATTGACAACTGCATTTACTTACAGGTGGAGTCTTGAAAGGTCCTGGTAACAGCAACTTACAGTAGCGTCTTGAATACTGTCTCTATGAACGTGCAGCGAAACCACACATGAAAACCGGCAACACAATGGTAGACACGCGTTTGTGCTGTGCTGAGCTGCTCTCTCACACTGCATGATGTGATGGACAACTAGTTGTACATCCCGATTCCGTTCAATCCACGTTGTCAGAGAATGAGGTTGAGTCCTGAAAATGTACAGGTTGAGTTTGGTAATAGAATGTCATATATTTTTTAATAAGAATGTCCTGTCCTGTTGTAGGCCTCCTGCTGACCCTTCTCCAGTTGGGTCTGGAGTGCAGCGGCGTGCGGCCGACAGGAACGCTAGAAGATGAAGTCCAGTCTGAAACGGTGGCGGCGGCTCACCCTCGGCCTCATGCTAGTCTGGGTGCTGGTGTTCCTGGGGCTACTCTCCTACTTCATGGAATCACGAGTGGACAACCCGCACTCCGCTGCCGCTCTCTCCTACACAGACACTCGCCGCCTGACCTCACTGCAGGGCAACCCCCGAACCATTATGACCACCCATTTAGGCCTGGCCACCTCCTCCACCCCCTCCGCCTCCAGCAACACCCAACAGGAGCAAAGCCAAGAGGAAAACCCCAGTGCCGACCCCCAACCTAGTCCGCTCAGCCAGGAAGCCTACCCTTATCCTGACCTTCAAAGCCTGGCGGCCTGGTCCGCATTCGGCACCCAGGATGTGGGCTCGAGATCGGCCGCCGCGAGTCGCAACCGTGAGCGACAAGAGTACAACCAGGATTCAACTCAACAGGATGAAGATGAGGAGGAGGTGTTGGGAGGGGAAGAGGAAGATGAAGAAGAGGGAGACGAGGGCAGGAGGAGGACGACCAAACGGGAGACTAGGCGTGAGGAGTCCGACCAGGACGAATACTACGTTCCCAGATCAAAATCTGTGGTGCACGGTCTGTGGAAAGGGAGTTTGTCCGTAGGCATGCTCAGTCCACGCCTGCAGAGGGCTGTGAAAGACTACCTGAATAATAATAAACACGGCGTGGCCTACAGGGGGCACCGGAAGGCACAACAGAACGGCCAACAGGTGCTGTGCGAGCTGAAGAGGAGGCCGAAGGTTCGAAGTTTGGATGGGGCCGAGAAGCCTTTCTCCAATTTAGGCTGGCAGAAAATTGTACCTGCATTACCCTTAAGCCAGCTTTATGGGTCAGGATTCCAGACCTGCGCTGTGGTCACCTCTGCCGGAGCCATGCTCCACTCGGGACTCGGCAAGGAGATTGGTGAGTGACAAGATTTTTAACTTGGGTAAACCCTTCTAGAACGTCCTTAAGCATTATTACCATAGGCATTACCTTCAAATAATACTCAGCATATATGCGAGTGGCTTATTGGTATGGATTTACAGCATTTCTTTAAATCTCAACTTATTTTAAGATTTTTGAGTTTGTTTTATGCATGTTTACTCCTGATTTTTTTGTGTGTGTGTGTGTGTGTGTGTGTGTGTGTGTGTGTGTGTGTGTGTGTGTGTGTGTGTGTGTGTGTGTGTGTGTGGTGTATAAAGGACATTGAGACTCTTGCTTTTAAGATGTTATATAAAATAATTTATAATTATCATATTGCTGTACCATGTTGGTTACTGGGCATTATTTTTTTTATGATTTATTATCATATTGCTGTACCATGTTGATTACTGGGCATTATTAGTTTTTTTTGTTTGTTTTTTTAACAGTTGATTGGATACTATGTTTGCTTAATTTTTTCCTTAAACATATTTAAGTCTGCCAAATCTTATACTTAATGTGTTTTTCATACTGTAAATTATAAATGTCGTGTTGCCTAAATGAATATGAATTCAGAATACTGTAGAAAATTCATGTTAGCCTTTTATCTGTTATCTTTCATAAAAATATAATGGGAATAATTATCAGCTTATCAGTAACATACAGAGATTTAATAGTGGTTCATCCGTCAGAAATATTACTTTTTAAAAGGTGAAATTGTCAATGGCCTAATCTTTTTTTTTTTTGACATTCCCGGTATCTATTGATAACGATGCTGATATCTTAGAGAGTACGGTATAAAGCCGATGTAATCTCATACTAATTTAAATAGTCAAAACACATGCATAACAATTTCTGAAAATGAATTTATTTTACATTAAAATGAATTAAAAATAAATCTGTAAAATAAACAGACTTGTACTTTAATAGGATTACAGAATTAAGTTATTAGCTACAGTATTTTTCACAGACAAATACATTTTACTTTTTATTCATATTTATTACCAACAGTTACACACAGAGCACACCTGTTTTTATACACTCCACAAATGCACAGCTGGAATCGACTAAGTCGGCAAGATTTTTTAAATTAAATGTTTATTAGATATTCAAAGACTTGCTTAAATAATATAAATGTGAATGCTGATGGTAGATGAGTAGGTATTATAGTTTGTGCCTTTCTATTAATAATATAAAAGCAAATCCAATTACATATACCTTATTGTTTTCTCTCTCCACATATTCGTATATTTACTTTCTTTGTTTAACGGTTCTATCAAATGACTTGTTAGCTCAGCGCTGTCAAAATAAAAGCCCGGTGCACCATCAAAATAAAAGTCCCGCTTCCAAAACATTGCCTAATAGAAAACCTTATCGGCTGATGCTGATAATATAAAGTACAATAACAGCCGATTTTTCTGTCGACCACTACTTTATCTTTCCCATCAAAGTTGCTTAAAAGCTGGAATATTTGTCCTCATTCAGGCTTCACAGAAGAGTCTACTGAAGGGTGTATTATTAGTAGTTTTCAAGAAGGCTGTGAAGAAGGTTTGGGATTTGGAACATTTGTTTTGGTTGGGTTAAGGAACCGTTCTCTTTTCATTCTCACTGGTTTCTGTGGTGATGCCAGTTTCTCTGAAAGGGTCAGTGGGAGACTGATGCCCTTTACGGTTACATAATCACAAGTATCACAGGGCACACAAAGAGCCCAGATTCTCCCAGCGTTGGCACCTATGGTGGCAGAGCGGTAGTGGGCGCAGAGGAAGGCGTTTCCATGGTGATGTATTGTTTCTCAGGATAATGGTGACTGAACCGTCTCATGAAGACATTTGGTGATGCTAGTTCTTTAGATGAGACACATCGTTTCAAAATCATTAAAAGTGGATGCTTTCTAACCATCTCTTCTATCATCACGATCCTAATAACATTTGTACTTGTACTCGAGGGCTTCCTCTCTCTTGATTCATAGCTGCACTAAATATCACTAGATTTCCCTGTGGAGCTATGTCCTATCCTTCCATATTTATATATTATTGTTTTATTGCTATGATTATGATGGCAATAATATGCTAGTAGATTTTGTGTATATTATTAGTTTATTGCCGTTATTAAGGGGCCAGGTGCCCTTGGGAAATACTGTAGCTACAGTTTATATTGTGCCGGGATTGTTTCTTCTTGAAGTTGGCGTGGAGTGGAGGAATGAAGGACAATGTTCATTCATTGAAACTATTGAAAGAGTTTTTGATGTCTGAATTTTTTTAAAATGTAGAGATGCACCAATTGCAATATTCTTGGTTAATTCCAACGTCAGATTTTTTTGGCAGATTCCAATGTCAGAAGTGTGATCTGCTGATACCGATCTTTCAAATAACTATAATTGACAGCATATAAAAAAAAATAATAATAAAAAAAAAAAACAGCACAAATAAATGCAATTGAATAAAGAGAGATATGAATTAAACATTGCTTTAAGTTTTTCAGGTGAGTATAAAGTATATTTGGGTAAGAAATACTACAGAAATTAAAGTAGTCAAATATAAAATAACACTGGATAGTCTTCACTGTAAAAATTAAATAGAGATTAATGCTTACAATTAGTTACTAAAGTAATTCAGTCGAGAGCAGCAAGTAATTTTCTGTCTTTTGTTCATTTATTACATGACAGACAGCAGCAGGTTTATATTAGGCTGCTGTCACTTTACCAGTTTATATACAGATCCAGTATACTGTTACACAACATGCATCTTTTTCAACTAATTAGGTTCCAAAACGAACTGTTTAACTGAATATTCACCAAGACGGGCATTTTTACTTTGTTTAACTGTTTAAGTGCAGTAAGCCGCTCATTTTGGTACTTGCGACTCACAAGCTGCTTAAGAGGCGGCTTGTGCGCTCCACCTATATAGATCAGTGGTAATTAGTAAAATGATGCGCAATACAAGCACTATTTAACCGGAGGGAATGAGACGAGACGAGTGAGTGAGAGGAGGCGGGTGTCACTTCACAGTCGGAGAGAAGAAAGAGAACACAGCTGACGTTTTTGCCTGTGCCGCTGACAACAAAACGGACTGGCTCGGAATCGGTGAGACTGACCGGCAGGTTACCGGTCCGATCATGTGGAAAATCCATGCATACAGACGACAATTTCAAAACAATCTCCATTCACATGGATCTGTAAAAACAACGCTTTGTAAAGAAACATTAGGTGCCTAATACGCATGACGTCACCGTTTTCATAAATTCGCATTTTTGTAGTTTACATGGAGCCCATAACTGTAAACCCGTTTGCGTTTTCTGACCCCCAAAACGCTGTTGTCATGTACATGAATGGCCAAAACATTTTTTTATTGTTGAAAACAGTGTTGTCTAAACAGCCCCTAAGTTAAAGTTTTGAAATTTGGTTTACTGATTGGGTTGAATTTTTGGTTTATTAAAATCAGATGCCATTTTATTTAAAAGGACAACACTTAATGAATATGACAATTTTAATAAAAACAAAAATAAAAAACACAAATTTGCTGCTTTGAAGGTTTGTTTTTAAATCCACAGCGCCAAGACCAAACTAATGACTACAGTGTTTATGCCACTGATGTATTCCATGTAACCGCTGAATGCAGCTGCTGTACGGATTGAATATATATTGTATAATTTGTAACAGTTTACAGAATATCTGAGAGTATGGCTCTCATTGATTTTCCTTACATTTTCATTTAGCCAGTGTTGATCAGGTTATACTTCTCCACAGCCTCTTTAGCCTGTCTATTAAATTCAGCTCGTCTTGTCTAAACATTCCCCATCAGCTGTGCCAACCTAGTGTGCCCTCCAAATATACTCAAGGACGAGCCAGAGAGCCAGCAAATCCTCAGCGCAGCCAAGAGCAGATCTGCCAGAGCCCCCGATAACACCGTCTCCCGCTCATGTAATCTAAATCTTACTGAACATTCATCTATGCGTTCAAAAAAATTATAATATATGCCATTGGTGTTTAACAATTTCCTCGTGACGTTTTGTTTTGAGAAATGTTTGGTCTGTTAACACTGTAGTTTGTAATTTATCACTTGGTTGTTTCCAGTTATCAGCAGAGATATTTCCGCTTTGGTCAACATTACCACCGTTATCATACAAGACTGCTGTTCAATCTCTCGGCTGTCTTCTTTTTTTCAGCTCTAAATGCATCTACCATCCTAGTCTCAGACGAAACGCCTACAAGGCACCCACAGTCCGTTTGCTAAATGTCTAATGCATATTATCACTAAAATGGAAAGTGCATTTTCTTGCAAAATCTTATCAGATTGGCTTTATTACGCAATTTCCTGAAGTAGGGTATACAGGGTTGTTTGTAGTTGTGGGTGAATTCACTAAGCACTTTTGAGAAAAAAAAAAAAAAAAACATTTCTTGATTTGCCAAAGCTTGCCAGGGTACTACTACATCAACTAAAATTCAGAGTTTGTTTGTGGCTAAGAAACGCTTAGCCGTTTCGACAAAAACGGCTAAGCGAATTTTGGTACACATCACAATTTTGGTTTTATCTAATTGCAAAGCTTGTGGTTGGTTTACACTCATGATCCAGTGTTTTTAGTGTCTCAGAGTGACTCTGAATTTGAGCCGCTTATAATGTGCATTTGGGAACATGTGCCATCCGTCTTCCCCAACTTGCACGAGAACCAGGAAGCGATTTATTAGCCTATTGTAATCAATCAAAGAGGATATTTAAAGGCTCCCTGGAGTTTTCCGCTGGAAGTCGGCATGAAATGGAGGTTGCGATTAGTCTTTTCTTTCCTATTGCGACACATATCCAAGTGAAAGGCTTCTTGAAGATAAGAAATGTAGGGCAAGACCTGATTTTGTCCATCAGGAATTGATTGGATTGTTGTGGTTCATGTGAGTGACAGGCTGATCCCGCCTTCGCTCCAGTAAACGTCATCAGAGAAGAGATGTCACTGCCGCACTGTCGCACCATTTTTTGGGGGAAATTGTGGCATCTATAATTTCATGCATTAGCCAGTTAAAACTAAATGCAGTAGCCATGATTGCAACCTTATGCTGACTTCAGTGAAGCTGCCACCAAGAAGACACAATTATAATAATGCCTCAATATACTTGTAAGCTTTTTTAGTATCCTGCTAAATTGTGTTTCCTTTGAGTATGGAGTATTTGAAATGAATATCAAACTGACTTTTAGTGTTCAAAACCATGTTCTTCTTCTGCCACCCAGTGGTAGTTTAGTGTCTCTCACACACACACACCACACACACACACACACACACACACACACACACACACACACACACACACACACACACACACACACACACACACACACACACACACACACACACACACACAAGTGATAGACTAATGTTGAATTTTCAGAGGGCTTTCCGTTCTTTTAACATTGGTTCTTTTCACATCCTGCATCTATATAATTTCTCAGCATTTCACATTCATACGTGGGCTCCTTTTTTCTCCTGATGTGACGTATTCTCTCAGGAGATTGATGTCCCTGTCAAAGTAGTGGGGACATGCTCAATGTCAGGCTCAAATTTACTGCTTTGAAAATATTGCTAGTTGATGAAAGCCAATAAACTGCATGTCAGCTGAACTGAGAGATGGATGAGGAGGTGAGGGGCTTCCCTTCATAAGATCAGTCATTGTCACGTCACATCCGGGTGATAAGACACTTCATCACTCACTCTGTTTTTTCTCTCTGTCTGCATTGGATGAATGTGTGTTTTGTGTGAACGTTATATTGCAGGAAACCGTTCATCCACTAGAGAGCACTGATGTATTAGACTACATCATTGGCTCTGCAACGGCTTTTGTATTCAGAAAATGATCCACAACAATGTTGTGTAATGGTTAAAGGACATTACACTTTTATCATAGTATGAATTTGACAACATCCTGAAATTAAATTAAATCATTTGGCTATTACATTAAATGTATCATGCAATCAATGTGTATGAATATTTTTTTAATTTTAATTTTTAAGATTAAATCATTTGTTCATTTGATTAAATCTAGGAGGTCACTTGAGTAACAACAGCATCATAGTGTTGAAGCAGCAGCAGTGTTTTTAGTTAAATATGCACAATGTACATATTGAATCTAATCTGATACAGGCAGATACCTTAAAAACAGTCACCACATAAGATATTGAATACATTTGTATGTATATATCTGAGTGCAATTAAAAATATAAGTAAGAGGGTGGAAATTCATGCCTTGGTTGGTATAAACGGGGGGTCAGAGATGATTGGGAGTTTAAAACCTGCACCATTTTGGGAACAAGGTTTGCTCTTCATCATTTGTGTCCTACAGCCTGTACAGCAGTGGTTCTCAAACTTTCAACGGTTTCAGAGCGCATTTCTGAATATTTGACAACATTGCGCTTAGGGGTCGCTCGCTCAACCCAGAATGACCTGCTGGTTGGAAAATATGTGGAATAAGGGCTGCCTCCAACTAAAGTTTTTTTTTATTCTAGTCGACTAGTAGTTGTTAATTTAAGCCATTAGTGGACAAATCCCCCCTTTATATTCAATTACTTAAATACAGGATAATGAGTGTTATACTGTATAGCCGCACGACTGCACACATAAGCTTCCCACAAAGAACCAGTAAAAGTAATGATGATGAGTGTGTAAAAAATAGCAAGGAGACATTTAATTGTTTATTAATAAACTGGTGTTTTCTGTGTCGCTGCAAAGATGAAGTTGACAATGCGGACTCGCCATAAAGGCATAAAAAGTAAAATTTCCTCCCGTTTGGCGCGCCCCACCGGTCACGTCTCTATTGGCCACCCATCACTTTGAGAACCGCTACTGTACAGCAACGGAGTGTGATGACACTTTCAATTAAGAAATAGTAGAACATATTGAGAATGTTCTTACTAACCCCACAGGAATTGAGCTTCCTTAAGAGGTACTGCCGCTTTTGGCATTTCCTAAGTATCTCATCTGTGTTGGAAGTAAATTTTAAGCAGATTGAAAATTGTGCCCAGGTACTTGTACTCCACAACAATCTTTATGGGCTTTCCGTGAATGATAGTAGTGACTGCCATAGCCATCTGCCTCTGCTTATTTGTAGCATATCTTTAGTCTTGTTCATGTTTAGTTCTGAACAGAAGTCGTCACACCACTCAACATATTTCTGAAGATGCTGTGAAGGGTCTGAAAGAAGAGACTATAAGGCTTGTCATCCGCAAACTTGATTAGATGATAGTTGGATTCAGCCTTGTGGAGAACCAGTTGAAGTATATAGTAGGTCAGAAAGAACATCTAATTAACAAACCAAGGTTTCGCAGCTGGGAAACTATCGTTATCAGATCTACATGTTGTGCTTTTACACAAGAAAAGTTCAGTTTTTGCAGATATGTAATTTTCCTTGAAACTGAAAAATGTCCTTTCATTCCAAACGCCATTGATTCTCCCCTGTCTCATAACCAAATGTGATGCACCAAGTTTGAATAGGTGGAAATCCGAATGACATTGGTAGCCGCAATGGAGGGCAGTTCTCATATTTTTGAGTGAACTTAACATGACCTTTAAAGTCACTCAATCACACGGCAGATTAAATGGAAGATATCCAATCAATAGAAAGCCCCCAGAGGTGAGCCCAGTAATAAATGGCGTCTGACTTTGTGCTGTGTTAAACAAGCTGCTTTCACAGTTCCTAACAACAGATTACAGGCTTGAGCAGTGTGGGGGACATGTTTACCAGCGCTGCACCCTCACATTTACACCAATGCACTCTTTTTTGCTTAAAAAAAAGCCTTGCATTCAGAAAGAAACTGACTTTTTTTCCACTTAGTTGTTGTTAATGGCCTCTCTTTTTCTCATAGGACATGTTCTTGGTTTGTATTGTTATCTGAAGATGTGCAGGAGTGAAATGCATTTGTTGTTTAATTATTGACTCAGTTTGAGGCACCATGTGGTTAAAGCCCCAATTTTTGTAATTGCAGACTCCCATGATGCAGTGCTGCGGTTTAATACAGCTCCAACCAAGGGTTATGAAAGAGACGTTGGGAATAAAACCACCGTACGCATCATCAACTCTCAGGTGAGCAACGTTTGATGTTTTCAGCACGCATTAGTAGTAATGCAACTTTCAGTGAATCAGGCACATAATTGAAGCAGGTCTCATTCGAACACCCTCTGCCTCGTCCTCAGGCTGTTTGGTTTTCAGCTATAGATCGGAGTCATCATGTCAGTGGACACATGCTTACCGGGTAAACAATCTGAAACCACGCTGGTGTGCTTGGTCCTTTGTCACTTTTCATGTATGAACGGATCAATGGGAACAAGATGGAAGCTGCAAAGTAGTGTTTTAAAAGTTAACTCGCTGGCTTGATCGTGTGCCATTTGCCACAGAACAAAGTCAGTCGTACAGGTTTGAAAAGGAGCTGATTTGAAGACCGTTACTATGTGCTGAAAGGAACAAAAAAATGCCCAAAAAGGGCTTTATCAAAGTGGCTTAAATGATTTGCACGCTGTATTGCAAGTTCTCTGAAGTCATGCAACTGCTTTTTTAGGGAACAGACGGAATTTAATTTAAACAACCGTTCAAAAGTTTGGGTTACATTTTTATTATAATTTTTTACATTTTAAAATAAGTCTCTTATGCTCACCAAGGGTGCATTATATTTGATCTAAAATGCATTAAAACAGCAATATTGTAATATTTAACAAAGTAAAAAAAAATGTTATAACGTTCTTATGTCACATCCTTCGGATAAGACGTTAAACCGAGATCCTGACTCTGTGTGGTCTTTAAAAATCCAAATTTGGATCCTTCTGTCCATCATGGCCATGGCCCATACTGATTGGCTTCATCACTGTCTCCTCTCCGTCAGTAAGCTGGTGTGTGCTGACAAAATGTTTTTTGTAACATTATAAATGTATTTCCTGTCACTTTTAATTAATATTATGCATCCTTGCTGGAGAAAATCATTAATTAAAAAAATAATAATCTTTCCCCCAAATTTTTAATGATTGTGTAACTATATTAAACCTCAAATATGTTTTGACATGCTGCACAAAAAACAGTTAGTTTACTTTCAATGCAGAATGATGGATTTCTCTTCGCTAGAAACATATAACATTACACAAGTCAAAGTCAGTCATCCTCTTGTGTTCGACTAATCAACAAGTTAGTTGGGCCTCAATGTTGTGTCTCTTCCTCCTTTTGTTTGTTTTTTTGTGTAACATATTGTGTTTTGCTTGCAGATTCTGGCGAATCCCAAGCACCAGTTTAACACAAGCTCATTGTACAAGAATGTAACGCTGGTGGCGTGGGATCCTGCTCCATACACCCTCAACCTGCACAAAGTGAGTACTGACTACCCCAAAAAACACATTAAACACACCTAGAACAGAAGTTTCCTTTAAAGCTGTTCTTTCTCTTCATTAGTCATCAACAAGAATTGAAAGAGAACCTTATATGCTTTTTTTCCACAATTTTCATTTTTTTGATGTTGTGATATAAATCTGCAAAGTTCCAAAGCACAAAGTCACTCCAAAGGCATAATCTTCTCTATATCAGTAATCAAGGATTTTGAACTCAAACACCTCAATTGTAGTCTTGATTTTTCTTCCGTGAATGTACGGGTCACAATCCTCATTTAAATAATTCCCGCCCAAGGTATTCGCAAAATAAATCGGTCGAGGCCTGGTTGAGTTGCGTTAGTAGTGTGTTAACTTGTGGTTATGGTAATGGCATTACCTTGACATTTCTTGGTTGACCAATCACCATGTACTGGTCCAGCTGACCAATCAGAGCACATTGCACTTTTTGGGAAGAGGGGCTTCATAGAGACAGGAACTAAACTGATGCAGAACCTTTCTTCTGAGTCTGTATGCTCTATGTAAAATAGTTGAAATCCAAATTATTCAACCCCCCAGAGAGCATAATCATTTACAGATGTACGCTTTTTTTTTAAAGATAGTTTTTCTTTATTCCATCTAAAATGGTTTCATGGCAAATTAAGTGATAATGTCTATATATATATATATATATATATATATAATATATATATATATATATATATATATATATATATATATATATATATATATATATATATATATATATATATGTATGTAATGCTTTTGAGTTATAGGATTTTTGTCCTATTTTGTCCTCGTGTCATAATTATTCAACTCCTATTAAATGTTGCTGTGTTTAAGTCACTTAATTGTATGCTACAAAATTGTGTTAAAACACAATTAAGCCTTTGGAAGCTCTATAACAAAACTGAATTAGCTTGTGCTGTCACACATACATTTAGCCCATGCATGTGCTTAAGTTGAGAAGCAAATACGGCCAAATCAAAAGAGCTCTCACAAAAGCTATAGAAAACATATTGCTTTATTACATTTAGAAAGTCTATGGCTACAAGATTTCCAAAACACTGAAAATTGCTAGAGACACAGCTGGCAGCCTTGTTCATAAGTTTCACATTTGTTGGGCCAGAAAACCTTTGAGGGTATTGAAGCAGACACAAAGCTTGAAGCTTTTTGTTGAAGCAAAAAGACAAATATAAAGCTAAAATATAAAAGATAAAGCAGAAGAACAGCTTGACTGTATGAAGGACAGCATTAGTTCTTCAAAGTATCAAGCCATTTTGGCAAAGAAGATGATGCCTTTGTTGCAGAGACTGGAGCTTGATGATCAATGAACTTTCCTGCCATCCCAAAGTATACATCCACATCTACTTCATCTGGGTTCAGGGATCAGTCATAGAATGTTCTTGAGTGGCCTGTACAGTCTTCATATTTAAATCTCATTGAACATATGTGGTGGAATTTGAAGAAAGTAGTGGTAACATGAAAATTTGATCTGGAAACTTTTTCCAAGCAAGTAGTTGGCCAAGATTGAAATAGAGAGGTGACAGAAGCTTCTAAGCAGCGTTTATTGGAGCTATAAGAATAAAAGATTCTGCAAAAAATATGGCTTTTGGGTGTTGAATTTTTCATTTAGATTTTCTTTTTTTTTTTTTTAATCAACTTTACGTTCTCAGAATCACTCAAATAATAGGCAGCAAAATGTCTTGCAGGTCAAGGGGGTGGAATAATTTTGCATGCAACTGTATGTGAAAAAAACGTTTTTCTTGAACATTCAAGTATGAAAACCTATTCTAGTAGACTCCAAAAAACAAGAATTTGTAAAAGAGCATAATATGGCCTCTAACATTTAAGATAATTCTGACATCTTCAAACCCTTCAAACACAATCATTTTTTTGCGTCATTTTCTTTGGTATTTCTCCCCACACATGTCCAGAGAGAAGGTGATGTGCTACTTTTGCAATTCAGATAAGCGCAGGCACCATGCTGGAAGGTTATTCTGATTTTTCTGGACTGAGCTCTTCTGCTCACACACCGCTGTGAACCATAAACCACGATCCCGGGGGGAAAAAAAAGATCAGAGCGGATTACTATAAATGCTTCCAATCTGTCCTCCGTGCCCTTACCTCACTGGAACTGCCTTATGCCATTTCTGATGTCCACAATTCCATCTCGTTGTTGTGTACATGAAATGAGGCATTATGGGATACATACAGAATAGATGGTCATCTCTACGCTGCTTTGCCTTGATTGACTCCCACAGTCCCTGACACGTGTGCCATCTGATGACCCGATGATTGCTTGACGAGACATGGAAATTGGACCATTTTCACAGCAAGTCCTTAGAAAAAGAAGAAAAAAATATCTGACAACATGAGAGCCAATTAGATTGTAGGGCTTCCAATTACCCTTTCAAAAAAAAAAAACTTTTCTGCTGTCTCTAAAAGGAAGGAAGTGGATAGTAAGGTCAATAAGTAAAGCCGCCTCTCCACTGCAAACGACATTTGGACGACACAACTGTCAGAATTTGCTCGGTAGTGGCGGTCGTAATGAACTTTCATGATGATCTTGCATGGTAATATGGGTAAACTGACGCTTACTCTGAGTCTGAAATCCTTCCTTTTAAGGGTATACTAATATCTGAGCTAGGTACTGTTTTGCACACATTGACTTGATTTTAGTGTCTCCAGTAAAGGAATACAAAAGCAAGAGCCTTGATCTTCTGAACTCTCATCATGGTGGAATGAATACATGAATGCAAGCAATAAAGAGCTATGTATAAGACGAATAATAACCGCCAATAATTTGAGTGAAAATACGGTGCTAGACATTGATTTTGTATTTTTGATATGTATCAGGTGTTGCTGATAGTTAAACAAAGTATTAATAATTCTCACACCGATCAAATTCAGTGGAATACATCACATCCAGTCAGTGTCACATACAGCGTAGTCGCTCAAGTTCAAATTGAAAACATCCAAAGCTCAAATCGGATACGAAAATTCCGCTTTCGCGGATTGCCGTCACCCGCTGTGCGACTGTCGTTTGTCGTGTGCAGTGGAAATGCGGCTTAAGTCTCTGTAGAGCTGAAAAGGGTCAGTGGTTCTGTATGATCTCCCTCTCTCTCCCCCCTCTCTCTCCCCCCTCTCTCTCCCTCTCTCTCTCCCTCTACAACCATCTATCTCGGTTGTGCTCTTTTATTTCCCCTGTCAATACAAGAGTACATTAGTATGTCGTTTAAAGCATTTGAACGTTCCTGTGGAGCATTTTTAGAACAATGTGCAGTAAACAATGAACATGCTTATTTATGAAGAAAAAAACAAACACCACCCAGGTGAGAAAGTAACGTAATGCATTACTTTCCATAAAAAGTAACAACTCATTTTTACATTTTTAGGGACTAACGCAATATAGTAATTTCTTAATTTTAAAAGTAACTTTTCCCAACACTGGCCACACTATCTTTACGGTTGCAATGTAACTGAAGTAGCAACAGATGTTTTCTTCAGTATGGTGACGCATCTGAGTGAACCAAATTATAATTATAACCAAAAAGTAGGACGGGGACTTGGTTTATCCACCTGTTGTTGATTGGATTGAGGCAGATCTGAATTGTTACAGAGGGGCTGATTTAAGCTAAATGATTGACGTCTGACATTTCCCCAGTTATGACATTTTGATAAAACATTACAAGGTCAATAAAATGAATGAATCATTCACAAAAAGATGCATTTAGAAAATAGATTAACACAAGGTAAGGCATTAACACTTTTTTTTTTATCAACTCACTGTTTGTTTTGTAGTGGTACTCCAATCCAGACTACAACCTGTTCACACCATACATGGAGCACAGGATGCACTTCCCCGCTCAGCCTTTCTACATCCTGCACCCGAAATACATCTGGCAGTTATGGGATGTGATTCAGGGTAACAATCTGGAGAACATTCAGCCCAACCCACCCTCCTCAGGGTTCATAGGTAAGACCAGCACATACTCACTCACACATGCATATATTCTGTGCTACCGTTACAAAACTCCAAGAGTGAAATTAGTAAAATTGCACAAATAACTGTTTTTAAACCGCTTTCAAAGTCCCAACCAAAACATTTTCCAGTATTTGAGGTGAAACACTCCTAGTCGGACAGCTCAAACAAACTGATTGTTTTTTTTTTTGGCGCCACAGAAATTGCACACTTCACCTTCACTTTACACTGCGTCCCCAAAAGCACATCTTGTAACCGTCTCCCAAGAAAGAGGCTGTGCTTTTAGAAATCTGTGCTTGAAGAGGTTTTATTGGCCTCTCAACTGTCATGTTTTCATCATCAAGTGAGTGCTACCTTTAATGGTAATAGTGGCTGTTCACCAAAGCAGCTAGGTAACAAGAAGAAGCCACAATGGAAAACATTGTTCACTTCAATTTTCTACTCAAGGTTTTACCCTTTTGGTTTTGAATCTTGAATATAGTGCTCACAGAACGGCACTTGCGTCGGTCTGTTGTGAGGCATATGATTGAATTTAGGTAAATGGTTTGCGCATGTTAAGTTTTCAAATGCAGAGATAAGTTTGTGTGGAGCAACATTTACTGCGAAACCAAGATAATGAAAACACTGGATCATGAGCTCCTTGCTTGTAAAAAAAGTGGTGCTCTTAACTTCGAAATATCCAGCTTGTCATACTATATACACTGAACAAAATTATAAACGCAATACTTTTGTTTTTGCCCTTTTTCATGAGCTGAACACAAGGATGTAGACAAGGCCTATTTCTCTTAAATATTGTTCACAAATCTGTCTAAATCTGTGTTAGTGAGCACTTCTCCTTTGCCGAGATAACCCATCCACTCCCATTTAGCACTTGGCGGGTGTTAATCTGAGCCCTGCTGTCGGAAGCGGTCCATGCATAAATACGGAAAAATCACATCTTTGGTTGTGAATGTATTGCAACATGAGCTTCTTGCTGAAGGCAATTATGCAGAGGCACGCATCAATGAGTAATGCGCTCTAATTAAACATACTCCACAGTGGTGTTATAAAATGAGGCGAAGTTTACAATTGCAATTCATGTCCCGTTACACTTTCCTGGTTAAATAAACGGTACATAAAGACCAAATACATTTCTGTTACTGGTATTTGTGCCATTTACCGTCCAAAAAAACCAGACGCTAATTCGCGCTGCTCTGGTTAGATTGTGTTGGTCATCATGGAAATGATCCGGCTGTGTCTGTTCTTTCATTTGCGCGTCACCAGTAGATCACGCTCCGAACCTACCACTCCCTCCTAACTGCATTAATAAGCCAAACCTTGACAAACTTCACTCTTATGTCAAATGAAATCAATTCTGCGAGAAAGTGTGAGGAAATACCCCAATTGTGGAAAGTGACCTATAGCAGAATGCTAGGAATGACTTCTGCTTTGTCAGGAGGTTGTGGGATATTTGCTCAGTCTGTGTTGGCCTAAACCATAGAGAGAGTAGCAGATGGAGAAATCACATTTTCATCCAGCAATGGAGCTTTTCAACCTAGAGCTTAGAAGAGTCTGACCCACATTCAACACCAACAAAATCACTCTGACCATATGTACGATGTTGCAGAATTCATTATAATGTATTAAAGTCACGGAAGGGAAATAGTGATGGATCTTTTCTTCTGTGTTGTGACGTACATTCGAGGGTAACAGGTTATCGGGAAAGAAAGTAGGGTGGTGACTTGATTCGATCCATCGGTTTTTGATTTAGATTGGATTTTGATCAGGTTTATGCGGACTAAAGGATTGGAGAAGTTTGGGATAGGTCACCAAAAGAGGTCTGTAATTTTACTGGAAGATCCAGTTCTGATATTTTGAATTTCAACATTACAAGGTCAAATTAAAGTTGGCATGTAATGTTGTGATTTGATCTTTTCTTACCTAATGTGAGGTATAACCGAGTGAAGTGGCTTCTCGAATGTTGGGATGGGATTTGATTTTGTCTATCGGTAATTGATTGAATAGTTGCGATTTGCTATTGCTGTGATGTCATGTGAGTGACAGGTTGATCCCGACATACTGCAGTAAACACAGCAATTGAGATGAGATGACGCTGTGAGATGGAGGCGAAACTACTGAAAAATAATCATTTACAGATCAATCATTTATAATAAATACTGTCAATATGGTGAATTTCCATTTCATGCCAGCTTTAAATGATGACAATGAACGATCCGAGCGCATCGGTTTAGTCTCAATGCCTTGTGTTTCTGGGAGTCTTGCATCTACAATCATTCACTCTCCTCTCTTCATAAACCTTGAGCTCGGCTGATGAAATGCAGCATGACATTGCTTCAGGCTCAGGAATCATATTGTAGACATACAAACTCTCCTCATAGATGTGGTGCGTGCTTTTATGGAGATGTCAGTGGAAGTGTGGTGTGCCCTACAGTGGTGTCCAAATGTCCATGTTTGAAAATACAACCTTTTTTTTCCCCATTAAATTAATTAGTTGAGAGATATGCATATTCTAAAGTGATTTTTTCTTCACTATTGTGAAACTATTATATTAAGTTTAAATTAGATACTGACTCCCAGATTTTCTATGCAGATTACTAAACTCCACTATGTATGGGGTTATTTTCCATAGGTAATCCGCTTGTTAAGTCTGAAGTCACGCGTCACTTGTTTCAGGGTTCAAACGGTCAATCACATGTCAAATAACAAACTATGCAAATACATTCACAAAGTGCTGTAACAATACAGAAAAATCATGATCCTAAACTGTATCTCCTTACCAAAATCTAAGCTGGCCAGATGATGATTTAAGCTTTTCTGAAATGTTAAATCATTGTTTAGGACATTTAAGTGTGTAAATAATGTATTTATTTTTTCAGTTTCATTTTAATTTGAGTTAAAATTTGAGGTTTAGAATCAATCTGCCTTGTGTTATTGTGAGCACTGCGCAGGTTTTCTTCATTTTAGTTGAACAAATCCAAAAACGTTTTTTTTTTTTTAATTCTTTTTAATTTGTTTATCTCCATAACGAACTCTCAGTTGGCCAGAGAGTGATTAATCTTTTCTGAATCATTAAAATGTTGGTGTCTGGGATATGCCTGGAGACTCTAGTGTACACCATGCGGTTGTTGAAAGCTTACTTTAACCCTTAAATGCATGAATGTTTTGCCAATCATAATTGCATTTTCAGATCTTTAGCAACCTGGATCGATATCTAACACGGGTGGGTCTGCTGCAATAGTATAAAACTCTCCTGATGTTTTAATAATAACAAAACTCTAATATCTTTTGTAATGTGGAAGTTAAATGTTCTGTCATCTGGCTCATATTTGATTGCGTTCAGAACTTGTTCTGCAGTAAATCACCATTTCAAGTTTTGCTGATGATACTTCCTATTCTTTTGTTTTCTGCCTGTGGTAATTATTAGTTAAAGGAAGCTTGGAGCCAGAAACGGTATTCAATACTTCATCATGAGTTAACAAGCGGATACCACTGAGTTTGAATGTGGATAGATACTTGTTTGAAAATTGGTATTGGAAAGTCTAGCATGGTTGCATAGTTTTGTAAAGTGGGAAACAAGTCATAATTACTGGTTAGGAAAAAGCTTAGAATTCAAACACAATTAACAATCATTTAATAGCTGTTAATGCCTTTCTGACTTTATAAAAATCACAGACAGGTTCTCGTAAATCATAGACTTCTGCAATCAATTGGTGGTTTTCAAACATTGATCTGCGTTTATACATCGAAACAAAATGGCTCAACAATTTGACAGGCAAATATCCATTTTGTAATGTCATGACAGTTGTTATGTGGATACTTTCTTACAAATAGACAAGATATTTAAATGCAGAAATGCTCACATTGTCCCTCTTGGTGTGTTTGGCACTTTATACACAATCCGATGGGAGTCGCTATAGAGTCCTTACAGACTCTATTCATCCAGGCATACATTCAGCACGTTGCAAAAGTTTTTTTTTTTTTTTTTTAATCCCTCTGAGAATGAATTGTTCTGGATCCCAAGCGAGTCTTTCATACCTGTGTATTATGCATGATGTGTTTGATATTTTGGGATGAATGTTCCCTCTGTGGAAATGGTTCTTTACTTATTGCGTTGTTCCTGAAACACTGTCGTTGTCACAGATGTGAAGTGCTCTGGATCAGTGTGCCTCCAATTTTATTCTAGAACTTTAGTTTTCTATACATCAGCGACCTGGGCTCAAGATTGCAATATAACTCATCATGATACATAACTGGGAACAATATGAGGTATGATGGAACAGATAAAAGTGCTCTCTTTGGTATTGGTAACAAGAAAAAAAAGTGTTCTTAGCAAGAAAAACGCCTATTGTTACACTCAAATATAATATATAATTCATGACACGTCAATTCTTTCAGTAGTATGCAATATGGCTACATTTTTTTCCTTCAGAGTTTGTATGACAGACATATAACACAAAGGAAATACTGCTTAATGCCTTGTGCAATATCAGCGTAGTCAAAACTTGTTCTTCATTATGACAGTTTCAATGATAACAATTGACTAGTTCAAATGAAACATTAACAGGAAGAAACTCTTCATTTTAAACAGTTAGACAATAAAAGGATATATAAAATAAATGGAAAAGGCAGGGCTGCAAATACTTAATTTATTAAATATGTAGATATTCCACATCTTGCCTAATGTGCAAATTAAGTTGAAAAAAGCATGCTTCACACGTTGTGCAAAAATGGTTTCAAATACTATACAAAAGTTACAATATATTGTGCAGATTTTATTTCATTTTGGAAAGCAGCAGGACAGTTAAAGTAAATTTGAAACCATAAATTGGTGTTTTGGTCTTTTTAGTACATCTAAACTTTCAAAAGTTTGGGCTTGGAAAGGATTTTTGTTTTTTGAAAGTTTCTTATGCTCACCAAGGCTCCATTTATTTGATCAAAACGTGAAAACTGTTAATATAAAACGGTAATATTTTGAAATGATTACTATTTAAAATAGGTTTTCTTTTTTAAATATATTTAAAATTGAATTTATTCCAGTTTTTAGCAGCCAATAAACATTAAATAACTTGCTGACCCCAGTATTGGGAATGGTAGTGCATATTTGCTTATGTGTTAAAGGTGACTAAATTAATTCTTAGCAGATATACACAGTAATATACCAGTCTTACTCTTCCAAGACCGTATAGAACCATTTTCTGTTGGGCACTTTTGTTTTTATTTTGTATCTTGCAATAAAAGAGAATAATTTAGATTGGGTTGTTTGTAAAAAAAAATCAATAATAAATTGTATTCATTGATGCAGCTGTAAAAAGAGGCATAGGAAAAGAAAACCTGTGGAGAGTGAAGTTGATGGAGAAGGATGTAAAAGGCCAAGACCAAGAAAACCAGTGGTGGGCGTTACATTCAGTAAAACAAGGCAGGGTTGACGATCATCCGTTTGGGATGTCTCCGGTTAGGGGGAGACCTCTGGGGGGTTGGTTCTCTCTGTGGCAGGAGTGCTGCAGTTGTGGATGGCGGTGCAGGCGACGGTGTTACTGTAGACTCTACGGTTGAGCTGGATGACCGTGGTCTTGGAGGGCATGGATGTGTGACCATTCTGCATCAAACTGCTCTGACAGCAGAACAAGATGCGGAAACACCTGTAGAACTTTAGACAAAGAGGGAGACTTTAGACCTGATAAACATGGCCAACGGTCTCATGTAAAGGCTTTTCAAACGGAATATGGATGGATTTTTGGCCAGAAAAGGTTTAAAAAGGAAACAATTTTATTGCAGTGCATGTTGTCAATAGAGCAGTGGTGCATTTTTTTACATATTTTATTTTATTTATATATATATATATATATATATATATAAAAAGGGGTAATTGCAACTTTTATCTCACAATTCTGACTTTATAACTCACAATTTTAAAGGATTAGTTCACTTTTAAAAAACTTTTGCTGATAAATTACTCACCCACATGTCATCCAAGATGTTCATGTCTTTCTTTCTTCAGTCGAAAAGAAATTAAGGTTTTTGATGAAAACATTCCAGGATTTTTCTCCATATAATGGACTTCCATTGGGACCCAAACAGTTCATGGTCCAAAAGACAGTTTCAGTGCAGCTTCAAAGGGCTTTAAACGATATCAGACGATGAATAAGGGTCTTATCTAGCGAAACGATCGGTCATTTCAAAAATAAATAAAAAAAGTTTACGTTTTATAAGCACAAATGCTCGCCTTGCTCTTTCTGTGATGACTCTGTTCTGTGAGACCATTTCAACATAATTGCGTATTACGTGACGTCACAGATGCGCATCAAAGAGCAAGGCGAGCATTTGTGCTTCTAAAACTTAAACTTTTTAATTTATTTTTGAACTGCTAGATAAGACCCTTATTCATCGTCTGGTATCGTTTAAAGCCCTTTGAAGCTGCACTGAAACTGTCATTTAGACATTGAACTGTTTGGGTCCCATTGAAGTCCATTATATGGAGAAAAATCCTGGAATGTTTTCATCAAAAAACTTAATTTATTTTCGACTGAAGAAAGAAAGACATGGACATATTGGATGACATGCAGGTGAGTAAATTATCAGCAAACGTTTTTTTTCTTTAAAGAGAATTGTGTGATATAAACTTAAAGGATTAGTTCAAAGACAAGTCCGAATTGCGAGGTGTAAAGTCTTGAATTCTAAAGAATTGTGGGATAAAATTTTGCAACTACATTTCATTTTTATTCTGTGGTGGAAACGAGCTTCCAGCTTCCAAATGCTTTGTGACTGACACAGTTTGAGTTTGTGAATTAGTGATTGACCGATATGGATTTTCCCAAGTGTCTAAGAGTAATTCGTAATCAGACCACATGTTCGCTCTGATATTGCAGTTTATTTTCCAGAAAATTTGATCAAACAAGTTGCACCATCAAAATTTGCATTGCTGAGAGAAAAAAAAAGTCTTGCATTTGTGTATAAGGCACATTTTATTATTACATTCAGTAATGCTGTAAAATACCGGTAAATAAAAAAAATTATTTTAATATAAACATATTATGAACACTACACGTGTACTTGTTTTTTAATTCCCATCATTCCACAACAAATCCTTTAAATTGAACTGTATCCAGAACCGAACAGGAATGAAAAATATATTAAGTAGCCTATAAAACATCAATAAAATGATAGTAGCATTCATTATAAACGTGTTTTAGAAAACTACCAGTGTGTGAGAGATGTGCTAGAAACTTGAATGAATTACGCATGTTTTGCATGCTTGACTTTAATAGCATTACATAAGTCACTTTGGCATTAAAGTCGCAGCTTGTTTCAGATGATAAACTGTTTTTCTCAACCCTAAGCTCGTGTGCGTGTGCTGCTTTGTTAATATTAGTTGTGTGTGTGTTTCAGGCATCCTACTGATGATGTCCTTATGTGAAGAGGTCCACGTGTACGAATACATTCCTTCGCTACGGAAGACGGATCTGTGCCACTACCACGAACGCTACTTTGACGCCGCCTGCACTTTGGGTGCGTATCACCCCCTGCTCTACGAGAAGATGCTCATCCAGCGCATGAACGTCGGCTCAGAGGATGACCTCAAACGGAAAGGCAAGGTCACGCTCCCCGGTTTCAAGAACGTTCACTGTGAGCCCTGAACAAAACGACGCAATAACAGACTTTGTAAAGCAGAAGAGCTCTGCAGAACGCCGCAGGATCACGCCGAGCCAGCTTTAAAATGGACCGCGTTATGTAGACCATTTCTGCGGGGCAACCTTCTGCTGTCGTTCAACTCAAAAATGCATTTCCTGAGCCTACGCTTAAATAAAAGATGCGAGAACAGCAATAGACGTGTCGTGAGACAAGGTTTTTTGTTTAAGATCTGTGGATTTTCTTGGTGTTGAAAGCCATTTAAAAAAAAGTTTTTTTTAAATGATTTGTAATTGAAACTGTTTTTCACTGGTTTGGAGGTATTAGCAGTCATAGACACTGAAAGCTACACTGTCGAAAGCAAGCATTCACTAAGGCTAGATTTTAAAAACTGAGCTTTATCAATCTGTCCCTAGTTTGTTTTTATCTAACATACTGACAGATTTAAAGCTTCTCGCCATAACGTGATTGTTTTTCTTTTGTAAATAGGTGTTTTCTGATGTAATATACATTGTGCCACATTCACAAGCCTCTTTGAGAATGTTTTGCTCTTCCCGAACGTGTGGCAAGTGAATCAATAGTTTTTAGAGTACTTTACAGACATTTACCTGTTGTTGTACAAATCGACTGAAGGAGTTTTTGAATGTAACCGTGGTTCATTTTAAATCTCTTCTAGTGGTTTTATACTTTGAAAAACTGTCAAGACAGGTGGTTTACAGAAACTTAAAAAAGAAATGGACTCAACGCAGCTCTGTAAATCTAATCTGGGACTTTAAGGCTGCTGGCAATATAACAAGTGTGGTGGTGATATTAATTGTTAAGGTTGTTAATGTCTTGTAGCCCCTAAAATCAGGAGACTCCCACCGGAGTCTTCTTTAAAAGCGAATGACTTACCAGAGCATCTTTGCGTTGTCTTCTCTTACATGTACAGTTGTTGATTTGAAGCAATTCACTTTGTGGTGCGACTTTTCTACAGAAGGTAAAACTTGAAGGTTTGTAATTTACTCGTGTGCATTGTTTTCAATGTGTGCCATTGGAATTAAAACAGAACTGGTTTTTCTGTAGATCCGGTGAGGAGAGCTAACGTCTGTTTTAATCGCTGTTGTATATTGTAGAAGTAAACTAGTAATTGGTGATTTCACTCAGGAGCTCACGATACTCTCACCAGGGTGAAATACTTCATCTTCCTTCTAGTCTTATGGTAGGCTGAGGTTGTAAAGCAAATATTTGACCTTTACTCTGTCCTGTTTCCCCATGTTGGGGGATTGTAGATTTAGAGATACTGAAGAGTGACTTTTTTTTTTAACTGTTGAATACTAAAATAGGTTTGGCTGTAAAATTCCATGACAGGTTTAGAGCCTGTGATCCTGCAGTCTATTATCATCTCTATACGAGTCATTTTTGGAGCCGGCCATGGTTGTCGGGCATGTGTGACATCACACTCACCTCCAGTCTGTGACGGACAGATAATTAAATGTGTTTTTTGGGGGCCTTTTCGCCACTTTTTATTATAAGAGTAGTGGAGAGGACAGGAAATGAATGGCAGGAGTTTCGTTTCAAAGTTTGGGGTCAGTCAGAAGTCGGAATTTACTTGATAAAAAAAAAAAATACTGTAAAAGCAGTAATATTGTGAAATATTTGTACAATTTTTTAAAAAAAACTTTAGTTTGAAAAGGTTTTTTTGCAGCAATTCTTATCAATGTTGAAATCAGTTCTGGTTTTTGTGGAAACCAAGATATTGTTTTTCATGATTCCATGAAATAGCATTTATTTGAAATAAAAAATATTTTACGGTCACTTTTGATCAATTTTGAGGGCAGGTTCACAGAGAACCCGTTTTTGCGGTGGAAATGGAGGGACGCAAGATTTAGGGATGTTTTTTTTTTTTCTTCTTTTGTTAAATTGAACTTTTCATTTTTAGAATGGAGACGCTGCAAAAGACGCGAGTGCAGCGGTCCAACTAGCGCGTTTCACATCGAAAAACAATGAAAAAGTAGCACAGTGGAATAGATACTTTTTTTTTTTTTTTTTTTTTTTTTTACACTGACCCCAAACTTTTGGAGAATTATATCCGTTAACCGTTTTGCAAAGGCTCTCCCAGATCATTTTTTTTTATTCTACATGATGGCCAAATGGTCATGTGACCTTATAGAGGGACTAAAACTCTGCTTCTACTTTTCTCTTTAGTCTTTAAGCATTCTTCGATCAGAGGCAGAGTCGAATGTCCTTCCTCTGTGAATGTCTTTTCCTAAGCCTTTAACAAGGTTTTTTAGTGGCATAAACTCTGTCCGTCTCTCGCCGAGAAGAGACCATGTGACTGGAGATATGGCCGTTTTAAGAGTATTATTTGAAGTGTTTTCTGTAAATTGTTTGGTTTTTCATGTCATGGGGTGATATGACTACTTTCGGGGAGGGAGGGGTCGGGGTGTACAATACGGTGCACAGAGCATGTGACAAAGCGGGGCTTGTTAGTATTCATGGTCAATACCTTAATGTTAGGATTTAGACTGTAATGGGAAATATGGGTCTCTAGGTTTAGCTCTGTTTTGAGCTTATGATCTTTTATTACAGAAAAGAGGAAATGCAGGTGATTTGACTGGCGAACTTCAATGTTGTCTCATAGATGTGCACAGTACGATTCTGAGGATAATGTGCGGTTTACCTGAGTTTGTGTGTAAGAACGTTTGAATGGTACTTTATCTGTGGTGCTGTGTATATGTGCCAACTTTCCTTAATTTAATTGATTTTCTTTCTTCTGTACCTGTTCTTTCTGTATCGTACTTTCTATCTGTTTTATTTCTTTCTGTAATTCTACACCACACAGCCTTTTATTTAATTTTTCTTTCCTGCTACTATATGTTATATCTGTGAAAGTATTGATATTTAGACTGTAAATATCTGCACTTGTCCATTACAGGCCAGTTCACTTTCAAAAGCCATAGGATGTTTTATAATGTTTATTTCTACATATGTTAATAGACATTTGTCATTGAGCTAATTTTTAAACCACTACATGATTGTGTTATTTTGACTATTAATTCTACAATAAAAGCTTGACCTTTACTTGACCCAGCAACATATTGTGTGTGCTACTTGTGAATTTATTATCCCTCTTCTGGTTGTTTTTGTAAATCTATCCAGATTTGACAGAAAAAAATATTTATTTGTACCGTAATATATCAGAATTGTTTTCTTCTTTCAATTATCTGCTAAAGCAAAGGTTCTCAAATAGGATTATTTGAGTATTTGAAATAATAAATTATTAGTAATCTATTAAAATGTATTATAATTGAAATATAGGGGGTGCCGAAACTCTTTTCACCTTGAATATCTGATTTTATTAAAAAATATTCAGGTCTTGAAACTCCAGGAAGCACAAAATGTATCATGGTTAATTCATTTAATATATGAATACTCGTTTCTTTTAAAGTCACCATGAAATCAAAATTGACAATTCTTATTTTTTATGGAGTATTGCAGTTTTTATGTAGTGCGATTTATCCGTGTTCTTCATCATCGTAATTAAATTCATGTACCCTCGTAATCTTTAATCAAAATATTTTCTCTTCTCTGATGAGACGTTTACTGTTCCTCAATTGACATCACAGCAATGGCAAACCACAACCAGCCATTCAATTTCAGATGGACAAAGTCAAGTCCTGCCCACATTCGTTCTAGTTCGAGAAGCTGCTTCACTTGGATATACCTCACAAAGATAAAAATTGCAACTTCCATTTAATGCAAATTGAAAAAAAAGTTTGAAAACAAGCAGCTTTCTCATATTTACAGCAAAAAATGTGGGGAAAAAAAGAAAAGTTTTTTACATGCATTAAATCCCTAGTAGTACTCTGAATGAAATGTATATGATTTAGTTTGTGCTCTTACCTGTTTGTTCATCAGGATGTATATTAGCGGGTTGATGACTGTGCTGCTCTTGGCAAGGAGAGAGGGAACCACGCTGGCCACGGGTGAGATGATTCCTGGTTGGCCAAATGTAGCCATCATGGCCACGACACCATATGGCATCCAGCACAAAAGATAACACACCACGGTGGTGATAACCATGAACAAAACATGGTATTCACGTTTTCGCGCTGCTGTCTTGCGTATCTTTCCTACCTGAGAAAGAGACAGACACAGGGACACTTATATGTGAGGTTTATAAGGCACACTATTGGAGCTTTTCCACTGCATGGTAAGGTACGGCTCGCTTTAAATGGTACCACCTTTGTTGAAGGTCTTACTGGCTCTACGGTTCCAAGCGTACCGTACCGATACTAAAATGTGATGTGAAAACACACTGCAGATCACTGATTGGTCAGACAGAATCGTCACTACCAGCGTCATTTGTATTTGTGAGACATCAAACCAGCTAGATTTAAATAGCCAGTAACAGCCACTGCTGTAGCACCTGTTTTAAAACTACTTGCTTGAAGAAAAAAAAAAGAAAAAAAACGTCCAAAAAAAAGAAATGGCTGAATCGTGGTCAGTGGACGAAGTGTAGACGTTCCTCTCGTTGTTTGCCAAGGAGCAGATACTGAGCAGAACTGTAACGATCAGTCTATAATCCCACCCACTTTGAAGCGGTACTAACTGCAGTGGAAAAGCAAACCGAGCTAAAGCCAACCGAGCCTTGCCGAGCCGAGTCGTACAACGCACTGAAAAACTAAGCGAAGCGAGCCGAACCATGCAGTAGAAAAGCGCCATATGTACGATTTTTGGATCAAAATTTTCAAAAACCACTAGAACAATATAATATATTTTGATTATATGTGTACTTACATTTATCCCAAATGTTTCTAAGAATGTTTAAATCCAGAGAAATAAGCAGTTTTAACCAGGATACGGACCATCTCCTATCAATGACATCAGTTACCCTCAATTTACGGTTTTATTTTGTAGGAACCATGGAAACACCAAAGATGCTTTAATATATTATGCATTTTATTGCAGGTGAGCAACTGTTTGGATATATTCAGCGACAGAAAACTAATAATTGTTATACAGCCCAACACAGTTAGTTTTTCTTTGTTTAAATGTTGTTTTCTTAATTTAAAGCAAGTACCATATTTACCATGTTTAATATCGATCTAGCTCACTGCAGTGTGTAACAAGTGTCTCATATAGCCGCCGAGCGAACACAGAGTAGCATTATCACACTCAAATGTATCTAATATGATAAAACAGCACTGTTACCCCACATACGCATTAGAAGAAGCGGAAGCAGCATCTGCAGTATAATACAAGCTCCGCAACGGCTTTCGCAACGTTAATAAATCTTTAACACATTACCGGTCATCCATGAATATGATTTCTGCCCAAAAAAGCTACGCCTTTGTTTTGAATAAATGACCTCTTGTGGCAAAAAATTACATAGTGTGCATAGTGGTTACTTGGACATTAAAATTCATCAGCCGAACCGGATGATGTGTGCCTTGTTTTACTCATAGTTCTAACGTCACGACTGCAGCACTCTATTATTTTCCAGTAAATGCACAGCTAAAATTCCCGGTCTTTGTCCCTATTGCAGCTCCATATCATTTTCGGCAAATTATTTCAGTTATTTCAAAGGCCAAAGAAATTAGCTTTACACTTGTTGAATGTTCTATTATATCAGTAAATGGATTGTGGATGTCATTTCATGGTGAATTTAAAGAGAAGTTTGTGAATTATATTGTGAATATGTACTTGCAAAGGAGGTAAATACCATTGATATTTTATTTGTATGGCCGTAGCTAGGCCGTAGCTAGGGATGGGACGTTTACCGGTTTCACGATAAACCACGATAAAATGTCCTGGCGGTTAGTAATATCGTTTAAAATTTAATTATCATAAAAACCGTGTTTGATTATCGTGATTTTGAAAACTCGCGGTAAATCCTGTCCAGCCAGAATCAGTCTGACGCAGGCGCGCGCATGCAATGCCGTTTTTTGCGCGAGAAGACATGGCGGAAGGCAGTGACAGCGCACGGGAGCTTTTTCAGCCATCCAAGAGGACAAAATCGGAGGTATGGTGGTATTTTGGCTATTACAAAAGTCCTGAGGGCAATTTAATCGAGGATGGGCACCCTGTCTGCAAATCTTGCAAGAGGAAAGTCGCTGCAAAAGGGGAAACACTTCAAATCTGCGTCATCTAGCTAGTCATATCTAACGTTACGTGACAACCACCCACTGAGTTAACTTTTACCTTAATACCACAACTAACTTGGGCAAATAATTAGACAAAAAATATTGATTGGAGATGAATTATTTCATTATCTCGCTTGTAATTATTGCAAAGCTTCCGCGAAGAGGAAAAGTTTTACAGCAAGTGGATTTGAGCCAAGACGAACGAACATATTCAAACTATTAAGGGTGACATTTAAGGGATAATGTATTCTATTCATTCATAGTAAACTTATTACACAGTTTTATTTTTTATTTTTACCACAGAAATAATTTCAGGGACATGAAATATTGAATTGTGATTAACTTAATGTTTTTAAATCTTACCGGTTTATAAATCCATTAGGCCTATACAAGTTACAGTGTCCAAATCAATCGCAAAGAAAATGAGATCACTAACGTTACAACAATATTCTAGAAGTATTAATACTAAATTACTCTGAAATGTGTATGTCTTGCGTTTCAGTTTTGATTGTATTGAAAATTAATTCAATGAAACCAGAGATCGCGTCTGCGGTGACCCGATACATGGATGTGCGCTGTGTTATAATGCATTGCTATTGACAACAGTCATTATAAGTATTCCAGTAGTTTAGTCACCCTGACCCAACCAACATATTTTGCTCATTTAAAGTGTGTGTGTGTGTGTGTGTGTGTGTGTGTGTGTGTGTGTGTGTGTGTGTGTGTGTGTGTGTGTGTGTGTGTGTGTGTGTGTGTGTGTGGTGTGTGTGAGAGAGAGAGAAAGTGATTTATTATTTATTAATATTAATAATTATAATATTCAGTCATACACACATCCATAAGTGAGTGAATATTATTATCATTATTAATGATAGGGTTTAATGATGGGTTCATTAAAACCTGCACTAGGAAAACTTATACCTCTCACTCTCAGGGCTCCATGTTAATGCTTTATGTTTATGCTTAAAAAAGTGCATATAGCTGCTAATTTTATTTTTTGTTTGTTGATTTTAAAATGTTTAACTTGTTGAAATGTTTTCAGTGTGAGCATCAGTTTTTTTGAACATTTCCATCTCATTTGAACAAAACCGTGATAATATTGATAATCGTGATAACTTTGGTCACTATAATCGTGATATGAAATTTTCATACCGTCCCATCCCTAGCCGTAGCATTATTGCATTTTCATCCATTCGAAATGTTATGATGGCCAACTTACAATAACTGAGAAACAATAACCTTACTGTAAATTTATGAAGACTGAGCTTCTCACCCTTCCTGCCAATCCATCTCTACAGCACGACTTCACTATCCAGCTAGATTCATCCTCAATCACCCCATCAAGGTCGGTCAGAAATCTTGGAGTAAAATTTGATGGCCCGCTGACCTTCACAGACCACATTACAAAAACAGCTCGATCATGCAGGTTTGCACTGCACAACATCAGGAAGATCAGGCCTTTGCTAACTGAGCATGTAACACAACTTCTCGTCCAGTCCCTGGTTATTTCTAGGCTTGATTACTTGATTACTTCTCTTCTGGCTGGACTTCCATCATGTGCAACTAAACCTCTACAGATGATCCAGAATGCTGCAGCCCGTCTTGTCTTCAACGAGCCCAAAAGGATAACGTCACTTCTCTCCTCATCTCTCTGCACTGGCTACCACTCGCTGCTCGCATCAAGTTCAAGGCATTGATGCTTGCTTACAGATCAACCACAGGCTCAGGCTCCTACTTTCACTTGCTCCTACAAGTCTACATCCCTACCAGAAGCCTACGATTGGCCAATGAGTGATGGCTCGTGGTACCATTTCAGACAACATTCTCATTCTCGGTTTCATGCTGGTGGAATGATCTCCCCACCCTCGTCCGCAATGCAGAATCCCTGACAACATTCAAAAGACAAATGAAAACTCGTCTCTTCCTGAGCACTGATATCATTATAATCATGTTACACTGTGGGTGTGGGTGAAAGTAAGTGCTTATTTGTTTTCGACACTGTCCTTCACGAGGACCCTTCATGAAATGAGCTGTGGTCCTTACCAATGCTCAAAGTGCACTCTGAAGCCTGAAAATTCCTGTGTAAGACACAGCATTCAATCCAAATTGAAAATTTAACATCCCTTTCAGAAAGGACAAAACAACAGTCTGTAATTACTGCATCTGAGTTCTCTGTGCATTATGTAGAATTGCAACTCGTAAACTCATGATTAACAAAGTATGGTTGCAGAATTATTAAAATAATACTAATATCACTTCTGGGATTTATTTTCAGTTCCCCATCTGTCAGTCACTTCGACGTTGTGTCGAGACTGACACTTGGGGTTGCACTTGAGAGCCAACATCTCTGTAATTTTAGAAAAGGACAATGAGAACTGGCGAGTGGAATTTGCATGGCAGCCCTTCCCCTGGACATACGGGTATAAAAGGAGGCTGGTGTGCTCCACTCATTCAGCTTTGTTCTTAGGGCATGTAGATGTGTCTCTTGTTGAAGCAAATCTATGAATCCAATCATCTCTCCAGTGCTGCCGGATCCTGTAGCACATTTCAGCAGTCTCTTTTCATACAACGCACAGATAAATGCAGGGAGTTCTCCTGGGTGTTTCGGCGGCAGATAAGAGGCAATTTTCTTCTTAAAGAGCTGCACGGAGGATTGCATATTTTTAAAGATGCATTTCTGTCCTTGCCCTTCTGTCCAGGGCATGTAAGTTGACCTCATCTCTGGTGCTGAGGGTTCACAATGCCGTTGGTCAGCCCGCCTCTGCCTTGCATGTGATGGCCATCTTGCAAAAACGTAGGCCAGTAAGAGCTTTGCATGTAAACCTCACTCCCCTGATCTCAAGAGGAGCAGTAGTGAGTGACGCTAGAGGCTGTCTGCTGCGTTTGATACTGTTGATCATCGTATCCTCCTTCACAGACTTCAGCACTATATTGGTCTCTCCGACACTTCCCTACAATGGTTTCGCTCCTATCTTACAGATAGGACTGAGTGTGTAGCCTTGGGGGAGGCAAAATCCTCACCTCACATTGTCACCTGTGGGGTCCCCCAGGGTTCCGTACTCGGTCCAACCCTTTTTACTATTTACACGCTTCCCCTTGGTCGTGTCGTCAGCAGGCATGGAATTCACTACCATTGCTATGCTGACGACACACAACTTTATCTTCATATCACTCCCTCCGGTTCCCCCTCTGTCCCTCATTTCCTGCCTCACCTCCTGCCTGGAGGAGATCGGGGCATGATGATGGCTCTATCAAACAGAAGCCATCCAAATTGGAACGCCTCACCAATTACGTTCGTCACCTATCACACTTGTTTCTTTTCTTGGCAATACTATGTCCCTCTCTCCCTCCGTTACTAACCTTGGGGTCAAGTTTGACCCAAAACTTTTCTTTTTGACAATCATGTCACCTCAATTTGTAAAACCTTGTTTTTTCACCTCCGTAATATTTCCAAACTGCGTTCCTTTCTTCCTTCCCAGCTGCAGAGAAGCTCATCCATGCCTTTGTCTCCTCCAGGCTGGATTACTGTAACGAACTCCTGTGGGGAATCCCTGGTAGGAGCCTACAAAAGCTCCAGTTTGTGCAGAATAGTGCTGCCAGGGTCCTAATGAGGGTGCGGAAACACTGAGCACATCACCCCTATCCTAAAATCCCTTCACTGGCTCCCTGTTTATTTCCGCATAGAATATAAGATCTCTTGCACACTCACTACTGTCTGCGTGGTGCGGCCCCCACCATACCTCACTGATCTCATTTCCCTACACACCTCCACCCGGACCAGAGCAGGCAAACGGCATCTCCTGGTTACACCTAGGACACGGCTTAAGACTATGGGCGACAGGGCTTTTAAAGCATCCGCCCTCGTCTATGGAATGCCCTTCCAGAACAACTCAGAGCTCCCAAGACTACGGATTTTTTTAAAAAGAGCTGAAACTTATCTTTTTAGAAAAGCGATATTTTTAAGTATTTTAATGTATTTTTAAGTGTCTGCGTATTGGTTTTTATTTTATGTTTTGTTTTGTTTCTATTTTATTTATTTTTTATTTTTTTGTAAGCACTATGAGATTTGATGTCAAATGTATAGTGCATTATAAATAAAATTCATCATCATCATATCATCTGTCCTCTCTTATCATCCCTTGTTAGCGACACACGGGCCTTCACGGCGGAGACCCCGGTTCGAATCCTGTTCGAAGCGGCTCGAGTAGGACCGGTTTCAAAAGTTTTTCAGGCCACAGCACTTGAAGATCTGCATGATGTATAGAAATGATGCTGGAATTCCAGATTCTTGGTCCAGGAGCATCACCTGTGGCTCAACGTTGCAGAGATGTGAGATGAAGAAGAATGTCAGGAAGACAAGGACTTTGCACAGCAGTTCTCTACATTAAAAATGCAAATGTAGGCAATCAAGCACAAGCACAGACCTTTATCTCTGTGGCCAGGACCTCTGCTTTTTCGTCTATATTCATCCACTGTCACACTCTACGCCATCTTATCTGGTTTGCTAAGAGGCTAACCAGTCAAAGCTCTACTCCTCGCTATAAACTTTCTCTTTTGTTCACACACACCTACAGAACTCCCATGATTGACAACTGTAGTCACGCTTGCTTTGTGTAATTGTGCAGCTGGGACAAAGTCTATTTGTTCCATGTGATTGTCTCCTTTACCAAGAGACATTAAACTCTTCACCAGTTATCGATCTCTGCTGTCCGAGATAGAGTGAAGAAAAGAGAGAAGGTGCAGAAACTAAATGAGGCTGAATGGATCAACCATGTTCCACAGAGAGTCACAACTGAAGGATATATACTAATATAGAATTAAATTGACCAAAAACAGGAAATTTATGCATTAAAAAACTTTTTTCATCAAAAAAAAAAATCTGCATCGTTTGTGATCCCTTAACTTGGATCATTTCGCTTCAAATAAATAATGGAAAATGGACTTGAACCTTTCAGAGTGAAGAGTTCTTTTTGAAGTGGGGGGAATCACATTAAATAACACATTTTTGCTCAAAAAGCCAATTTTTCATGACCTTTTCTTTCTTCCTTCATTTTGTGCAATTCCTTATTTCATGTTGTTTATCTTTCAATAAATACTGAAATAATTGGATGTCATAAACATGCAAAATAACTTTTGCACAGTACTGTATATATACATGGAGAAAATATAGATCACAGATGATTTTTTGTTTTCACTTCAGCTGAAGTATCATTTTCTATTATGGTTTTTGTCAAGAACGAATATATACATAATAAAACCTAAGGTTATTAGATGAGGGAACGAGTATTGCGTAAGCTAGCTTACGCTACGGGAAAGATTCCATCTTTCTGAAAAATTGAAGCCAAAAAATTATCCTATAATTTGTATCCATTGTCAACGCAGTTCAGCTGCAGCAGACCATGAGAAGGCTAGCTAGCCGCTCATTGGTTCGCTCACGGAGAACTGCTTAAGCCTATGAGGGAGCGCGGATGAACCCGCGACCAATGAGAGTCTGACTCGCTCTCCCTACGTCACCGCCCCCGAAGCGGGCGTGGACGAGGCTATAAATACCCGAATAGGCTGAATAAATCTGGTTTTTTCAATTCTGAAGCGAACATCGCCAGTAGCACAAGCACGGCCAGGAACGCAATACTCGTTCCCTCATCTAGAGAGAACCGAGGTTACGTTAGGTAACCGATTCGTTCTCTTACGAGAGGTTCTCTCGTATTGCGTAAGCTAGCTTACGCTACGGGAACCCATTGTCAACGCCGTGCGTGCTAAGCATCCACTATTAGTCCCGCGGGGCATCCCGGGGAACACCGAAAGTGGGAATAAATATATGTATCAGTGACAAACGGCCAGCGGAGCGGGCCGGTGATTGTGTAGTACATAAGCACATAAAAGAGAGGGACAGAACGAACTCGGTCTGTGTGAATTAACCCCCTATAGTGCAGCTCAACCAGAAGAGCTGAAACATACTAGACTGCTAGTAGTTTAGCCTGCAAAGCGGGTACTTCCAGATTGTAAAATCTGACAAAGGTGGAGGGGGAAGCCCATCCCGCTGCCACGCAAATGTCGTGAATGGAAATCCCACTGGACCATGCCCACGATGAGGCCATGCCTCTAGTGGAATGAGCCCTGATGCCCAAAGGGCATGGCAGGTCCTTCGATGCGTATGCTGCTGCAATGGCATCAACAATCCATCTGGATAGGGACTGTTTCGAGGCGGCCAACCCTCTGGTGCGCCCGCCGAACGAAACAAAAAGCTGCTCGGATCGTCTGACCGGAGCTGTGCGAGTGACATATAATCTCAGAGCCCTGACCGGGCATAGGAGATTAGAATCCGATTCGCTATCGGAAGCAGGCAGCGCCGATAGGGATATAACTTGTGCCCTGAACGGGGTGCCAATCGCCTTGGGGACATAGCCATGCCTAGGTTTAAGAACGACTAATGAGTCATTAGGTCCAAACTCAAGACAGGACGCGCTGGTGGACAGCGCGTGTAGGTCTCCCACCCGTTTTACTGACGCGAGCGCGAGTAGAAAAACGGTCTTTAGCGACAGGTACTTTAGGTCCACGGTGTTTAACGGTTCGAATGGGGGAGCTTTCATAGCATCAAGAACTATGGAAAGGTCCCAGATCGGCACCGAAGGGGGGCGCGGGGGATTCATCCTTCTAGCTCCCCTGAGGAAGCGGACTACCAGCCCGTCTTTGCCCAGTGACTGGCCGCGTCGGGGTTCAGCAAACGCCGCGACGGCTGCCACATATACCTTGAGAGTGGACGGGGATCTGCCCTTGTCCAGCATCTCTTGGAGAAAATTTAGTAAGGAGGGAACCTTGCATAACGCGGGTCCAGACCCCTCTCTGTGCACCACTTCGAGAACACCGACCATTTTGACGCATAGAGCCTTCTGGTAGAAGCCGCTCTAGCCTGTATGATCGTGTTAATCACTCCCTCTGGCAAAGCAACGGGTAGTCGTTGATCACCCACGCGTGAAGCGCCAGCGCTCTGGGTGGGGATGCCAGATCGAGCCGCGAGCTTGAGAGAGGAGATCTGCTCTGACTGGAATGGGCCACGGCGCTGTCTGAGACAGCTGCGTGAGCTCCGGAAACCAAGTCTGACCCTCCCAGTGCGGGGCTATGAGGAGCACCGAGTGCTGCGCTTCTCTGATTCTCTGAAGCACCTGTGGTAACAGAGAGACCGGAGGGAAGGCATAAAGCGGGCGGCTGGGCCAGGTCTGGGCTAGCGCGTCCTCGCTCCTTGAGAAAAATATTGGGCAGTGGGTGTTCTCCGCCGAGGCAAAGAGGTCCACCTCTGCTCTGCGAATAGACGCCACAGTTTCTGGACTGTAAGAGGGTGCAGGGACCATTCCCCGGGGGAATGGGGTTCCTGGACAGGCTGTCTGGACCGTCGTTCAGCTGTCCCGGCACGTGCGACGCTCTGAGCGAGAGCAGGTGACACTGAGACCAAACTAGAATGCGCTCTGTCAGCCGGAAAAGATTCCTGGATCTGACTCCGCCCTGACGGTTTAGATAGGACACCACTGACATATTGTCCGAACGGATCAGCACATGATGGCCCTGAATGCGCGGGAGAAAAACCGCCTGAGCGCGTTCTCGACCGCCAACATCTCCAAACAGTTTATGTGTAGGAGGCTCTCTTGAGCTGACCAAAGGCCGAAGGCCGGTGAGCCCTCGCAGAGCGCCCCCCACCCCGTGTTGGAGGCGTCTGTCGAGATGACTATTCGGCATGAAACAGTCCCCATAGAGACGCCGCGCTGAAACCATTCTGCCACTAACCATGGCTGCAGAGCTGTAATACAGGTCTGCGTTACCTTATCAGCTGGTGGCCCGAGGTCCACGCTCGGTGAGACCACGGCTCTTCAACCAGAGCTGAAGCGGGCGCATGCGCAGTAACCCCAGCTGGAGCACCGCAGAGGCTGAGGCCATACAACCCAACGCTCTCTGAAAAGTTTTCAAAGGCGTGAGTCTGTTCATCTGAAAAGATGCGGCGAGGCGCTGCACACGGTGCGCGCGCTGCGTCGATAGACGCGCCGTCATCGTGACCGAGTCCAGCTCTATACCCAAGAAGGAGATAGTCTGACTGGGTTGTAGTACGCTCTTTGTCCAGTTGACAGAGAGGCCCAAAGCTTTCAGATGGTCGAGGAGAACTGTACGATGAGACAGTAACTCCTCCTGAGACTGTGCCAGAATCAGCCAATCGTCCAAGTAGTTCAGAATTCGCAGCCCCTGACTCCGCAGGGGGGCGAGCGCCGTATCCATGCACTTCGTGAACGTACGGGGTGCCAAGGATAGGCCGAACGGGAGGACGGTGTATTGATAAACCTGGCCTTCGAAGGCGAACCGTAAGAATGGCCTGTGAAGGGGATTTATCTGGATCTGGAAGTATGCATCCTTCAGATCTAGTGATATGAGCCAGTCCCCTGGCGCACATGCGCGAGGAGTTTTCTGATAGTGAGCATTTTGAACGGTCTCTTTATGAGAGCTTTGTTCAAAAATCTGAGGTCTAATATTGGTCTGAGACCGCCGTCTTTCTTGGGAACAAGAAAGTAACGGCCGTTAGAACCCCGACTCGCTCATAGCCAGAGGCACCCTCTCTATAGCCTTCTTGCACAACAGACTTGCTATCTCTGAACGGAGCAGTGACACTGCTTCTGGGTTCACCGTAGTTTCTAGCCGCGCTCGGAAGCGAGGGGGGCGGCGACGAAACTGTAAGCGATAGCCTAGCTTTATTGTGTTTAACACCCACTGGGAGATTCCCGGAATAGCTTTCCACGCCTTGAAGCGTGACGCTAGGGGGTGAATGGCTACATGGTCCCCATTGTCGCACTTCGCGGGCTGCGTGAGCGCGCTGATAGTGCTTATAACAGCGGGACTTACACTTGGAGAGGAGCTTAAGGGCCCTGTAACAGAGTGAGCAGAGGTGGGACGCGCACACGGGCTCGTGGGCGCGCTTATGTACTCTGGGACTCGAACGGGCTTGGCCCGTTTTATGAGAGTGGACTCTGTGTGAGACAGGGGAACTGGAATGCTTTTGTGTATGAGTGAACACAGTGTTGCGGGCACATTTCGTACACAAGAGGCTTTTATGCTCTTTTTGAGATTTCTCTGGGTCGCCGTGAAAACGGCGTTTGTGCTCATGCAAGCGGGAAGTGAGACCGGCTTGGTTATGGCAGAAAAACACTGCTGTAGTAACCGCCTGGGCGGGGGACTAACAGAGGGCAGAGCTTTGACGGCGGTCCGGCCGCAGCGGGAGAGCGCCGTCTTTTTCTTCTCAGCTGTGCTAGGCAGACTTTGGTTGCTCAGGTTTCAACGTAATTCTAGGCCGAGGCCCCCGAGAGGAGGCGGCGGTCTGTGGCGGCTGTCGGAGCGGGAACGCGGGCGGCCGCCCTGGCGTCGTTGAGCAGTCTGGTTGTGCTGAGCTGTGCGCTGGGGTGGGGCTCGTGCAGGAGGCCGATCACGTGGGCGGCCTGCAGAGGAGCTAGCGCGACGAGGCAGGAAGAGGTCCATGGCCTGCGAGGCTTTCTGTACTTCGGAGAAGCGATCAACGATACCCGTGACAGCGGATCCGAAGAGGCCGGCTGGAGAGAAGCGGGGCGTTGAGAAAGGCGGCGCGCTCGGAATCTCCCATGTCGGCGAGAGTGAGCCATAGGTGTCTCTCAGACACGCAGATGGCGGCCATGCATTTCCCCAAGGCTAGAGCAGCAGACTTTGTAGCGCGAAGGGCAAGGTCCGTGGCGCTTCTCAAATCCGCGACTGACGGGGGGTTCTTCCCGCCCTCATCCCACTCACGCAGCAAATCGCCCTGCAGGATTTGCAGCACAGACATCGAGTGAAGCGCAGACGCTGCCTGGCCGGCGGCTGAGTATGCGCGGCCGTGAAAACTTGAAGTCGCTCTGCAGGCTTTCGAGGGAAGCACAGGTGATGAGCGCCATCTAGCAGAGGGCGGGCATAAGTGTGCGGCGACCAAGTGTTCAACCGGCGGGATGGTGAGGTAGCCCTTCTCTGCGGCTCCGTCCACAACGCGGAGCGGGGTGGAAGAGTCAGAGCTAGACCTGGCAGAGAGCGGGGCATTCCAAGACTTTGAGAGCTCAGCGTGCAGCTCGGGCAGGAAGGGCGCAGCCCGTTTGGCAGCGGGAGTCGAGCGCTGGCGGAAATAGCTGCCGTCCATGCGGTTGATGGTCTGCTCGGGGGGAGGGGGACCACTCGAGACCGAGGCGCTCGACGGCCTGCGTGAGGAGGCGCATTAGTTCCTCTTCAATGCCCGCGCGAGTCCTGGAGGATTCGCGGTTCGACGAGACCTGAGAACCGGACCAATCCTCACTGTCGGAAGCGAGAAGCGAACATGAGTCCTTGATGTCCGCGGCGTCATCGGAGGCAACAGAGCGGCCACTCGGCGGCAACTGTTCGTCCGGAAGCGGCGGAGAAGGAGAGCGGGAGGCTACAGGCTCCGGCGGGATGAACGCTTCTTGCTGGGGCTCCGGCGGCCTCTGGGCGCGGCGTTTCTTCTTCCAGGGCGCAGACAGAGGTGGCTTGGGAGCGCTTTTAGCAGCCAACAGTCGAGCCCGCAGGGTCAACATAGGCATAGAATCACAGAAGTCGCAGCCGCCGTCGGCGAGGGTGACTTCAGCGTGCTCCGGTCCGAGGCAAACGGCGCAGATGACATGGCGGTCTCCAGCCTCGAGAGGAGCGCGGCAGGAGCCGCAGGAATTTCGAGACATCTTTAAAAAGACGCTCGCTCTTTTAGATACAATAGGATTTTTTATAAAGCTCTGAGTAAAAGGATACGCTCCGTCGGATGGCGCTAGCTCACAGGACGGCTGAAGGTGGCGAAGACGGCCGGCTTCCTCAGTCTCCCAAACGCTCGCTAGAAGGTGCCTTTTCAAACGACGGCGGCTTCTCTCTCAGGATCAGCAGATGCAGGTGCGTCGCTGAAGGATGAAAAAATCAGATTTATTCAGCCTATTCGGGGTATTTATAGCCTCGTCCACGCCCGCTTCGGGGGCGGTGACGTAGGGAGAGCGAGTCAGACTCTCATTGGTCGCGGGTTCATCCGCGCTCCCTCATAGGCTTAAGCAGTTCTCCGTGAGCGAACCAATGAGCGGCTAGCTAGCCTTCTCATGGTCTGCTGCAGCTGAACTGCGTTGACAATGGATACAAAATTATAGGATAATTTTTTGGCTTCAATTTCTCAGAAAGATGGAATCTTTCCCGTAGCGTAAGCTAGCTTACGCAATACGAGAGAACCTCTCGTAAGAGAACTGGGACGGTCATGGCAGAAACTTCATTTTGTGCTCCCTAACACATTTTTGTGTTGATTTTGATGTTTGTTTTGGATCGTTGTCCTGATGGAAGATCCAACCATGGCCCATTATAAGATTTCTAGCAGAAGGCGTCAGGTTTTGATTTTTTATCTGTTGATATTTGCTAGAATCCACAATGCCATGTATCTGAATAAGAAGTCCAGGACCTCCAGCAGAAAAATATGCCCACAACATTAAAGATCCAATGGTATATTAAATTGTACACATGGGGTACTTTTTATCCTTGTGTGCACCAAACCCATCTAGTGTGTTTGCTGCCAAAAAGCTCTTTTTTTAGTTTAATCTGACCACAGAACCCTGTGCCGTTTGAAGATCCAGTTGTGTCTGACACCTGAATATGCCGGAGTTGGTATTTGGAGGAGCGAGGAGCATTTTTCTTAAAACCCTCCCAAACAACATGTGGTGATGTAGGGGTTGTTTGATTTTTTTAATAGGCTTTCTGACCCCAAAACTCAAACTAATCTCTGCAATTCTCCATCTGTGATCCTTGAAGAGTCTTTGGCCACTCAAAGTTTCCTCCTCACCGTCCATTAAGAAAATATAGACACACGTCCTCTTCCTGGCAGAATCGTAACAACTTTAGATGATTGGAACTTCTTAATTATTGCCCTGATGGTGGAAATGGGGATTTTTAATTCTTTTGATATTTTCTTACATCCACTTTCTATTTTGTGATGCTCAACAATCTTTAGATGCACATCAGAACCATGTTCTGTGGTTTTACTCATTGTGATGAATGATGAAGGGAATTTGGCCTTTGTGCTTCCTCATATTTAAACTCCTGTGAAACAAGAAGTCATAGCTCGACAATTTCATGTTCCTAGTCACCCTGGTGTGCTAAAAAAGGTAAATATTAATGGGAATATACTTCATAGATAAATTATTCATAAAAAATTCTAGGGGTATGAATAATTGTGGCCAACGTGTTTTGGAGAAAAATATTTTTTATAATGTGATTTCCCCCCCCATTTTCAATTCTTTTACTTCAATGAAAGGTTATATTTTTGCCAATTTTTTTAATGAAAGATCAAAAGGATAAACGATGCAGATTTATTTTTTATAGCCATTTTTTATCATATTTACCAGGGGTGCCATTAATTCTGAGCACCACTGTATATATATATATATATATATATATATTATATATATATTTATATATATATATATATTATATATATATATATATATATATATATATATATATATATAAATATAAATTAGAATTTAACCAGAAAATACAGGATATTTTTATGCAGTATTAAAAAACTTTTTTTTTTTATCAAAAAAAAAACAGCTTCTATGTGTTAAAGTGGCAAGTATTTAGTGACCCCCTTACACTTGAGCAATAGCATGATCCTCGCTCTCTTATACCTAAATGGAATGGAAAAGGACTGGAAGGCCCAGAAAATTTTCAAGATCTGATGAGTTTCTTTCTTTGAGAGACTGGAAGAAGTCCAGGAGGTCACATTAAATACACATTTTTGCTCAAAGAAGCCATTTTGTTCTGACTTTTTTTCTTTCTTCCTTTACATTTTGTGTACATATTTCCTGTATTTTCTGTTTTTATCTTTAAAAAATACTGAAAAATAAATATGGATTGTCATTAAAACATTGCTAAAATAACTTTTGCACAGTACTGTATATATACAGTGGAGAAAATAATTATTTGATCACCTGATGATTTTTTTAAGTTTTCCCACTTACAAAGAACTGAAGGGTTTATCATTTTTATGGTAATGTTTATTTTAACATAGAGACAAAATATAAATAAAAAAAACACATATAAAGGTTATAAATTGATTAGCATTTGATTGAGTGGAATAAGTATTTGATCAACCCAGAGCTACATAGGAGGAGCTTGTTAATGATCTCAAGGCAATTCTTGGGACCACAATCACCAAGAAAACCATTGGTAACACACTACACGCAATGGATTGAAATCCTGCAGCGCCCACAAGGCCATATAAAGTTTGTCAATGAACATCATGATTCCGAGAAGGCTTGGGAGGAAGTGCTGTGGTCAGGTGAAACTAAAATTGAGCTCTTTGGCATCAACTCAACTAATTGTGTTTGGATGAAGAGAAATCCTGACTATGACCTCAAGAACACCATCCCTACAGTCAAGCACGGAGGTAAACATTATGCTTTGGGGCTGCTTCTCTGCTAAGGGTACAGGACGACTTCACCGTATTGAGGGGCTGGTGGACGAGACCATGTCCTTGAACGAGAACCTCCTTCCCTCAGCCAGAACACTGAAGATGGGTCGTGGATGGGTCTTCCAGCATGACAATGACCCAAATCATACCTCCAAGGCAACAAATCACAAGAAGAAGCACATTAAGGTCTTGGACTAGTGGCCTAGCCAGTCTCCAGACCTTAATCCTATAGAGAATCTAAGGGGGGCTGAAACTTTGAGTTGCAAATCGACAGCCAGAATCCTTAAGGATTAGGATCTGTAAAAAGGAATGGACCAAAATCCCTCCTGAGTTGTGTTCAAACCTGGTGACCAACTACAAGAATATTAGTACCTCTGTGCTTGCCAACAAGGGTTTCTCCCCAAGTACTAAATGAGGTTTTGCTTGGGGATCAAATACTTATTTCACTCACTGAAATGCAAATCAATTTATAACTTGTATATGTGTTTTTTCTGGATTGTTTGGTTGATATTCTGTCTCTATCCGAAGGACTGTGAAGCTTTGTGGGTGTTGATGGACTCAGTCTACTCATACATCTGTTTTGATCATGATTCTAAATCCGATCTGGATGTAGTCTTTGACAAAAATGTGATTTTCTCAGCTTTTTGCTCAAAATGCTGCATTTTTATGAAACGTACCCACAATCAAGTGTTGATAAATAAAAAGAATGCATGAAGCTAGAATAAAAGTTTTTTTTTCTTTGAGCAGAGGGTCTGTTCTTTCATTGATATATTACATATTTAGATATTTATACAACAAAATATTCTGGGGGGCATGAAACTTTTGTGAAAATGATCAAAAAAACGCTGCCAGTGGCTGTCCTTCTTTTTCTTTTTACGCTGGCAGGGAAAGAGTAGCTATTTCTCGTATATGCCTATTTAAATCCAAACAGCAACTAAAATATGCCAAGAAATCTTCCTTGTCATGTTGCTAGCTAAGCACATGGGAAATTATCCCTAGCATAAATTTTCTTCTGGATCAAGCTGACAGATAATATTTGTTGAGACTTTTCATTCCAACTGAGATGTGTGTTTAATTCTTAATGGATTACTGGGCTCTATGTAAACGTCACTAATGAATTGGCAAGACTTTCTAATTACATTCACTGTAAGTGACATTTACAGACACTCCTCTTCCTCCTTGATCATCAGTGAAGTAAAGGCTCCTGCATTTGTTACAAGCACCCGTCCTCCCTCTGCATAAATGAAATTTCTCTGCATGTGATTGATGGTGAGTAGATGAGATTAATGTCTGAACTTGTCATGGTACCCAATTTATTACATGAACCCTTCACATTAAATATGAAGCATCATATGTAAGCTTCAGATTTTCACCCAGCAAGTCACAGATGTGAGTGTGAGAAAATGTAGAGATTAATATTATATCAGAATTTCGATATGATAAACTGCATATATCAGGATCTGTCACACGTGCAGGCTTGTACGAATAAAGCTGTCCTTCTGAAGCCAGAGTGAAATTTTATTCCTCCTCACAGCAGCCAACTGAACCCAATTACATTCCAGTGACTGGGACGCCCAGATAATACAGCATCCAAATCCAATCACACTGCTATACACACAAATGAGATTTGATGCACTCTTAACCGGTTTCTAAAGGAACCAGCCACATGGGCAGAGCATGTTGTAAATTTATAAGACAATTATTTTTCCATGTTTGAAAATAAGATAACTGTCTTGAGGACAGAATCGCACTTTTTTTTTGCCTGTTTTCTTACTGTATGTCTGGTCACCATGACAATATATAGCTTATTTGTTCAGGTAAGCTTTTCAAAGCCCTTTTCATTTCTCTGTTTTTGCTTTCAGGAGGGAGAATAAATATATGTAGAGTTGGCATCTGACAAGGTGTGTATTTTACTTCTCCGTTGGAACTAATCTTAAAGGGATAGTTCACCCCAAAATGAAAATTCTGTCAGTAATTACTCACCCTCATGTTGTTCCAACCCTGTAAGTCTTTCGTTCATCTTCGGAACACAAATTAAGATATTTTTGATTAAATCTGAGAGCTGGATCACTCGCTTCTAAGGGATTGAAACTTGCCAGTTCAAGTGACTACAGTGGCTCAATCTAAAGTTTATCAAGCGACGAGAATACTTTTTTCACGCAAAAGAAATAAAACAAAAATAACGACTTGGCCTTGACATATTCACGTAATTGCGTAGAGCTTCTGTGTTGTACGTTACACGTAGGCTCACTATTGGCCGACGCTGGTCATGTGTGTGATGCGTGTGATGTTTAACCAGAAGCACTGCGCAATTACACTATGTGAACTATATCAAGGCCCACAGAGAAGGAAATGAATACTTGAATAAAGTCGTTATTTTTGTTTGTTTTTTGCGCTCAAAAAGTATTCTCGTAGCTTGATAAACTTAAGATTGAGCCACTGTAGTCATTTGAACTATTTTAACGATTTCTTAAAAACCTTTTCGGGGCTGGCAAGTTTCAATCCCTTAGAAGCCTATGGAGGAGTGATCCAGCTCTCAGATTTAATCATAAATATCTTAATTTGTGTTCCGAAGATGAACAAAAGTCTTACGGGGTTGGAACAACGTGAGGGTGAGTAATTAATGACAGAATTTTCATTTTGGGGGTGGACTATCCCTTTAAACAAAAAAGTATGTCAAGAAAATAGAAAGCATGTTATTGCTTTTCATGACATTAACTCTTTCCCCGCCATTGACAGGAATTTTCGGCTTTCCGTGTTTTCACTGTTAAACAGTAGGGGGTGCTGTTACGCATCTTCTGAAAGAGTACAGAATCTCTGGATCAAAACACATGCGAAGAAGATGAAGAAACAAGCGACATCATTTGTATTTATATGCATTTGTGAAATAACGCGATCACCAACATTAAACCGCATATAAATCAAAACTGCCTAACGTTAATGAATAAATGTCGACCCAGGACGAGGTATAGTACTGTGAAGCTGTGGGTGTTGATGGACTTGATCTACTCCATCTATGCTTTGATCATGATTCTGAATCCAATCAATATTTATTAAAAATAATCAAAAAAACTGGCAACTTTAAAAAAAAAAATGCTGGTGGGGAAATAATTAATACAGATCTTTCTTGTCCAGTGGGCTGTTTTTGGCCAGAACATGCCGCAAACTGGACCAATACGTGATTGTTGTGAGCAGCAACTATGTTTTCCTAAAAATGCAAATGACTTCAGTGTTTGAGATTATATAAAATCAAACTCTTGGCATGTTCTCTGGATGTGTTTTTTTTTCTTTTCTCTCTCCAGGTTTCTTCTACTGCTCATGATTTTAAAAAAAATCTGTTTAAATGAACCATTAACAAAGTTGGATAGCCATTTTTTCTGTTCCAGCAACCAATTAAACAGTCTATTTCCTCTGAATTAACACTTCAGTAGGTTTGTTTGAATGTGGATTATTCAGTGTGCATCAAAAGAATTGGCAGCATCTTCAAACATCTTGAGATCCTGTCAGAGCCTTTACAAATTCAGTAACATAAGTTAATCATTTTTTGCCTCTAATCCCAGGGCGTTTTTTTTTTTTTTTTTTTTGACACACACAGCACAGAAACGCAGTTTACCTGTTTGACAGCATAGAGGAGTCTTCCATAGCAGTAGACCATGATGAGCACTGGTAAGCCCAAGCAGAATATAAACAGGCAGATGATGTAGGCATGGGACTGGGCCGTGCGCTGGGTCCATGATACAGAACAGCTGGTTCCCGCTCCCTCCAGCCCGTAACTACTCCAGCCCAGAAGAGGGGGCACTGTCCAGATCAAAGAGTACAGCCAAGAACCCCCTACTGCCAGAAGAGGTTTGCGATAGTCTGGACCACGATTATGGTACATCGTCAATGTGCTGTAGCGGTCGTAAGAAAGAACCACCAAGGATATTAGAGACACGATACCTGAGAGAGAAAGAGGACAAACAGTAAAGGCCTGTTCACACCAAGGACGCTCCTCTGTGTGTGTGTGTGTGTGTGTGTGTGTGTGTGTGTGTGTGTGTGTGTGTGTGTGTGTGTGTGTGTGTGTGTGTGTGTGTGTGTGTGTGTGTGTGTGTGTGTGTGTGTGTGTGTGTGTGTGTGTGTGTGTGTGTGTGTGTGTGTGTGTGTGTGTGTGTGTGTGTGTGTGTGTGTGTGTGTGTGTGAACAAATGTCAAAGATATTTGAAGAGCAGAAATGAACAAACATGTCCCTGAACAAAGGGGGGTCAATGTCAATGTCAACGAGGCCGAGGGCCGTGAGAGATACGAGACCAGTGCGTCGCGCAGGTGTCGCTCATTAGTTATCACGCCACCGGCCTCGCGCCATTGTCCCGCGACCCTCAGCCTCATCCTGCTCGCCACATATACGAAAAGTATTTTTTCAGTCATGGCTTAGGCAATTATAAACATGTAGCAAATGTTGTAACCATGTGCAGATAACCCAAAACCTTAATGGCACCTTGAAATGTTTGAATAGAATTGCTTTAGATTATCAAACAAAACAACCAGGACGGTATATATATATATATATATATATATATATATATATATATATATATATATATATATATATATATATATATATATATATATATATATATATTATATATTATATAATAAATATATATAAATATAATATAAATTATATTTATATATTATGTATAAATATACTGTATAATGCACACAGACACACCATTTTCTTTTCACAGTTAATGTTTACCTTGGATTTAAGGCGAACCAAACACAAATTAATCTTCCAGATGATTCGTTAATACATAATTCCACACAAAACTCAACATTCATTCATTCATTCATTCATTCATTATTTCATTCATTCATTCATTCATTCCTGACCCCAACTCAACAGTTGAGGGCATAAATGAAGTGGCCCCAGCCAGTCTAAGCTGTGGTTTAAATCTCTTAAAACCACAGAGACTGAGACTCTAAATCAAAATACATAAAATCATCCCAAAACAATCAAACATCGTTCAACTACATAATTCTATCATGTTTACAACCTATGTATGTGACTATTATGCTTAGATCGCATTTAAGTCATTCAATTGTTATAACTATTAGAGGTTTGACTGAAAGTGTTTCTTGCTTGCTATCAGTATGATCATATGTTCATAATTCAGAAGATGGCTTGATTGAAATCTGTGTAAAATGATTGTTCACGTTAAGCCCGCCGAGCCAGAAACTGTTCACGCCTGGTCAGCCTCCACTGAACCCTCACCTCCGGCCAAGATGGCCGCCTCGCCGCCTGAACCCTCAAAACCTGTCCCTGAGCCTGTGCCCATAGCTCCGCCCAAGAAGATTTGGGGGGGGGGGGGGGGGGGCTATACGTCCTTGGCCTTAGTGGCCAGACACGGCTCCCACGGAATGGCCACGAAGGCTGATCCGCCCTGGCCGCCCCAAGGGCCATCTCCGCCATGGCCGCTCGAAGGGTCGTCTGCTCAGCCTGCTCCGCCCTGGTCTCCTGAACTGAGGAAGACTCCAGGACTCCCACCCCCCTGGTTTCACCATGTACGGCGCGAGGATGCGCCTGCCAGGAGGGGGGAGTACTGTCACAGTCACCCCTAGTCACATGTCTTCCTTTCTTCTGTTTTCCCGCCACTCCTGTGTCTAGTTAATTATCATCTGTGTCACCTGGTTTCTGTTAATCTATGTTCATCAGTGTCTGTATTTAGTTCATTTCAGTTTAGCCAGTCTTTGTCCATTCTCAGTCTTATGTAGTGTGTGTGTGTTCATCCTGCCTGTCTATACCCGTTGGAATTCTAGTTATCGGAAAAGTTTTTCTTGGAGCTTTTTGCCTTCTTCATCTTCGATTCCCTATTAATTAATAATTCCCTTTGAGCTAAAATGACCTGTTTGACTCTCACATAACCAAGTATAAATCTCATCAAGTTAGTGTTTTTAAGCATTTTTTATACTTTTACTCCAAAATAATAACTCTGAAATATTTTCAGATCACCAGTTAACACAATTGGGTAAACATTGGTCACAAGCACGAAGATGTACCTTAATTTCACCAAGCTGACCACTCACTAAAAAAAAAAATCACAGATCATGTTTCAGGCCATTTTTCTTTTGACGTGACAAAGTGGTGAAAAGTGGGTGAGTTGATTACTTACTTTTTAATTAGTCCCCACATTAATGCCATAATGTATTGCTTCAGACTGATTCACGGATGTGGAACACTTACAAAACGTGAATCAATCACAGCCAATCATATTTAATCATAGTGCGATGGAGGCATTGCCTCCTCTTAGGTGACTTTCCCTCATTCATTCTCAATAACCCACTTCACACTGTACCCACCACACACATTAAACTCAATGGGCTCAGGGGAGGCAATGACTTTTGGGGCCACTGTAGATTTTTAAAAGCCTTGGTTGATTTGGTTTATTTTTGTCTCTAGAGCACCAATAAAGGCCAAGGCCAAAAGGTTGAAGAATGTGTCGCTCTGAAAAATAAGCTTTCATTGAAAAAGTCACATAGGGACATGAACTATCATTTCATATTTGTCACCTCAAGGCTTTTGCCACAACAAAAATCCCTTTCAGCTGTTTCACCCTCTGACCTTTCCAGTACATAGACACAAACTTTCTTCGGTGTATTCTTTATTATTCCGTTGTTTAGTCACAAACCGCGAATTTCAGTCCTTAATGACTAATTAACCATAATAAAAACTCTTCCTCAAAAATGAAATATTAATGAGATAGCAATACAAGGTTGTGGTCAAACTATATATATAAAAAAATATATAAAAAAAAAAAAAACACACACTTAGAAAATGGAACATTTTCATTGTTATGCCCTTTCACACCTTGAGATCTTGGTCCTATCTCTCCTTAATAAGAATCAATTCAATCTTATCTATAATGAAGAAGTAATGAGCAAGACAGCGCAGTGTGAAGCTCTTCAGTCCACATTACAAACCTCTCAATAAGCACTCGACTGATGGACACCAGGATAAGTCCTCCGGAAAATGAAAAATTGCATGCACTGGTTTGTACAAATGGCCTCTCATTATCGAAATGATGTAATGGCCATGAAATATTAGAGAATCAGACTTAATGAGTTTAGGTCCCTCATAATCAGCAGAACGTGAGACGACTTAATGTGTTGTTCTGCTACCTGTACTGAAGCCAATATTAAGCCACAAAATGTTTAATTTACATTTATTCATTTAACCATAACTTACAAATGAGGAATATAATCAGCAATCAATCTTAAGTATGTTCACATAACATTACTGTATTTTTTTGAAGAATTCCACTTAGCAGCAAGACTTTCTGTCAAAATATTAAGACAAGTTGGGAGATCGGTTTGATTTATATGAGGAAAGGTATAAATCAATAGGGAGAGAGAAACAGCGGAGCAGATAGTGAGAGACAGAACATAGCGGAAGAACACATAGAGTGTTAGAAACGCAGTAGTGTGGCTTCCTCACAGACTCAATACTGTGTAGCTCCAGCTGACGAGCCCTGCTGTGAACTGAGGCTGCATGAGATACTGCTCAGATGAAAACACATGCACCTTAGTTCCTTACAAAATAAAAGTGTGTATATATATACATTCTTGCCTCAATCTTCACACCCTTCATCCTCATATAAATTGAAGAGATCAATAAACTTGTCTTAATATTTTGACAGAAATTTCTTGCTGATATAAATTCTTTAATTATGATTTGAACTAATTAAATATTCTTAGAGGCAATTTTTTGGGATCTACTAGAAGAGGTTTTCATGTTCAAAAACATTTTGTCACATATTTTACATTGATGCAGAATCTCTCTTCCCAGTCTGTTAGTAAACACTTTGTTTAGTTCCTGTCTCTATAAAGCCCCTCCTTCTGAAAAGTGCAGTGTGCTCTGATTGGTCGGCTGGATCAGTGTGTTGTGATTGGTCAACCGCTTGTATTTGGGGAATGTCACGTCACTTACCATAACCAACGATTTTAACACAACTCACATCAGCCAGACCTCACCCCCTTTTTTTGCGTATGACTTGGGTGGAAATTATTTAAATTAAGAATATTGTGATGAGTAAGTTGCCAGAAGGAAACTAAAGATTACAATCAAGCCATTGCAGTGCATTCAGAAACAGTGCTTACTGATATTAAAGAATAACTCCCTCTGAAGTGATTTTGTGCTTTGCAACTTTGCAGACCTTTTGCAATCTCAAACAGCAACATCACACACTAAAGAAAGTTGAATATGTAAAAAAGCATAACTTGAACTATTTCACCCCCATTGATGATATGTTCCATTATTTGTGAAAAAACACTTCCCCGCCATTGACAAGTTTTTTTTTTGTGCTTTCCCTGTTAGGGCCGTTACATAGTCAACGCGAGCTACGCGAGCAAGCAACGCGAACGACGCGCTCCCTTTCATAGTCAAAACAGTGGACGCAAGCAGACGCAGGCATCACGGGCGATGCGTGAAATGCAATACACCGCTCACGCAACAGGGGTAGTAGAGTAAATTTGTCACAGGCACTTTTCCAATCTGTTTTCACCATGGTTTTCACCTTATCTACGGTCTTTCCCATCGCGGTTGCAACCTCTCTCCAGGCATTTTCCAACTCTATTTAATTGGAATGTAATTACGAGGAACTGTCATATATGACAGCAGATGACACTCGGGTGTATTTACCGTTGGTAAGAGGCTCTTCACAGATGTTTGTTTGTCATTGTATTGTCTGAAAAAACATTTTATTATACAATATAAATGCGTATGTATACGCTCGCATAATTTGTCCTCTTCGCCCGCCATTGTATTCAAACCTTCTTCTGTAAACAAAATATACTTGAATTAATGTACAATACTTGCAATGTCGCCCCCACAGACAACGCATAGTATTGCGTGCATCGGTGCGTCGCGTATCAAAAACTAGGACGACACATTTGGCTACGCATCAACGCATAATGGCGGCCGAAGCGTAGCGATGCGTAGCCTTGCGGACGCGTATACGTACCGATGCGTTGACTATGTAATGGCCCTTATGCGCTTGGGCTCTTCTGCATCTTCTAAAATAGTACAGATATTCAGAATAAAAACAAGCAAAGAAGATCTGGGAAGGAGTGAATAGAAGTTGTTTACACACAAGCTAACTTGATCACCAAACATTTATCAGCATGTATCGATCAAATTGTTATGCGATCACTCAGTCTTGTTTGCCCCGGCTACATTTCTTAGTGTTATTGTCCCTGTGTTGTTCTGCCCGTGTTTGACTCTGCATTGGACTAGCTTGTACAAATCTCTGCTGCCTGCCTATCACCTGTGTTTGCCTGGACTATTGCTGTTGCTATTGCTGGCTGCCATGATCCTCTGCTTGTTATGAACACCTTTACTGCTCTCCCTCTGATATTGTTGTTTGCCCTGGTATTTAGACCCTCACCTGTCTGTACCCTGAACTTGTTTTGTTTTAATAAAACGCACATGGATTCCAGTCAGTCTGAATCCTCGTTACACTTTAGAGGTGTTTTGCAGTTTGTTTGTTTTTTTAGTTTTTTAGAGGTTTTTTTAATGAATGATTTGATATCTGAATGTAACACTTCTGCTAATTTCCAACAAGCAGGAATATATGTAAGTACAGTGTAAGAAACCTGTTGCTTTGGGAAGTGTCTATTATCTTGGTTTTATTATTTTATATTATTGTTAATAGTTTTTTCTTTATACAATTGAAAGTGAGAAAAATGCAAATACAGTTTCTGCTTGAAAATTAATTTCAAAAATGCCATTTTCTCAGCTTATTGTTGATACATAAAATGAAATAAATGTTGTTTTTTAAATAGAGGCCCCATTTATTTATTTGATATATTCACTTTATATACTCACAATTGTGAGTTCACAGTTATTCTGACTCTTAATTCTGACTTTTTTTCTGACTTTATAACATGCAATCAGAATTTAACGCAATAGTGTGGTTATAAAATCAGATTTGTGGGATTATAAACTCACAAATCTGAGAAAAGATCTCAGATTTGAGAGAAAAAAATCAGATCTCGCAATTGTAAGTTTATATCTCAAAATTCTGACTTTAAAACATGCTATTACGAGTTTATATCTTGCAATTCTTAATAATGAATTCTGAGATAAAAAGTCACAATTATCTTTTCAAATGTTTTATTCTGTGGCGGAAACAAGCTTCCATAGTAAGCCATTCCAAAAGCACCATTCAGGTATCATAAAAGCGGTCCGTAAAACTTGTGCACTATATTCCAAGTCTTGAATATATTGCCTGGTTGGATATTTTTGCAAATACATACGGTCTCATGCTAAGATCAGTGCATAAGCTTAAACTTCAAAACAGTGTGATAATTATATATTATTAATCATTATTCTGGGGCTATAAGGTCACCCCATAAACTTTAATTTTAAGTGCCTTTCTGTTTTCTTTTAAGTATAATTACAAGTAAACAAAAAGGCACTTAAAATTAAAGTTTATGGGGTGACCTTATAGCCCCAGAATAATGATTAATAATGTGTTTTTACTCATTGAAGGATGAATCAAAATGAGTTTCTGTTGTAATAAATAGCAAGTTGCATTTCACCTGGAATAACAATAAAAGTATATGATTGCAGCAGTATTCTCTGTGGTGGTAGTTTGTTTTTTCTCCTCTCATGTACTGTTTTTAAACTGTTCTACACGTCCTCACTGTGATAAGAGTTAATGACTATCAGAAAGAGGCACTATCAGCAACACAATGAACAGACCCTGGCCATGTGTGATAAGGATATATAATCGATGTTTGTTTTTCTTCTTCAAGGAAACTCTGTAACCATTATTAACAGTTAACAGTTAATTGAAATTCAAGCAGTTCTATGTGGAACAATATTTCTTCAGTTTATGTTTTGTAAATATATAAACTGTGCTCATAAGAGAGACATTATTTCTGGCATGGTGAGCTTCAGGCTAATGCAGATAGATAGTGTATAAAAAGAAATAGCCAGTGCTAAAAAGCAACCAGCAACAATGTCTCACTGAACCAGAACTGTACCTGATAACATAAGGTCCGGGCTCTATATGGATTTATAAAGTGCCGCCTGAGTCTTAAAACGCAGAAACAAGTTTCATTTTTTGAACTTCCATCATCCTCCTTCGGAAAGTCAACAGGTTTTTTTTAATGGTTTTTTTTTTAGGTTAAATGCCTGAAATAAGGTCTGTGGTGTACACAAGCTTAAGATATTTCCACGTTTTATTCTACAACATAAAATATATCAGTAATACCCCACTCGTGATTTTCTGTGTCTCGAAAAAGGTGGTTGCTAACAGGTTGTCGGGACATTAAACATCATCAGCCGAACAGATAAACTCATCTTCTCACTTCATTGCTTTTATTTTCACGCTCTTGCAAACTACTATAACCCAAACTTTCCAATTAGATTTGAAATGAAGTTTGAAAGAGTTTTGGAAGCTTTACGGTGGTGATGTTAAAGGCATCACTGGGTCCAAGGAATCACCAAAGCATTGCTGGTCACCAGCATAAGGTCTTTTTTTTGTATACTGGGACCGCATGACTATGCTTGTCCACCAGCTAAACCAGCACTATACCAGCTCTAACCATCATAAACCAGTTTGGGCCAATAAGGAGTTCATGCTGCTTTATGCAGGATATTTCAGCAGGGACATTTAGTTTATTTCTTCTGCTGACTATATTTAGGCTTAAAAACGAACTAACAGACGATCAGCACTTTCATGTTTACCTGCAGATGCCGCAAAAATTCCCTTCTCAGAGAGTTCATTATAGATTTGAGAGGACACACAACAAATAAAATAAAATTACTTGGGAATCCAAAGGTTCAGCCAAGCTTGGAAAAAGACTAAGTGCCTTAAACAAAACGCTTGGATGACTTTTAGCCATTAACTTCACAAACATTTTTAAATCTAGCTTTTAGTTGCTCTTCTGAAGTAAAAACAGCTTTTGTATCCAAGTGGACCATTAAACATTGCCATACACTAGACTCCCAAAAATCTTGTAGAAGTCAGCCATTAAGATTTAGACTTTTGCCTTCACATCAAAAATGATGCCATATACATAAAATGGTCTGTGTTCATAAAGTCTAAGGGTTGAGACTACAAGCAACATACTTGTCTCAAAAAGTAAAGCATGACGTTAGCAAGGGGTGTGGGCGATTTACTGGTAAAACATGAATTTTCAAGCATTGTTTATCGGTTATGCCAGTGTTTTCCGCAGCAGATTCTCCCATCATATTGTGAAATTGAGTTCTCCTGTCTTTGTGACCTTCACGTCGAAACAACCAGATAGCGCGAAGAGTCAGGTTCACGAACAAATGATGCCTTTGAGCAGGTTTATTTGAATGAATCTCTTTCCCTCTATATCTCTATGAAACACTATTCAAACATGAAACTGTGGAAACTGCATGGTGGAAAGGCTTCAGAATCAAAGAAACACATTCCACTCAACTAAAAAGTTTCAAATATCATTTGAAATGTTCACGGTGGGGAGCCCCACACAAAATAAAATCTCGTTGAGGTGAAGTACCGCTCCTTGTGAATATTAACCCTTGTGTGGTGTTCATATTTTTGTTATTCAGCCAGTGTTCGTGGGTCGGGTGGACCCTCTGCATTTTGGGGTTTTTAATTCAACACAATCAAACAATTTTATGTTAAAATACTCAACAGATATTTACTTCATCCCAATTATAAGCAATATAAACAGCATATATGGTTAATATTTTCTCTTTACCTTTGTTAGATCACATTTAAGAATTAAAGTGCTACTCGTTTTTTTTGTTTATTTTTTACTAAAATGACATAAAAAAAGAATCAAGATATGAGTGGAAAAATTCAACAAATTTACAAATGAAGCAAGGTTTTTCACAACTATTGACTTTTATTTATTTGAACTTCATTAGAAATTTAACCCATTCAATTCAGTTTACACAACACAAGCTCGTCTTCGTTTTGGAACTAGATGATGCTCAATCTCATCCTCTTCTTCAAAGTCACTGTCAGACTCTGAATTGTCAGAAATGTGATCTTAACATTCTGAAACCACTTCTTGTACATCATCAAAATCAATTGCAAGGCCCTCTGAGCAGCGAATCTTTTGGCCATCTTGATCAGTTGTGATAAGAAACCACACTGGCAAAGCTATATTTATTGTGTCCCGCCCCCAATTTAGAGAAAATAAATATTGGTTCCCAAAAGACAGAGGGTGAAATGTGCGGGAATGTGAGAGCAGACGGTGTTGGTGCTTAAATTTTGCAACCTTGTGCAGGAACTCTTGCACTCACACTCTCTCACACTTACATACAATCTCTCTCTCTCTCTCACACGCACACACACACGACACACACACACACACACACACACATAGATTTGTGGTTTATGGTGACTCTCCATATGCGTAATGGTTTTTCTAATGTACAAACTGTATAATCTACCCCCCAGGGTCGGCGCCAGGACATACGGAATGAGGGGGCCTCGATGCGTCACTGGGGGGGCCTACTTATAATTAATTTTTTTTTTTTTTTTTTATGATTTGATTTGTTTAGATCCAGTGAAGTCGTTGCATCAGGGGCGTAATTTGCGGGTTTTTCTCAGGATCGATATATTGTCCTCCACCAGTTTTTGAAACATTGCACGGATGCACCAAATACAAATACATAAAACATCTCCAGTTAACTAGCAGAGCATTAATTTAGTTCGCTATTAAATAAGAGATCTAGCGCTAAAATGTTTTGTTTTTGAACTCAAGCTGCGCGCTGGTTGCCGCTGCTATCAGTAGGCGCGTTTCCATTACAGATTTGCGCAAAACTTTTGCGATTTTTTTCTAAATGTCGATAAAAAATTATTGCGAAATGACGCGTTTCCATTATGTTATACGATACAACGTCCCTTTTTTCCTCTCGCGATAAGTCAAAAACATCATGGCAACGGGTAGGTTTATAGTCTATCAGCCACCACCACATTAGACATTATTATTATTAATGGAATGAGACGTGTTATCCAAGCATTAATGGCAGGGAAAGACCCGTATACTGCGAACGGCATAAGGAGTTTCTGGTGTTTCTCTCTCATTTCTGCTCCGAGGTCTTGATTGTGGCATTTCTTTGAGGTTTAGAATCCAGTATTCCTGTAGCCTAATTATTGTTTCTTTTATGAATTTAATAAAGAACTCTGTCCAAACGGTCAGTGTACATTTTGTGTCCATTCGTTTTTCCTTATTTAACCCGTAATTGCAAAACGAAAAATGAACGGTGGTTGTTTTTTTAAAATGCAAAGTTGAACACCAATTTTTTTTTATTTGAACTGTACACAAATGCTGCGCAAAAATATTAATATATCGACTAAATTTCAGATGTTTGTTTATGACTTTTTGCCCCTTTATTAAACATTTAAAATATTCCCAACTTAATATGAAAAAAAAAAGTTGATTTTAATGGTTTTCCAAATTAGAACCTGGAAATTATATTTTTCCCGCAGTGCTGAATGAGAAGAGCCATATTTATGTCTCTGGAACCACAGCCTACAGAAAGGTGATTTAGGTGAGTATAGGTGAGCTAATGATAATAAATGTGTCTGAAAAAATAACGAGGCATTTTAATTGTTGTTAAAGTGGACACTTCAAGCTTTAGCCACATAGGCTATAGCCTATACTTTGTTTCAGCTCTCGCGCTCCAGTTCACGGAGATCATGAAAGCGCGCATGATTGTTTTACTTTACTTTACAAAAGCACAACGTTTTCTTGTTATTGTGAGTTTACACAAATAAAATCATAGTTGCAAATAATGTATTATTATTTTCTGTATGACCAGAAATTATAGAGTAGGCCTATTTTAAGTTGTTTCTACTGTTGATAGGAAAAAGCAAGTGTTCGCGGCCGTGCCTCCGTGCCATGCGCGCTCAGCAAACACTTTTTTTTTTTGCGATAAATGGGAGTTTTTGCGAAATTGACCTGTTTCCATTGAGCGTAATTTCAATTCGCAATTTCAATTTGCGCAATTTGAAGGGTAATGGAAACGCGGCTAAAGTCATGGATAGTGTTCTCTTGTGACTCGCGCACTCGGACACGCACTTCAATCTATCGCAGTAGCGGAGACTCTATTCATTCGGTGAGATCAGAAAATAAAATGGAAACAAACGTGTCCCTGCTTGATAAAAACTGTAACCAATGATGAACATATTCGGTTTTTGATGAGACAGAACAACAACTATTCGAGTGCGGATTAGAACCCGTAACCTCTGACACGCTTGGCAAATAATCTACAATTTGACCATTGAAGAACTCAAACAAAATCAGAGGATCGATGTATTTATTTACGGGTTGCAAAGCTGATTTAATCATGGTAAAACTAAATTAATTTACAAATAGTTATATATATATATATATATATATATATATATATATATATATATATATATATATATATATATAGTTATAGTTAAAATATAAAATATATATGTAGTTAAGTTAATTATAATATGTCAGGAATAAAAGGGCACAGTGGTAGCGTGCCTGTTGCCGAGTCTCAGTGGCTGAAATCGCGTTCTGAGGTGCGCGGACTAGAGGTGAGGGGGCACAGTGACCCAGGTGGCCGGGCCAGGCCCCCTGGGTCCCCCTCGTAGCGCCGACCCTGCTACCCCCTACACTAACCCCACCCCTAAATCTACCAATCACAGAAAACGTTGGCATATTTTGAATTACAAAAAACACCATGTAGTATGTTTTTTTAAGACGTTTGTTTTATGAAAACACAGATGTCCTCATAAACCATGTTTATGTTGTAATAACCATTATACACACTTGTGTCCTCATAAACCATATAAAAGATCACACACACACAATAACAGCAGGCCGGACAGAGTGAAGGTACACAGAACCTATAATTTTCACCACACTGGGAAAGATTATTATTTATTATTATTTATTGTGTCCTGTGCCCAATTCGCAGCTCGGATAGAGTATGAGAAAAGAAAGATTGGTTCCCGCAAGACAGAGGGTAAAATGTGCGGGAATGTGAGAGCAGACGATGGCTGTGCTTGAATTTTGCAACAATGTTGTGACCTTGTGGGAACGGCAGGTGCAGAAACACAAAACACACACACACACACACACACACACACACACACACACACACACACACACACACACACACACACACACACACACACACACACACACACACACACACACACACACACAGACACACACACACACACACACACACACACACACACACCGAACATCCTGTGTGTAATGTAAATGTGTAGAGGGGGTGTACAGTGTGTTCTGATATATATTCTTCACAGAAAATGAGCCAAGGCCAATGAGTCTGAGTTTGAAAAAATAATTAATCGTATAATTTTTCTTTTAACCACTTCAGCCCTGCAGAACTCTGCACCACCCCCCAGACCCACCCGTGGGTCCAATAATGCATAATCATAATCATTTTAAAAAATCTCTAAGTTTTACAGCACAAAACTAGACATATATAGTATTGTTTGAAAGCTTAGAACCTCAGCTTTCATGACAATCCCATCACTTTTGTATTTATGTTACATAGAAAAAAATAATATGGTCTAAATTCGACCCCCCCGCAATGACCCCCCTTGAGAAAATCATATTTATAATATTAAATTTCATATTTATATCACACAAACTCACCAAAAATAGACAAATCATACATCAAATGAAAGCTCTCACTCCCCAGAATATCACTGTGCAGTTTATTTTACCGATCCAACACTTTAAAGTAACATTATTATCCAAAGAATCACGAAAAAAGAATCGAGTTTTTTGAACAAGCAAACACATGAGTCATATTCCTGTTCGGATCACTTCCTCCGTGTGGAGCTACTAGCCTCAAATGCTATATCAGCTCGTTCCTTAGGTTGTTTTCTTCAAAATGAGACCATTTTCACATGTCTTCGAGCATGCATGACCAAATGACACTGTAATATGTCACCGATGTCCAGATCAAAACGTGCGATGCAGGATAAGAGCAAATACTCTTATTAATCTAAGGTTTGATTGTCTTCGTTAGCCGCGATTTTTGATGACGTCATCAAATATTGCGTCATGCGTCAAGAAAGCTGAGACTCTCAGCGACCCATAGACACGTCGTTCACTCCTCTAGCCCAATCAGAGACCGAGATAATCTATGACAAAGTTGAGAAGGCGGGGCTTCATCCTGACATTCCAGCGGCTGCCAGCGCGCTTCGCAGAAGAGAGGAGTCTAGTTTGAGATCGATTGATAGTTTGGAAAGTGTTTTTTTTAGTTATTGCGTGCTTTTTGCAACTGGCTGGAGTGTTTTGTCTTTGGACATTGGCTTCAAGAAAGATTTTTGTCGGCGTAGAGGCTGTTTTGGGCGAGCTTGATCGAGACAGTGACACTGAAACTTGCAGCAAAGTTTTGACTCTCATCACAAGCTGCGTCATGGATCCTGAATTTGAGTAAGTACACATTTTGAACCTATAAACGTTGTATTTGTGTATTTCATGAACTAATGCATGCAACAATTGTACACAATATCCATGCAAAAGACATCGAGAAATATCACAATCCATGCACGCTCTAATTCAAATTAGCTTGGGGGTTTTGCTAACGCACGCGGTTTTTTTTTTTTTTGTCGCGTACATGTTTGTGCATGTATATTTGAGATTTATTTTACACCCAAAGATATATGCATGTAATAATAAACGAGCACAACCCATGCATATATTCATGCCATAGTTCAAATATGCGTGGGAGCTTTTGCTAAGCTTTTTGTGCATGTGTCAAAAAGCAAATGCTCCCAAGCTTATTTGAACTATGGCATGATGCATATATATATATATATATATTATATATATATATATATATATATATATATATATATATATATATATATACATACGTGTGAAATGCATTCTACATGTTTTGTTACATTCATATTTGAATCAGTGGATGCATGAGTTGTGCTCCTTTATTTTTGCACACATGTATTGGTGTGTCTTATGTGGATATGCAAATTATAATCTTGTATCTTTTATGTGCATACGTTAATTATTTTGTGTGTTTGTGTGTAATATTAGCATGCATTTCTGAATCACAATGTGGAAATTTGTTTTGTTTTGCAGTCTGGACAGTGGTGATGAGTGGCAGCCAGAAATGAAGACACCAGTGACTCCTTTCAGATAAATCTCAATAAGTTTTTTTGCGTAGGAGTTATCAAGAAAATTATTTTTTCCCTTGTTTACAGACACCTCGTGGAATCAATAGAAACTTTCTGAAGGGAAATACACCAAACAGATCCTAAGTTACAGACTCTCAACTAAAAACCAAAATCAAAATCTGTCTTTTTATCCTTATTTATCATAAACTTGTGACTAAATACAATAAAATATATGCAATATTCCACCACTGTGTTAAACTTTAGAGTGTTTTTTGTAAAATGAGACCATTTTCATCCATTTACTCCAATGTATGTGCGTAGGACGCTCTTTTAAATCCAGGTATGCCCAATACTTTTAGCAATCAAAAATGGAGACTTCAAAAGTACACTTGGAGACACCAGTGACTCCTTTCAGATAAATCTCAATAACTTACTTTCAGAATAAGTTATCAAAAAAATTATTTTTGCCCCTGTTTACAGACACCTAGTGGAATCAAAAGAAACTTTCTGTAGGGAAATACACCAAAACGATCATAAGTTACAGACTCTCAACTAAAAACTTAATTTAAAAATCTATCAAAATCTGACTTTTTATCCTTGTTTATCATAAAATTGTGAATGCATACAATACAATATATGCAATATTCCACCACTGTGTTAAACTGTAGAGTGTTTTTTGTAAAATGAGACCATTTTCATCCATTTACTCCAATGTATGTGGGTAGGACACCATTATAAATTCAGGTATGCCCAATTCTTTTAACAATCAAAAATGGAGTCTTTAAATGTATATTTGTCACTCCTTTCAGATAAATCTCAATAACTTTTTTTGAGGATGAGTTATCAAGAAAATTCTTTTTGCCCCTGTTTACAGACACCTCGTGGAATCAAAAGAACCTTTCTGAAGGGAAATACACCAAACAGATCCTAAGTTACAGACTCTTCATTTAATTAAAAATAAAGCTTGATTTAAAAATCAATCGAAATCTTATTTTATTATCCTCATTTATCATAAAATTGTGAATAAATACAATAACATATATGCAATATTCCACCACTGTGTCAAAATGTAGAGTGTTTTCTGTAAAATGAGACCATTTTCATCCATTTTCTCCAATGTATGTGGGTAGGACACGATTTTAAATTCAGGTATGCCCAATTCTTTTAGTAATCAAAAATGGAGACTGTAAAAGTACACTTGTGACTCCTTTCAGATAAATATCAATAACTTTTTTTGAGGAGGAGTTATCAAGAAAATTCTTTTTCCCCCTGTTTACTGGCACCTAGTGGAATCAAAAGAAACCTTCCGAAGAGACATAGACAAAACAGGTCCAAAATGACAGATTTTCAAAAAAAATAATAATTAAAAAATATATAAAAATATGAGATTTTATATGCGTTTATCAAAACATTGTGAATAAATACAATCAAATATTTGCAATATTCCACCACTGTGTTAAAATTTAGAGTGTTTTCTGTAAAATGAGACCATTTTTATCCATTTACTCCAATGTATGTGGGCAGGACGCTCTTTTAAATTCAGATATGCCTAATTCTCTAAAAAATTCAAAATATGCTGCAGAGTTGAAGTGAGAGCCAAATCATTGATTTTTGAAAATTGCTGTTCATATAGTGTGGAATATAGCTCTAAGGGAATGAAAACATCCTGCAAAGATTTATATCTGAAAGTGCACCATATATAAAGTTATTGTCTTTCAAAAGTGAGAGTAGACTCTGAGTCTATGAAATGAATTGTTTTTGAAACGAGTCATTAGCTGTTTCGTAGTGATGTAGATACGATATTGCCCGCGCGCAGACGGAAGTGTAAACTTGAAGTCTAGAACACATTCAAATACTTCAGCTGAATAGCATCATGTCGAGAAGACGCTGTGTTCTACAATGCAAAGATAGTTCAGCCACTTTGTTTTCATTGCCCAGGGACGAGCATGTGAAGAATCAGTGGTTAGAGTTCATATTTGCAACGATACCACAACAGTATAGCCGAACCTTGTGTTGTGTTCTCATCATTCATTCAAAAACATAAATGAATTCAAATGTGGATTCGCAAGCCGGTTGTTCCTGTGTGTGTGTGTGTGTGTGTGTGTGTGTGTGTGTGTGTGTGTGTGTGTGTGTGTGTGTGTGTGTGTGTGTGTGTGTGTGTGTGTGTGTGTGTGTGTGTGTGTGTGTGTGTGTGTGTGTGTGTGTGTGTGTGTGTGTGTGTGTGTTACGCTCAGCGCAGCTTCAAGGTCTAGGTCTCCAATGTCAATTTTTTTTTAAATATGTGAAATGTTTGTCGCTGTTATTGGAGTTATCATAAAGAATAGAGAAATACCTTGTAGTACTGCAGTGCTTTATCAATATGTTTATGCGTTGGGCTAACAAACAATAACTGACTGGGTCATCTGACCAATCACTGCCGATTAGCGTCACGCAAAGGAGGGGTTTGGACAAATGAGTCGTTGAACGAATCATTAGGGAGTCGGTGAGCAAATCGGGTAAAAATAAATGCATATTATAAGACAACAAAAGTGTTTTTTGTCATTGTATGCATGTAAAACTGTTGTTGGGGACTCCCAGAACAATATTAGGAACATTTTAAATGCCATAATAGATGCCCTTTCATAAAAAATGTAAACGGGTCCAACAGACCCGAACACCAAGGGTTAAACATTGACAAGGAGAGGCGAGGAAGTATCAAATATTTCATGCCAAGTCCCTCAAGTTCCAAAGGGAAAACCACAAAATGCATGCCGTCTGAAGAAGCATTACATAAATCTTCAGTACTAGGGACACATACCGCTATAGCATATACCGCTGATGCTACAGGCTATGGTAAACCATGTGATTTACAGTGTCTTTATAGGGCTGCAGGAATTACGTAAGAAGACCTATCCCATAATTCCATGCTGCCTGGGGCTAAATGTTATTTATCATCACCACCACAGGGTGAAATATTTTTACTTTAAACCAGGGCTATTCAATTTTGACCTGGAGAGTCTAATTAAACACGTCAGAACCAGCTCAGTGAAAAGTGTGTTCGCCTTGAGCTGCGGCTGGGTTTAACTGATCGGCGAGATTTGCAGCTTGCCGTCTGGGAGGAATTCTCAAAAAAAGTCTCTAAGGGCAGTTACTGCTTCTCAAAATGCCACTTTTGAAGAGCGAGAGGATTAGATACAATTTTTGTCGAATACACAGACATTTAAGATATTTTCATGAAGCAACAGAAACACTTTTCATTCAATGCTTTATGTTCTTCTTAATAAAGCGCCTGAACAAGAATAAAATTGGATCAATATAATTGTAGCTCTGTTTGCTTGTGATGAAATTGAAGCATTTGACACAAATAACAAATTATTTTGTCATGAACTGTAATGGAATCAATAAACACGGAGCTGCAGGTGACTGATTGTATTTTTCACATCAATGAAATTGCCTTTCTCTCTCCTATTTACAATAAAAGACAGAAAGACTGTTACATTTAACGTGTTGCATCTGCTGTAAATCAGTGCTCTTTAAAATCTTGGTAAACATCAAGTCGGATAACAGTTTTAAGTGTTAATTGTAACTTTAGATCATGAACTGATTGATGTTGAAGGTACACTATATAAAAAAGAGTAAAATAATACTGAAAATAACCTATAACAACGTTTACAGTTAAAACAATGAAACTGCCAGCAGAATACTCACAAATACAGTTCAGCTGTGCAAAATATTAGAAATATGCAGAAATATTAGGCTTTGAATTCTCAGCAAGCAATAGCTGTCATTTCACAGTCTATGTTAACTAGACTCGATATAGTCAGGCTATGACTTACCCACTTCTAGACAAAATAACCTTTGTTTACATGTCGTTTTTGCCTAAATAACTTGTAAGCAAAGTCAACAGTGATTACAAGGGGTTTGTTTCATTTCTTTGACATGTTATATGCATACCCTGTCTGCCTATTCTTGGGCTATGGTTAAACGTCTATTACATTTTCACTGACAGGCCAAATTTTGCATTGTTTAGAGGGCTATGTTTGGACAGCTTTTAGACGTCTTTTAAGCGCAAGATTTCTTACTGGGAAGTAATAGAGTACAAATGGGACAAAAGCATGCACATCACTGGCAAAAATGCTCAAGTTGGATGCTCGACAAAGGAAATAATAAAAAACAGAAAAAAGTCTATACACTGAAGCACCAAACATTAAAAAAAAATTAAGAAAGGTCTCATGCAATTCATCAGACAATTAAAATTCAAAATCAAAACTAAAATCAACCAAGCTTGTTGGTTCAAATTTATCAGCAAACAAATAAAACTAGCAAAATAAAAACATGGTATTTGTAAGTGAAACCGACAGACAGGGATAATACTTCGGCTGAGTAGCAGGTTAAAATTAAAAACAGGGCCATTGCCTTGGGAGTAAGCCAGTAAATGAAACCACCCCAATGCTTCAGCCACAGACCCTTCTTTCCAAAGTCTTCCCTGCAATTTTTGTTTCTTTTCTTTTTTTTGCAGTTTACAGAGACTACTGCTGTGACAGAACCAGATTTCTCAGGACACTTATTTCAGTGAAATATGTCAGTTCATGAATGTAGCCAAAGAATGTTATAGTTATCACTGGAATACTGAGCAACCAGCCATTTCAGTTGTGCAGGCCTGAGGGACAACTAATGCATTGTGAGAGCTGAATTTTTCATTAGATCTAGAATCTTTTTCTGTATCACAGTGTTATAAAATTGCCTGTTGTGAATCTATGATACAGACAGGAAAAACTAAAACTGGAATAGCAAAATAACCAACCCGATCTCATGAAATGAGTCTCTAAAGCAAGCATACAATTTATACACGAAAATTAGTTTTTTACGTGCATATGATACCCACTGCAAAGCAAACCCCTTGGGTAGGATTAGTGGTGTGGGGTACTTGCGTATTACAAACCATTATGTGCATATCATATGCAGGTGAAAACTACGCATTATGCACGTAAAAACTCATTTCTGTGTATAAATTGCACGATAAATACAATGCGTGCTATAGAGAAGCATTTCATGAGATTAGGCTGAAATAATATATAACGGAAATAATCTTTAATGATTCTTTTTCTAGCCTGCTGTGAGAAATTTCTTAATGCTCTGTTTCAAATCTCTCTATCTCTCTCTGTGCCACTATTTTATGTGTAATTGTAAATAAAACCCCATTTGTTTTCAGTCCAGCCTCAATTTCCATTAATCCCCAAGAGAGAACAACATGTGTCTGATAATGACAGGAGCACATTATTAAGTCTGTGACACACAGGGTGTAGGAGCCATTTTATACATGCACCTTTTCTTGATAGGTTGACATTGCAATTACTTATTTTAGCCACTTGGTGGGAGTGTTGCACTGGGTGTGACACGTCGCGATAGGTATATTAACAGGTGTGGCAATCAATTCGAAAAAGGTGTGGATGGTGAGGAACACACGGTTCTTACCGTAGCCTTGAGCACCCACTTCACCAACAGCACTTTATTACTTAGCACTGGGTGAAATACCATTTTATGTGAATTATCCCTTTTTTACTTTTATAATAAACGGGAACAACACCCAAAGAGAGCTAATGTTTGGACTCAGGATTTATCTGCTACGAGTTGAGAACACCATGCCATCTATGCTTATAGGATAGCCTCCACCCAGTAAGAACCGATTCCTTTCTGTTTTGGATACGCTTCTGAACTGGACAGGAGTGTCTTGATCGTTTGGATATTGAAAGGATTGCCCATCTCATTGGATTGCATTGGATATACACCTGTAAGTTCTCACGCAGATCGCAATCACGGAAAGCTGGTGGGTAAACTTTCATATATTTCTGCTGAAAGGTGGACTCTCGAAATTGAAATGAAAGACTGTTTCAGTGTTGATGCTTCGTAAAATTGAAAGTGCTGTGTTGTGCGTGCTGTTGGTTGCCTCTTCATAAGTAAAGTTAATTGTGCTGTTTTCATTGAGCACTTTGAACTTGACGCGCTTAATGCATAAAGATGATTGGAGAGGAAGAAACCTTGCTCGATAGAGCCAACATTGCTTCTGTGGCTACAGACGAAAATGATATTTCTGATTAGTCTAGTGTGGTCGTTGATAACTCGGGGAAACGCACAAGAAAATTAACGGCTAAGGGATTTACAATGCTGTTTGAAAATCTGCAAAAAAATCGGAAATCCCAACTTATGCAAGTTAATAAAATTAAGCAAAGGATTAATGAGGTTCTTGCTGGGGAAAGGACATCTCAAACTGTGTCTGATGTGAAGGAATGTCTAAGCAAATATATCACGTTGTGTAAAGAGACTTTAGAAACTCAAACTACTTTGCTGGAAATGCCTATGCCAGACTCCGAACACGACAAGCAACAACATTGGCTCGCACAGAAAATAGAGGAAATTAATAAATTTGAGAATGATGTGAAGAAATGGTTGGCCAATGACGATGAGAATCTTGATGTGCTATTTAAAATAAATTCTGACATAAGGCCTGAAGATAGTATATCCAATGTTTCAAGTAAAGGGGTAAAACATACAGATCGTTCTTCTGTCCTTTCAAAGACTTCCAGTATTATTTCTGCATGTTTAGAGGCAAAGGCTGAAAGGGCTGCACTTTTACAATCTGCAGCTGCTTTGAGAAAAATGCATGATATTGATGCTGAAGAAGAAGCCCTTCAAATAGAAAAAGCAAAGCTGAAAAGGAAAAGGGAACAGCTAGAGGTTGAGGCCAAGTTGGCTGTTGCTACAGCTAGATTGTCTGTGTTTGAAAATGTGTGTGGTGGTGAAGATGTGGAAGATAATGGAGAGGATGCCATGAATGCCTATCTTCATGCTCATTTGAAATCACAAACATCAAGTTGTTTGAACACCGCTCCTGTCTTGCAACTTCCTAAAACTGTCTCCTTCCAACAGGACCATTCTCTGCCATTGGCTGTATGGCCTAAAGGAAAGCTGCACATTTCACAAGCCCAGTCTTTATTAAGGTCTGATAATCCTTTTCCTTCAGTGTCTTATGCACCATCCTCTCACAGGTCTGAAGTGCAGGGGAATGTCCTTGGAACCAGACCTACTAATGCTGCACCAGCCGGACCTCAGCCGTCAATCTCACATAGGAGTCGGCCTACCCACATGCATGAGTCGGATGTACAGGGAAATGGATCCAGATTTACCAATGCTTCGACCACAGGATTTTCGCCACTGACCACACAAGGGAGTATACGTATGCAATCACAGTCGCATCATCATTGCTCTCTTGATAATGTTCAACACCCTACTCTGTATGACCTTATGCAACAGCAAACTAACATCACTGCTCAGCTGGTTCAGAATCAAGCCTTAGCCTCTCTTCCGCCACGAACTATCCCAGAGTTTGATGGTGATCCACTTAAATATGCTGCTTTTATTAGAGCTTTCGAGCAAGCTATTGAAAGGAAAACTACAAATAAACAAGAATGTCTTTATTACCTTGAGCAATATACCAGAGGGCAGCCAAGAGAACTGGTTCGGAGTTGCTATAACATGGCTCTTGGGCAGGGCTATGAGAGAGCAAAGAATCTATTAAAAGAACATTTTGGAAATGAAACGAAAATTGCTGTAGCTTATATGGAGAAGGCTATGACGTGGCCTACAATGAGGGTTGATGACATTAATGCTCTGCAGTCTTTTTCAATCTTCTTAAGGAACTGTTGCAATGTCATGGAAGATTTACAGCATATGGAGGAGATGAATGTGCCATCCAATCTTCGCCTGATAATGATGAAGTTGCCATATAAACTGAGGGAAAAATGGAGATCTGTCGCCTGGGAGCTACAGGAGCACCGTGGTTACAGAGCTATGTTCCCAGACTTTGTGGCCTTTATTGAGCGTCAGGTAAAGATTTTGTCTGATCCTCTCTTTGGTGACCTACAGGGTACACCACCAGATCCTTCCTCTAAACCCAAGAGTAGATATACCGGAAAAGACCAAGCTACTGTTGCTGCCATCAATACTGCCTCAGGACCAACCACAGCATGGTACCAACAGCGCAGAGGGCCAGCTTCACAAAAGAATGACGAAGAGTCATGCTGTGTGTGTAAGAGCCAGCATTCAGTGGAGAAGTGTTCACAACTTGATGAGATGACACACAGGGAGAAATTGGAGGCTTTGAAAGTAGGCAGAGTGTGTTTCAGCTGTCTGAGGAGAGGTCATATGAGCAGGGAATGTGACAAGCCTTTGACATGTGATATATGTAAGCACAAACATCCAACTGTCCTACACATTGAATCTAAAACACAGGAAGTGTCAGTCAATAACGCATCTGTGTCATTGGAGACATGTGGCCATACTGGGGCCGGAAGTGATGAACGTGTTCTCGCTATTGTGCCTGTACAGGTGAAGGCCAAGTCCGGGAGGACAATTATGAACACATATGCCTTTCTAGACCCGGGGAGTTCAGCTTCTTTCTGTACCCAACATCTCATGAGAAAACTGAACCTTTCAGGAGTCAAGACTAGCATTCTTCTTCGTACTCTTGGCCAAGAGAGGTCTGTAGACACATTCTTGCTTAGTGGTCTTGAGGTTTCTGGCTTGAATGAAGAAAACTTCCTGACTTACCTGAAGTCTACACTCAGAGGACCATGCCTGTGAGTAGAAATAACATTCTCACTCAAAAGGACCTAGAGGGATGGAAATACCTCAAAGGCATTACAGTTCCCAGTTTTGATGCAGAGGTGGAATTACTGATAGGCACCAATGCGCCGAAGCTCATGGAACCATGGGAAATAATAAATAGCCAAGGCGAAGGACCATATGCTGTTAGGACTCTACTGGGGTGGGTCGTGAATGGTCCGCTGAGAGGAGGTGATCCGCGCGAAGGCAAGATGAGCCATTCTGCTGTCACTGCTAATAGGATCTCAGTCGCCAGGCTACAAGATTTATTGGTTGCCCAATACAATCAGGATTTTAATGAAAAATCAGACGGGTGTACCATCCGAAAAAGAAAAGTCTCACTACAGACAGGAATGGCTCTGTTATAAGTCTGGAACAAAACCAGTCTAAATCTGCTAGGAAGTTCCGTTTGCCTGTCCGTGAAACCTGTGTGATGTGCCTTAAGACTGTGTACCCGCTGGAGAAACTTGTAGCGAATCAACAGATTTTCCACAACACCTGTTTCTGCTGTGCCTGCTGCAACACTAAACTCAGTTTGGTGAACTATGCTTCTTTGCATAACAACGTCTACTGCAAGCCACACTACTACCAGCTGTTTAAAGCCAAGGGCAACTATGATGAGGGTTTCGGCCACCGACCCCATAAGGAGCTTTGGGAGACTGGAGAAGGAGCCGAGGAGCGAGTGAAGCTCTCACCTCAAGAAGCAACCTCCAACCCAACAGTAGTAGAGTCTCCACTGGTAAAGGTTAATGTGCTAGCGGCCACTTTAGAGACCCGATACAGGTCGCCTCTCAGAGGGTGGAGAAGCCGCTGGAGATGGGGCGACTCAAGATATCCTGGTCTCCACAGTCAGAAGGGGATGAGAGCGCGCCCCATGTGTGTGGAGCCACTGACGGCAGTGGCATCAAACCCATCCGCCCGAAATGGCTTCCAGAGGGCGACTCTGTATCAAGCAATTCAGACCAATCTGATTTTCCAAAGCTTCGTAGGAGCGTCTCTCTCAAGGAGAGAAGCAAACCGTTTTCCATCTTCAGCTCTGCACCGGTCACTCAGCCCAACAAAAGATGCCAAAGCTCTCCTTCAAATAAGCAGCCAGAATCCTCTGAGAAAATGTCACCCGTTTCTTCCACCACAGACACGCTGATTTCTTCTCAGGTCATGACTGAATACAACCAATCAGAAGAAGAGGAGGAACAGGGAGAGACCAATGAGGAAAGGATGGAACACGAGGAGAAAGTGGATGTCCTAAGCTCAAGGAAGAAGATTTCACTTAGATTAGCATTGCAAAAATGACTCCTTTAGTTTAAAGTAATTTGGGTAATTGTGGTTAAAGTAAATATTCACAATTATGGGGTCGGGGTGTAGGAGCCATTTTATACATGCACCTTTTCTTGATAGGTTGACATTGCAATTACTTATTTTAGCCACTTGGTGGGAGTGTTGCACTGGGTGTGACACGTCGCGATAGGTATATTAACAGGTGTGGCAATCAATTCGAAAAAGGTGTGGATGGTGAGGAACACACGGTTCTTACCGTAGCCTTGAGCACCCACTTCACCAACAGCACTTTATTACTTAGCACTGGGTGAAATACCATTTTATGTGAATTATCCCTTTTTTACTTTTATAATAAACGGAACAACACCCAAAGAGAGCTAATGTTTGGACTCAGGATTTATCTGCTACGAGTTGAGAACACCATGCCATCTATGCTTATAGGATAGCCTCCACACAGGGTATTCATTACAGAATTCTGGATTTGATTTTGATTTGTTTGATGATACAAGAGGAAACACACAGACACAAAATGAGCTTCTATGAAAAAGAAAAAAATATATTTCCAGCAGATCAGAATGATCAGAATGCAGATCTATTGGAATTTTCTTCAAGATGAATTTCAGGTACAGGAATGCTTTCAATGCATTCATCTGTAGAGTTTATGGAGAAACAGAGAGCAGAGAATGGCCGAGGCATGTTTATCCTCTGGTATGGCAAGCAGCTGTGAAGCCAGGGCTTGTCAAATGAGTGGACCTGATGGTCATGACAAGCTAGACGTTGCAGCTGCAGAAACCAATTCAATCAGAAGAGCCGTGTAAAACCTTTAGATGACCTTAAAGAGATGATTCACCCAAAATTTAACTCATCCTTGTCTAGTACTAAACAGTGAGAACGCATGCGCGTGCGGTCTATGTTTGTGTTTGGAGCTCCGTCGAATTGATTCATTAATCCTTGATTTTCTTCTTTACCACTCAATTATAAACAGGCACTTTCTATTTTTATATCATGTGAACTTATCCTCGATACTATTCCTTATAAAAAAACAATCGGATTGCTTTGATATCGCTACTTAGATCCAACTTTCCGAATCTCGGCTACTAGCCTTTAGCCCGCTAGCATTTCACGCGTGGCCTCGTGCCTATCGAGCGTCTCATTTTACACCCGTTTCTCTGAAAGGATACGGGTTATATCCATCATTTCAGTCCTAAAATAGTAGTGATATTGGTAGTATCACTATTAATTTACTGTTCATCTTTTATAATGGCGAACATATCGCATGTGTGTCTAACGTTACCTCTGAGTGCAGGTGAGGTCGGTACGATTGGAGCTGGAGTCGGTGGAGAAGCAGATTCGTGTTCTGCTGGAGAAGCAAGCCGAGCTGCGAGATCGGCGATCAGTGCTTGAAACGGGTAAAGGTAAGGTGCACACTCACTGCTTTCCTGGTGCTCGTGTTCTTGATGTCGCTGCGCAGGTTCCCGAGATCCTGAACGGTGACGAGCGCGTCGGAGCTGTCGTGCTGCAAGCGGGGACGAATGACATCAGGCTGCGGCAGACGGAGGTTCTGAAGAAGGACTACAGGAGCCTGATCGAGACGGTACGCAGCACATCGCCTAGAGCAACGATCGTCGTGTCTGGACCGCTTCCCACGTACCGACTTGGACAAGAAAGGTTCAGTAGATTATTTGCTTTAAATGAATGGTTAATGTCATGGTGTAATGAACAGAAACTGCTCTTTGTAAATAATTGGAATCTGTTTTGGGAGCGACCTAGGCTCTTCCGTCCTGATGGTCTGCACCCCAGCAGAGTCGGAGCGGCTGTTCTGTCGGACAACATCTCCAAGACGCTACACACCATCTGACTAGTAAGTCAAAGTCCAAATCACAGTCTTTGCTGTCCCAACTTAATTGATATAAGTACCAATGTAGAACATTATATAGAAACTGTGTCTATTCCTCGCTTAGTGAAGCCAAACAACAAATCTACTGTAAGATCTAGCAAGAATATTATTGTAATTAAACCAGAAAATCTAAATATCAGTGAACAAAAACAATTTCTAAAGCTAGGTCTTCTAAACATTAGATCGCTCACACCTAAGGCGGTTATTGTAAATGAAATGGTCACAGATAATAATTTCGATGTTCTGTGCCTTACTGAAACCTGGCTTAAACCAAATGATTATTTCTGTCTAAATGAGTCTACTCCACCAGGATACTGTTATAAGCATGAGCCCCGTCTGATCGGTCGTGGCGGCGGTGTTGCAACAATCTATAGAGATATTCTTAATGTTACTCAGAAAACTTGTCATAGGTTTAATTCGTTTGAAGTACTTGTGCTAAATGTTACGCTCTTAGATGTAAGAAAGAAATCCTTATTATCTATAGCCTTGGCTACCGTATATAGACCTCCAGGGCCATATGCTGGTTTCCTAAAAGATTTTGCAGACTTTCTCTCAGACCTATTGGTCAACGTCGATAAAGCAATAATTGTTGGCGACTTTAACATACACGTAGATAATACAAATGATGCGTTAGGGGCTGCGTTTACAGATCTATTAAACTCTTTTGGGGTGAAGCAAAACGTCAGTGGTCCCACTCATCGTCTAAATCATACACTAGATTTAATTATATCATATGGAAGCGATCCAACCGATATAGATATTATACCGCAAAGTGACGATCTCACTGATCATTACATGGTAACTTGCACAATACGCACTGCTGAAATTTGTCATGTTGCACCACGTTATCGACCAGGCAGAACAATCCTTCCAACCACTATAGATAGATTCTCAAATAGCTTACCTGATCTATCTCAGCTGCTCAGTAAACCCAAACAAACAGATGAACTAGAGGAAATGACTAGCAGTATGAGCAACATTTTCTCTAGTACACTAAAAATTGTTGCACCAATTAGATTAAAAAAGGTTAGAGAGAAAACTAAAGCACCATGGTACAACAGTGCTACGCATGCTATCAAGAGAGAAACTCGTAACTTAGAGCGTAAATGGAAACGAACTAATTTAGAGGTCTTCAGAATCGCGTGGAAAGACAGTATGTCATGTTATAAAAGGGCTCTAAAATCAGCCAGGGCTGAGCATATCCGCAAACTAATAGAAAATAACCAAAATAATCCAAGGTTTTTATTTAACACCGTGGCTAGACTAACAAATAATCAGACATCTCCAGAGCAAAATATTCCGTTACAATAGTAGTAATGATTTTATGAAATACTTCAATGAGAAAATAGAAAGCATCCGAAACACAATTGTAAATGTACAATCCTCTATGGTGTCTTATGACTCGGCCTCAATTATGGCCCCTCTAGAACAACTACACCGCTTTGCAACTATAGGACAGGAAGAATTAAATAAACTTATCATTGCATCTAAACCAACAACATGTTTATTAGATCCAATACCCACTAAACTACTTAAAGAAGTGTTACCTGTAGTGGAAGAGCCTCTTATCAATATTATTAACTCGTCTTTATTTTTAGGTCATGTTTCAAAAATATTCAAGCTGGCAGTAATAAAACCTCTCATTAAGAAACCGCAATTAGATCCAAATAACCTAGCAAATTACAGACCCATCTCAAATCTTCCATTTATGTCTAAAATACTAGAAAAAATTGTGTCCGCTCAATTGTGCTCTTTCTTGCAAGAAAATTATATCTATGAAAAATTTCAGTCGGATTCAGACCGCATCATAGCACAGAAACTGCGCTAGTTAAATTTACAAATGATTTACTTTTAGCCTCTGACCAAGGCTGTATCTCAATACTAGTTCTACTTGATCTTAGTGCTGCGTTCGACACTATAGATCATAAAATACTCTTAGATCGACTACAAAACTACACTGGTGTCCAGGGACAGGCATTAAGCTGGTTTAGATCGTATTTATCAGACCGTTAACATTTTGTCTGTTTAAATGGGGAAAAATCGAAGATAACATCAGTAGACTATGGAGTGCCGCAAGGATCTGTCCTAGGCCCTCTGCTATTCTCAATATATATGCTGCCACTTGGTAATATTATTAGAAAACATGGAATTAATTTTCACTGTTATGCTGATGACACTCAATTAGTCTCTCAATTAGTGTCTAAAAGATATACAATGCTGGATGACGTGTAATTTCCTGCTATTAAATTCAGATAAAACGGAGGTATTACTTATTGGTCCAAAAAACTACCCACAAAATCCCTTACAATACAACTTTAATTTAGAAGGATGTCCTGTTACTTTATCCACTACAGTAAAAGACCTGGGTGTTATACTAGACCGCAACTTGACTTTCGAAAATCATATTTCATATGTTACAAGAACAGCCTTTTTCCACCTTAGAAACATTGCTAAGCTACGTAACATGCTATCTGTTTCAGATGCAGAAAAGTTAGTTCATGCATTCATGACCTCGAGACTAGATTAATGTAATGCTTTATTAGCTGGTTGTCCTGCATCCTCAATAAACAAGCTACAGTTAGTGCAAAATGCAGCCGCTAGAGTTCTTACTAGATCAAGAAAATATGATCATATAACACCAATTTTATCATCTCTACACTGGTTACCTATTAAGTTCCGTATCAACTACAAAGTATTACTATTGACTTATAAAGCTCTAAATGGTTTAGCTCCAGTCTATTTGAACGGATCTTCTATCGCCCTACAATCCATCGCGCTCTTTAAGATCACAAAATTCGAGGCTTCTGGTCGTTCCTAGGATATCTAAGTCTACTAAAGGAGGGAGGGCGTTCTCACATTTATCTCCTAAACTCTGGAATAGCCTTCCTGATATTGTTCGAGACTCAGACTCGCTGTCCCAGTTTAAAACTAGATTAAAGACGCATCTCTTTAACCAAGCATTCACTTAGGCTGTGTTTACACGGAAACGAGCTGAAGAGAAAACGCAAAAGTGGCGTTGCGTTGTAACTTTTTATTCTGCATTTAGACGAGCGTTATGGTTGGGAAATCTGCGTGCATACAGTGACGCAAAAGTGTGTGAAATTCGATGTGGTATGCACTCCAGGCGGCTAGGTGGCAATGTGAAGCACTGCAACACAACAAACCGATGTCTGAGAATATTTTGTACAACTGCTGAAAAGACTCTAGTTCGTTTATCAGAGCTGCTAGGGCAACTTGAAGGTCCGACGTATGGAAATAATTCGACATGTTGGTTGTTATTTTCCTGTACTAGCGCATGCCTGTGACGTAAACGCGTACGCAACAAGAGCCAACGTGACCAGATTTGCGTTTTTACCGTTTAGACGGGAGCGCGACGGCGGAGCGTTTTTGAGATTTCCACTCTGAAGGGTGGTTTCACTTTTTTGCGTTTTTAAGCCCCCAAAACGCCGTCGCTGTGTAAACGAAAGGCACATCCGTAAAAATATTTTTACGTTTTCACTCGTAATCGTTCTCGTGTAAACAGGGCCTTAATGCTTACCTTTTATACTACTTCTGAATCAGTTCGAATGCATTAATATTATGAACATCAGCTATGCTAATTATTTCCCATCTGTCTTTCTGCTGTTATCTCGGGACGCTAGTCCCGAGGTAAATAGCGTTCGTCAGCTCCAGTTTGTATCCAGCCTCTCACGGAGACTTCAGATGCCCCAACACCTGTGATGAGATGACTAAACGCCTGTGGAGAGACGACTCGACGCCTGTGAAGAGACGACTAAACACCGGCGACATGTTATGCCTAAATTTATACATGATTAACTAACTGTATTTTTCTTTGTACATTTCTGAAATGCACTTTCTGTAAAGCTGCTTTGAGACAATGTGTATTGTGAAAAGCGCTATACAAATAAATTGAATTGAATTGAATTGAATTAAACCTGTATGAACACAAAAGAAGATGTTTTGAAGAATGTTGGTCACCGAACAGTTTGGATGACCACTACAACTGTATGGACAAACTAACAAACAAAACTCTGAGACTTTTCTCAAAATATCTTCTTTTATTTATACAGAAGAATTTGTATTAATCACTAAATTGGCATATCATAAAATGTCTGCCTGATTGCCAGCCCAAGGTTAGAACTGAACGAAGTCAGAACGACAGATCTCTGGTGTAGCAGGACATTAGAGCTGCAGATAAGCTTGAAGGGGAATTGTGTTAACTCTGTTCTCCTCCAGATGTCTTTCTTTATCTTGATGTTCTTGTTGTTTATAGATGTATTTGCACATCAAATGTCAAATATGAATTGTTCAGAAGTTCTACTTTTCCATATTGAAAGGGTAATTGCATAAACTAGTCATATGTGGAAAGATAACGTTGGAGTGTATAGGGAGTTGTTTAAATCATTGAATGTGGACCCAAAGCTGCATTCTCCTCATAATTTGTTTTGATGCCATTTTGCACATGTGAATGAATTATTGGAGATTGTTAATTTTTATTGCCATTAATGCTGGATAAAAACGTTTACAGAATGGCATGTACGTGGAAGATATAACAATCATTTTGAGCATTTATAGCAGCATAGTTGATAGTCTTTTTTTACATCATTAATTTGGCACATTAATTTTAGCTTCATCCCAACACATTATTGGCATGAAGCATTTTCGACAATTTTTGTAGAACTAATGCAAATAGATGTTTCCTTTATTTCTGTAACTCTCAATGGAAACTTACTTTTAAGCTCATAATCTCAACCTGCAAAAACTCATTTTCAGGGATGTAACCCCCTCTCCTCAAACAAATATTGACATTTGATTATGAAAGATTATATTATTGTCACGGTGTGGGTTTTGTGTCTTGTTCCTTGTTCTTGTCTGTCATGTGATTCCCTGATTGTCATGTGATCCTGCCATGTGTCTTGTCATTTGTTAATCGTCTGATCATTGTTCACAGGTGTCCCTTGTCTAGTAATTAGTCTTTGTATTTAAGCCCTCGTGTTTGCCCTGTGTCTTTTTTTAGTATTTTGTTCCAGGTTCTTGTTTTGAGTTTTGAATTCCACACCACGTCATGTTTTTGTTTAATCTTGTCTTGCTCATTAAAGTTGCATTTGGGTTCTCAACTAGCAGTCTCCATTGGACCTCATTCATTTCAGATATGTTGTATTATTCATCAAATGGTGTTTTTTTTTAATTCTATAACAACTTTAAGTCAGTCTACTGTTTGGCCTCATCACATAGTAGGACATCAATAGAGTAGCTCTTTAGCAAGTAGCCAGCGTTTGCACTAAAAACTGCAGTTGTACTTGTTTCATCAAACGAAAACAATATTATTGGTGGTTTCTCTTTTTCAAAAAGCCCTGACTCTCTTTGAAAAATTTCATCGATACAGCCTGTAGGAGTGAGGAGACATTGGCTACTATAAAGGGGAAAAAAGGCACCAAAATTATGTTTTTAAATGCCACAAAACTATAAACGTGTTTTAATTTTGTCATGTGTTGTCACGTCTTCCCTCTTTTTACAACATAAGTATTTTCATCCACCTTTTGGATGACCTGGGAACTAAGATTTACTTAAAGTAGGAACTGAATAGCTTTTCCAACTTGGGAACTACATGCAGTCACAAAGAATTGTTCTTTACACAGAATCTGAGACAGTGTCACAGACCATGATAATATCAGCATCACTTGGGCAATGAGTATAGTTTGGCCTCCTCCTAATGCATCCTATAAATGTTTTGCACACACCCTATTTTTCTTCATTAGTAAAATCTGAGAGAAGAAACATAATACTGTAGAAAAGAAAATACTCTATTTGAATGCACAAAATACCTAGCAACAAGATGAACACTTCAACATTATTATTCATCTTAAAGGTGCAGTATGTAATATTGTAACCTAGCTGTTGAAATGGGTACTGCAATCTAAATTCAAAATATTGGAGAGAGTTGTTTCAGACTCAACACTCACAAGGGTTGCCAGATTGAAGACAGACGCAACAGGACCGAGCGTAATGGGCTCTATGCACGGCGGTGCATGACGTATTTCTGGTGAAGGTCTAAGGATGCTGGGTTACTTCTGCCGATCGTAGAGTGCTGTGCTATACCGAGAATTTATATTGGCTTCTATACTCTTTGGCTATACAAAAGGAACGTTAGTCACAAAAACAGACAAAACAGCCACCCCTCATTTTGTTTATGCTTATTTGCTTTATTATATTAAATAAACATAACTATATATATATATATATATAAATAATGACATCTAAACGTATGAAAGTTTCATTTCAAAGACGGGAGGACAGCAAATTTTGAAGACTCTGCCATAATCCCATTTTCCTCCGCTTTAAATCTCCCCAACCGGAAACTGAAGAGCAGCCTTGTGTCAAAGGTGGAAGTTATGCGTGCATATAGCCTATTGACAATGGAACACGACAAGCCTTAAACTGTAAGTTGATCAGCTAATGTATCAGTGTTTTAATATGCCTCTTGTTATAAAACTTTTTTGATGGATGCAGAGGCTTTTTAGGTTGGGTATAATCTGCGATCTCTGACCCAGTTTGTTTGCTGGTATCCATGGCTGCAAACTGGCATCCCATGTGTCGAAATACTATTACGTACATTGGCAGTGGGTGGGATCACACAGATCAAAACGAAAAAAAGATATGCTGACCCGCCGGAACGCACATTTCAAAATAGAATATCTGGCTGTAGCATTGTAACATGTTTTTCAGAGAAACAAGCATTTGAACTTAGCATGTTTCCTAAATCTCTGCAAAATTACATTCAGCCCCATTAAAGTCCTCTAAATGTTTGAAAGTAGCACTGGTTTTAGTTATGAAGATGAGCAGTCTGAATGTTAATATGAACACAAAATGTTATAATATTAAAGCGTCCCCCCAAGTTCAGCAGCAATCTTAGTGGAAGACATGGTAACACTTAATTTTGATGGTCCCTTTTAAACATTCTGTTGACTATAAATAACTTTGCAACTACATGTCAACTAACTCTCATTACAGTATTAGTAGACTCTCTGCTTAATATCTGATAACTCTTAATTGTGATGCTCCTCCAACAGACAGTCTATTGACTGTAAGTAACTTTGCAACTACATGTCAACTTATTCTAACCCTAACCCGTCTACTAATACTCTACTAACACTCTAATGAGAGTTAGTAGACATGTAGGTGCAACGTTACTTATAGTTAACAGAATGTGTTAAGGGGACCATCAAAATAAAGTGAAACCGAAGACATAAATGGGTGGGTGGAGAATCTTTTGTTGTTTTCTCAAAAAAAATTGAGAATATATTCTGTTCCGCCGCTGGCCTGCGATACCCAAATTCTGCTCAAAAAGAGCAGCTTCCTCAATCTGACTCATAGGGAACGTCTAGGTTACTTATAGCCTGGTTAAAACCAGACCCTTCTCAGTTTAAACTGAGTTAGGGTCTGGCAAAGATTCATAGACAAATCATTTCCAAAGGGGCGTCACCAACGGAGGTCGCTCAAATGCCTCTGGACGTATGCAGAGCGACGTTCGTCTTAGTTTGAATAAAGAGCAGACACTGCTCTACGTTTATTTAAAATTAACAGGAAGACAACTGGAAGTGAATGTTCTTTCCATTAAATAAATCACACACAATAAACAAAACCTAATGAACTTTGCAATTTAGACGCGCAATCTGCGTCGGTGCGGTGAGAGACGTAGCTTACGGCACGGGCAGATTCGGCTTGAAGTCGTTCATTCTCGGATGCTGTGCCGCGCGCGCTGTTACAAAAAACCCGTGCACACAGGCAAGCGAAATGGGGTCTTGCGCACCGAACACATCATTCTTGCCCAGCGCACCATCGCGCTCGTGCAGGCGCGTCGAGTATAAACAAGGCTTCTGTGTCAGCGCGCGCTCTCCCGAATCATCTCCAGCAGTAGCAGAAGCACCACTAACTCTGCCTCCGTTTCCCTCGTAAGCTGATATTAGTATTGAAACGTTCTCTGTGATAAATGTTTGTGAGAAAAATATTTTAATAACATGGTTTTGGTGGTTATAGAGTTCTAATGACGGTGTTCAACTATAACCGTCACACCTCTAATCCATCTTTGTAAATGTACAAAATCTGCTTCACCGTCGCTGTGCTGTCGTCATCGTGTAAAGCCCGCCCCAACGTTTCTGATTGGTGCCGCGATTTCGACGGATTGGAAATGGACTTCAATGAGCTCTTTGCCAGACTAACTTTCAGAGCAAATCTAAATTTGCCGGAAGTTGTCTGGGTTTTCCCAGGCTAGGTTACTTATGTAACCCTGGTTCTCTGAATGAGGAAACAGAGACGTTACTTTCCGTCGCCACAACTCCTGTAAAGCTGAAATGACCGGGACCCCATCTCGGCTCCTGAGCAAAATCGTAATGTGAGTGTTTGCACGCTGCCCAATATCCCGGCTGGCGAGGAGCCTTGTGATGCAAATCTCAGTCACCAAAATGCATTGGCTTGTTTTGTACCACTCGAATCTTATTGGGCTCTCAGGCGAGACATGACGTCAGACTGAACTGACGTACAGTATTGAGATCTCGCCAATACGTCAGTTCAGTCCAACGTGATGTCTCTGTTCCGTCTTTCAGGCAACAGGGTTACATTAGTAACCTTGACGTTCTTCACATAAATATATTGTATGGCTTCAGAAGACTTGTGCCTGGTACACATTGTAAGATTTTGGGCTATCCCAGACTAATGCAATTTTGGTGATTTCTTTGGTCGTGGCTCCTACATGGGTGTCCAATGTCGTACAGTGAGAGAGGTTAAAAGATGGCCGTTGTCATGGTCTTGCGATCAATGAATGCTTGCAATAAATTTCTAACAGTGTCAGCTTAGCATGATCATCTCACAGTGTGTTTGGTGCTACAACAATCGACCAAAATCACACAGGCAGGTATTACAGTGCAACCCTAGTTTGTTTGTAATATTCTTATACTGTTTTTTTAGAGTAAGGGTGGGGTTAGGTGCTCCAAAATTATTAAATTATTTCTTCTTTTCTATTAATGCATGAAAACAACTAAATGTGTCTTGATCTGACACAAGATAAACAACTGAAAGCAATGGAGTACCACGTTGACAAATTCACATCGAACAATGACACTAAAGGGTTATCGCTCATTAAAAAGTTACAGGGAGGGGTCATGACCAAAAGCTCATTTATGATTCCTTAGGACTGAGAATGTTTTGACAAAACATGTATTCAGAACCCGAAACCAAACCAGACAGGAGTGCCAGGATTCAGACAACCTGCCCTGAACAAACAACGTGGATGTGAGAGCACACGCTCACACATGGACAATACGATACATAAATGTCAGGGTTCTGTCACCAAACTAAGAATAAGTCCAACCGGAGTGACAGAATCCTGACAAGATCAGGTTTGCAGTGTAGTTGTTAACATGACGATAAACCATAAAAAAAAGAAGACAGGGAGGGATGGATTGGTAAGATGAGAGAAGAGCACATAAATAATTTTTCTGATATGAACTGACAGGAGAAAGGAAAGTGAATTTGGAATGCAGTGACCCACAGAATAACAGCGGAATAAGGATGCTGGATGATGTTTGATGCCTGTCCCAATTCTCTATGAACCCAGTCAACAAATTGCACAGCTTTTACACACATGATTGCGTACACACACACACACACACACACACACACACACACACACACACACACACACACACACACACACACACACACACACACACACACACATATGTTGGTGCAACAGCATTATGAGGACTCTCCATAGGCGTAATGGTTTTCATACCGTACAAACTGTATATTCTATCCCCCTACACTGCCCCTGTCCCTAAACCTACCCATCACAGGAGACATGCTGCATTTTTTATTTTTTTATTTTTAATTTTTTAAGCCATTTGATTTATGAGGACTTTTGAAATGTCCTCATAAACCACCCATAAGTTGTAATACCAGTGTAATATGCATGTCATTATACAAATTTGTGTCCTCATAAATCACATAAACCAAGACACACACACACACACACACACAACACACACACACACACACACACACACCACACACACACACACACACACACACACACACACACACACACACACACACACACACACCTCTCTCTCTCACACACACACACACACACACACACATGCATACACACACACACACACACACACACACACACACACACACACACACACACACACACACACACACACACACACACACACACACACACACACACATTGACTAGGCACTAATGGTTTTCCAGTGCTAGGTAGTAACTTTAAAGCTGCTGTCCGTAACATTTTTAAGTTAAAAATAATCCAAATTAATTATTTTAAAAAAACATCTTCAGCCAGTGTTCAAAACTATCTGCTTGCCATAGCTAGATTCAAAACGGTTAGCTTGTAATAATGATTTTAATTCCAGTGGTACTGGTGGTTTTCGCGGGAAATTCGAGCATGTCTTTGCGTCATTACATCACATCTGTACACATAAAGAAGGAGTTTCGGCTAGCCGACTATACTGCGCGTGAGGAGATGTAGAGATGGGCTTTTCTCACAGCACTTTACATGATTAAACTCATGGCGGATCCAGAAAGATCCAAACAACAATCATCAGTGTCAACTGGAGATTAACCAGTTATAAAACCCAAAAGACTTCGGATTTAAGGTGGAAAGAGAAAGAAACCGTCTCATGCGAACACAAGGATACACATCGGTGGGGCTTTTGAAAGGTGCGTGAACTCCCGAAGGTGTTCGAAACGAAAGAAGAGACGCTTTTTCTGCTGAACAAGTAAGACATTTCAATAGTTCAATCGTGTAACAGTACGTTTTCTTAATTCACACAGTTATGGAGTTTCCTTTGTTGTGCCTTTCTCGTTTGCTAGCTATTATGGAGAATATGAATTCTGAACTACACAGGTAATCATAAAACACATTAAATAACGTTAGTCACGCAATGGTGATGTTGTTAACATGAACAATTTGAGAACAAATTTAAGTAGGCTATGCATTTGCACGGTTGCTGTAAATCGCGCTGATTAAATCTAACGATCGCTTGTCATGTCGAATGCTTTTCCCCCTTAGTTGATCAGAACAAAAATGGATGTTACTTGTTCAGAAGACATTTTCTGGTGAACATTCTTATGTTGGTCAAGCTTTCAAAAAGTGAATCTGTGATTCTGAATGACAGTATCCACACAGCGCGGTGATTGACAGCAGCACTCGCCTCAAAACACTGTGTTCATCCGCGCTGTTTCATGCGCTTTACAACCCACGTAAAGATGATAATTCCGCAAATCACTGCAGTTATAGATTCCGAACAGAGATGGCGACAAAAAGGGAAAATGCTACGGACTGCAGCTTTAAAGGGTAATAACTTTAAAGGGTTAGGTCACCCAAAAAGGGTTAGTTCACCCAGCGTCAGAGAAGGACAAGCAAGAGCTCTCGGATTTCTTCAAAAATATCTTAATTTGTGTTTTATGGGTTTGGAATAACATGTGGGTGAGTAATCAATGACAGAATTTTCACTTTTGGGTGACCAAACCCTTTCAAGGACCTTAGTCACGTTTTTTTAAGCCAGTTTTTTATATATTTTGCTGTCGTGTGTCAGTAGGAAATATCATTTTACATTTCTAAACATTAATTTTGCCATTAATTGTAATAATCCAGTGAGATTGTTGTATGCACAAGGAGTCTGACAACAGCCAGTGCTCCACACGGAGATCTGATTTCACCATCATCGAGTCTGTATGTGATTACATGAAGAAACAGAAAAAACTGAGACAGAATAAATCCAGAAGAACTGGATGTTGAGTTTGCATGTTGTTTTTGTGTTGATTGTTTTTAAAGGGTACCTATTATGGCATTTAAAATGTTCCTAATGTTGTTCTGGGAGTCCCCAACAACAGTTTTACATGCATGCAATGACAAAAAACACTTTTGTTGTCTTATAATATGCATTTATTTTTACCTGATTTGCTCAGCGATTCCCAAATGATTCGTTTGACAACTCATTTTTCAAACCCCGCCTTTGCGTGACGCTAATCGGCGGTGATTGGTCAGATGACGCAGTCAGTTATTTTTCGCGTTAACCCAAAGCTTAAATTGATAAAGCACTGTAGTACTACAATACGCTCTATTCTTTATGACAACTCCAATAACAACGACAAACATTTTACATATTTCAAAAAACACACACACACAGCTTGGAGACCTAAGCGCTGAGCGTAACTGACACACACACACACGCACACACACACACACACACACACACACACACACACACACACACACACACACACACACACACACACACACACACACACAGCTTGGAGACCTAAGCTGCGTTGAGCGTAACTGACAGACACACACACACACACACTTATTGAGCATGCTACAAAACCCTTAAAAGCAACAATTATTAACAGTACTTACAGGTTGTGATTCGGAGGATGAAGCCGATCCAAATAAACTTGGTACTGAACGTTCCTTCAGTATCAGGCGACTCGCGAATGCGAATCCACACATGAAAGCATATGTTTGTAAAGGAATCCTCGTTAAAATAACGCAAACACAGCTCAAGGTTCGGCTATACTTGTGTGGTATAGTTGTAAATATAAACTCTAGCCACTGATTCTTCACATGCTCGTCCCTGGGCAGTGAAAAAAAAGTTCGCTTTTGATTCGCACTTCAGAACAGCTCGTCGACATGTTGTTTTCACTGTTTTCTGGCGCGCGCAATGAGTGGGCGTGTCTTATTCAAATAACTTGTACAAGTGACGTACGAAAGTTAGAGAAAATGCATCGTTCGTCTATCGATTCATATCAGCGACTCAGAGTCGACTCTTACTTTTGAGAGACAATAACTTTGTATACGGTGAACTTTCATATTTAAAACTTTGCAGGATGTTTTTGTTCACTTAGATCTATGTTACACACTACATGAAAGGTAATTTTCAAAATTCCATGACAGGTACCCTTTAAGCTGCTGATTGTACAACACTTTGGTCTGCAGGTGCAGTTGTAAAGTGCTTGATAAATAAAATGAAGTAAGTATTACATACATCGGGTTGGTAGCGGCCCTATACACTTTTTGCAACAACAACAAAAAAATGTAAAAAAACGAATTATTCTTTTAAAATGTTTCTTTCATTATAACTTTTTTAATAACAACTTTAATAATTATTATATTTTAATTATATTGTTTATAAATGAATAGATTGGGGTATACTAAAGGCCTGTTCACACCAAGAACGATAACTATATTAGCGTCCATACCAGTGGAAAAAATCATTCTGTTGTTTACCTTTATTCCTCGAGATGCAATTTGCAACACTGACAACATCGTTCTGTTGTTTATTCTAAGCGCGTGCTTGCCTGTCACTTTAAAGACTGCGGGGCTGCTTGCCTGTCAAGGTCTTTATTGTCCACCATCTGGATAAATCATTCTGAAAGTGATTCCAATGATATTGTTTCTCTGTGCTGTTATAGTTATAGCTGTGGTGTGAACTCTGCTATTCTATCTAGAGAACAATTTTTAGAATAGGCCTATCTTTATCGTTATTTTTTATAGTTATCGTCTATGGTGTGAACTGGCCTTAAAGGGGTCCTATTATGCTTTACCACTTTTTTGAACTTTATTTAGTGTGTAATGTTGCTGTTTGAGCATAAAAAAGATCTGCAAGGTTACAAGCATAAAGTCCACTCCAAAGGAAGATATTTCCAAACATTTCCAAAACTCATTTGTTTGACCTTCCTAAGGCTGAACAACATTTAAACACTGTTTCTGAGCATTATAACCCCAACGTTTATCTGTGTGCTGCACATTTTATGGAGAACAGCTTGTTTTCTGTATTTGTAAGCTTTCACTCTTGTAAGACGGTTCACCGCTACTTAGGAAAATTATCCATGGTTTTGTGATCGATTACTGTTTGTATTACCTTAGTTTTCCAACAAATATCACAATTAAATGGTGAATAACATTGTATACATAATGTATAAGATGCTTAAAAAAATCCTATCCTTGCAAAATCAGTGCATTAAATCCATTCTGCACGATCCTCTTGTTCATTAAAGGATTAGTTGACTTTTTAAAAAACTTTTGCTGATACTCACCCCCATGTCATCCAAGATGTCCATGTCTTTATTTCTTCAGTCGAAAAGAAATTAATGATTTTGATGAAAACATTCCAGGATTTTTCTCCATATAATGGACTTCAATAGTGGCCAAAACGGTTCAAGGTCCAAATGAGTTTTCAGTGCAGCTTCAAATGACTTCAAATGACAAATGACGATACCAGACGATGAATAATTATCTAGCGAAACGATGCGCCATTTCGAAAATAAATAAAACATTTAAAGTATTATTAGCACAAATGCTCGCCTTGTTCTGTCCTGAGATGTACGTTTGTGATTCTCCTGTTCGAACTCGTTCATTAAAATGGACAAATCTTTTTTCGAGTCATTCATTCAACGAACGAAATGACTCGAAAAAAGATTCGAACAGGAGAATCACAAACGTACATCTCAGATCAGAACAAGGCGAGCATTTGTGCTAATAATACTTTAACTGTTTTATTTATTTTTGAAATGGCGCATCGTTTCGCTAGATAAGACCCTTATTCATCGTCTGGTATCGTCATTTGTCATTTGAAGTCATTTGAAGCTGCACTGAAAACTCATTTGGACCTTGAACCGTTTGGCCACTATTGAAGTCCATTATATGGAGAAAAATCCTGGAATGTTTTCATCAAAATCATTAATTTCTTTTCGACTGAAGAAAGAAAGACATGGACATCTTGGATGACATGGGGTGAGTAAATTATCAGCAAAAGTTTTTTAAAAAGTGAACTAATCCTTTAACATTGTCAGGGTCTGAATCGGGCTCGATTTGATTTGAAATTGATGTCATCTTCAATATTTACACGAGAAGAACTTTTACGGAGGGGCGGGCCATTCCCCAAACACACGCTAAACGCTGCCAATCACAATACACTGGGCCAGCTAACCAATCACAGCACATTTTGTATTTCAGAAGGAGGGGCTTCAATGAAATCGGCGTGTTCAAGGCAGACAGGGAAGAGAGGAGCTGTAATAATGTAAAATATGCGAAAATGTATGCTTTTTTGAACAATTAAGCATGAAAACCTATTCTAGCACACCCCAAAAACAAAATCAAGACTTTGTAACAGCATAATCGGACCCCTTTAAGAAGATTTAGGTGAAACCTTAAAATGAATGAAAGGAGTGTGTTAAATGACATTAAGAAAAAAACTTTGACATTAAATGACAAAAGGGTTAAATAATGTGTTGTCTCAGGGGTTTACTGGTAAACCAGAAATGTAAATGGTCTTTCTCCACTACATGAAAATCCTCTGACATTGTTAATGCAGCCCATAATGGAAGACACCTGGGATAACTTATTCAGGCAACATGGGCTTTGAAAAATGCATACGCCATTTCTCTTCCACACTCCAGCGGCCAAGTGTTCAAGATTCAAAACACATTTTAAGTAGAAAGAAACCCTTGAGTATTAAGCTTTCACATGAGAAGTACAAGTCATTCAGGTTTATATCAGGTAGGATTAATAATGGATATGCTGCTTTTTAAAAGACTGGAAGCATGTTCAATAACAGCAAGGATGTCTTGTCTCATGATTGTCATTTCTGTGGCCCATTTTGAAATTTAAATCGTTTTTAAAAATACAATTGCAATTTAGCAGTGTCAGGTGTGGTAAGTTAAATGAAAAGAAAGCTTTTTACATTATTAAAAAGTATTTTTACAAGGCATACTTATTTACGTTTTCGAATCCATTCAGCCGATTTTCTGATATTTAGAAGAATATCAGTAACCAGACAGTTTCTGGTCTCATTGACTTCCATAGTAGGAAAAAATATATACTATGGAAATCAATGGGACCAGAAACTGTCTGGTTACTGATATTCTTCTAAATATCAGAAAATCGGCTGAATGGATTCGAAAACGGTAAAACCCAACTGTTTAAATCTGGGAAGTTGTAAAATTAGCCTATTTCCAAAAAAAGTGGAGTATCCCTTTAACATTAATCAAATTATCATGAAATATATAAAATACTTAAGATTTGTTCCCATAACAAAACAGGGATTCATTACTGTGCCTTGATAAGGTTCATACTAATGATTTTAGTGATAATAATGATAATGAGTTTCTTGCAAGGACTATCATGTCAAATGCCACAAGTTACCACCAAATGTATTGAAACATTACATTCCATTACAACAGCACAAAAACATGGAGACATCACAGTAGAGAACCATTTATCACCCTGAGGAATCAAACAGTGTCTATTTACAACAAGTGCAAATAGCCTGCCTTATTGGCAGAGGCTATTTACACTAACTCTGCTCACCATTGTCTGATTGGGCCCGACATTATTACAAAAAAAATCCAGCTAATAACTGAAGCAGTGATGTAGAAAATTAAGGTCAGTGTTGAGGTGAGGTTTTCCGAACTCATTCTTCTACCTTGTCCCTTTCGCATATATGCTCGGAAAGGTGTTTATTTAAAATGAAATTGAAGAAAATATTCTAAAAGTGGTGTAGCGCCTACAGATCAGACACACAATTATTTATTATATTTAATAAATAATCCACCTGGGAGTCATAAGACCTCAAATCAAACAAAGACACAAGGCAAGAATTCTGGTCTCCCACAGACCATAATTAAATTTGTATTACCCCTGCCGACACTTGCAAGGAAAAACTGGTGACACCAAAGATATGCAAATGAGAAGAATGGCCACATGTCAATAAACAACACAGGCAGAGAAAAGATTAACACATATCTATAAAAAACACATAAGAATGACTTCCCACACCTTAATTCGTGGTCAACACCTAGCATGGATATACACATTTTGATCCCCTTCTCCAATTTGACAAGCATGTAAATGCAGTTGTAAAGAGTAGCTTTTTTCTCTAGTGAAGACCTTGCGATTGTGATTCATGCACTAATTTCCTCTCGATTGGACTACTGTATACTCGTATGTGGCCTACCTCAAACTGCACTGTGTCACCGTTAGGTTCAAAATTCAGCAGCCAGATTTTTCTTGCCTCATTGCATTGGCTACCAATAAAGTTTAAGTCACTTTACTTCTTTTTGCATACAAGGCTCTACATAGCTCGGCCCCAGATTATATGTGTGATTTTATTAGGCCATACACAGCTTCTAGGTCACTAAGATCTTGTGATCAGTCACTTTTATCTGTCCCTCGCTCTCGGTGTAAATCAAAAGCTTTCTCTGTAGTCGCGCCAAAGCTCTGGAACAATTTACCTTTAACCATCAGGACCTCTCCATCTCTGGTTACTTTTAAATCCAGCTTATTTTTACTCTCTTCATTCGAGTAATGTTGTGTATGTATTTTAAATTAGTCTGAATGATTTTGGTACTTGATTTTTATCTTTTTTTTTCCCACTATTTTTCTCTTTATTTTTATTTGATTATTTTATTTATTGTATGGAAAGCACTTTGGATCAACTATGGTTGCGTTAAACTTGTGCTCTATAAATAAAACTTGATTTGACTTGACATCTCCAGAACATCATGTTGTATTGTACGCGGTTTGTACTTTATAAACTGTTTTATATACTGTTTTATGCATGGTTTATGATTGAACCACTAATGTAACTTTATCTGTATTATTGTTGATATCAAAATTATCCTTTCTTAATTTCATGAATATTATGCTATAATCCCACATTGTGAGGGACCGAGAGGTCAGGAACAAGGAACACAAGCTTTATAATGAAAAATGGGTTTTTATTTGAACCCAAAAATAAACAACTTTACAAACTCATAAACTTCTTACAACAAAAATGAAATAAACTAAACAAACAGAAGATGAAGTCAGAAAACAAGTGGACAAAAACCACCAAAGAAACTAAAACTGACCTGCTCAAATGAACAAAGCAACAGCTTTTAAAGGAAAGGATGGGCCCATTACAAATTAAGAGGGAAAACAATTTAACTACACATTCAACATACAAACTTAAGTAAATCAAAATCAAGTCAAAATAGAGATACATAATAAATAAAGATAATGAAAGCAACATGAAATCAAATACCATAAATATATAACTAAATAAATCAATTAATAAAGACTGACGTTTCTTCCTCCCCCGGACCACTCCCAGCAATGGTATGTTCGGGCGGAACCAATATCCCTTAAAATCTCCGTTCCTGCTCGGACTCTAATTTCCATCGCGCCAGGATGCGGCCGCAGTGGACCATGCCTGAAGGTCACGGTAAACTTAAACTCAAAATAGAAACAAATATAAGTGACAGGTACAATGTAACTAATTTGTGTGCACTTCAAATCAGTAACAAAGTAAATAAAAGTGTGTTGTAAATGTAAACTTAACAATAAAGAATTAATGTTGTTGTTTGTTCCGTGTGTTTGTCCCATTATACTTAAATAAATGTGATTGACAAAATAAGGAAAGAAACTTAATGATTCTTAAATTAATGAATGATGAATGTCTGTGTAAATGAATGTGTTGTGTGTGTGTGTGTGTGGTGTGTGTGTGTGTGTGTGTGTGTGTGTGTGTGTGTGTGTGTGTTGTGTGTTGTTTTGACACATTACCGCTCTTGTGCGGACTCCACTTGGGCCGTCACATTTCCCCCCCCCCCCCCTTCAGAAATCTTGCCAGTAGAGCGGGAGAGATAGTCAGCAGTACAGTTGACTTTACCAGACACATGTTGTATCCTGAATCTGAAGGGCTGCATGGCGAGATACCATCTTGTAATCCTTCCATTAGAATCCTTCATTTTCTCCAACCATTGCAAGGCTTTGTGATCAGTCTCCAGGGTAAACTCACGGCCTAGTAGATAGTATCGTTGGCAATCCAACGCCCACTTTATGGCTAAACATTCCTTTTCCACCGTTGAATAACGTACTTCTCTTGGAAACAATTTGCGACTAATATAAGCCACTGGCTGTCGGTTCTCTGTTGGCCCTTGCAATAGGACAGCTCCTACTCCTCTCTCAGAGGCATCAGTCTGTACAATGAAAGGTTGACCAAAGTCAGGATTGTGTAGTACAGCGCTAGTTGTCAAAGCTCCCTGGATGTCTCGGAAGGCTTTCAATCTCTTCTCAGTCCACTGTAGTTGGTTCGGACAACGTGCCCCCACCATGTCTGTTAGTGGAGCAGCCCTGCTGGAGAAGTTAGGGACAAAGCGATGGTAAAATCCAGCCATACCCAAGAAAGATCACAGATCCTTACGTGTCTGGGGCACCACACACTTTTCCAAGGCTTGAACTTTCTTCACCTGCGGTCGCACAACACCCTGGCCAATGACATAGCCCAGCTATTCAGTCTCTTGTTTAGCTATAGCACACTTGGTGGGGTTGACAGTTAGGCCGGCATTCTGAAGACGCTGCAAGACTTCCTTGAGATGCTGCACATGTTCCTCCCAGGTGTTACTGTAAATTACAATATCGTCAAGATATGCAGCAGCAAAAGGTAAACCACGTAATACTTGGTCTATTAACCTCTGAAAGGTCGCCACGGCCCCATGCAGCCAAAAGCTAAAACCTTGAAATGGAAAAGGCCCCTTGGTGTTCTGAATGCAGTCAAGGGCCTCGAGGAGGGAGTCAGTGGAATTTGCCAATAGCCTTTAGAAAGGTCCATTGTTGTCAGATATTGGGATTGTCCCAAACGATCAATTAGGTCACTTATGCAAGGGGTAGAGTAGGAATCAAACTGTGATACTGAGTTCAGATATCGAAAATCAATACAGAACCTTATACTCCCGTCCTTCTTTGGCACAAGGACGATGGGTGACACCACTCACTTTTCGAAGGCTCAATGATGCCCAAACGAAGCATAAGATCCACCTCTTCCTCCAAAGTCACCTGGAATTTCTCAGGTATCCTATAACTCTGGCGTCTCACGACAGCATCAGGTTTCAGTACTACACCATGTTCAATCAAGTTGGTAAACCCAGGATATTCAGAAAATACCTTCGAAGTGAAGAGAACTTGTACCTGCGACCGCTGGGAATCTGTTAGATGATCTAACCCGATGTCCCCAGGAATGGGCTGTGGCAGATACTGCTCATCGGATTCTTCCTCTTCAATACTACGAATCATCAGTGACTGTGACTTTTCAGGACGGGGAACCCACTCCTTCAACAGGTTAACGTGCAAAACCCGACTAGATCGATCTTGACCCGGCATACTGATTTCCTAAGTCCTAGGACCCAGCCGTTTCTTGATGTCGTAAGGACCCTGCCATTTTGCTAGCAGTTTACTCTCTCGGCTGGGCAACATGACAAGTACCTTTTTACCGACCTCCAGATCTCTTTCTCGAGCCATAGGGTCATACCAGGTCTTCTGCTTTTTCCTGGCCTCCACCAAATGATTCTGAGCCAAAACAGTCATCTTCTGCAAGCGTTCCCTCATTTGCAGAACATAGGAGACAACACTAGTGGGCTCTTTCTTTTCAGGACTCCCTTCCCACATCTCATGGAGCAGAGCCAAGGGGCCCCTGACATCACGGCCATACAACAGCTCGAAAGGAGAAAAGCCTGTGGAAGCCTGAGGGACTTCCCGATAAGCGAATAGAAGATAGGGCAACCATTGATCCCAGTCTTGACCAGTTTCACTGACAAACTTCCTTAACATCTGTTTCAAAGTCTGGTTAAATCGCTCAGTCAACCCATCTGTTTGGGGATGATAGGGAGTAGTACGCAGACTCTTAATTCCTTAGAGCTGGTAAACCTGTTTCAACAAGGTAGACATGAAATTAGTGCCCTGGTCGGTTAGAATTTCTGCTGGAAATCCGACCCTGGAAAATAACTGGACCAAGGAAGTAGCTACAGGTTTCGCCTTCACGGATCTCAACGGAAATACCTCTGGGTATCTGGTGGAATAGTCCGTTATTACCAGCATGAAACGGTTCCCTGAGCAACTCCTCTCCACTGGACCAACGACATCCATTCCAAGCCTCTCAAACGGAGTACCAATGATAGGAAGTGGTTGTAGTGGTGCTTTTGGCGGACGTCTGAGGGACACCTTCTGACAAACAGGACAGCCTTTACAAAATTGGGCCACATCTACTTTCAAACCAGGCCAGAAAAAACACTTTTTGATTCTTGCAGTGGTCTTGTTCTTCCCCAGGTGGCCAGCCCAAGGAATCGAGTGACTCAGATATAACACCATCTCTCGAACACACTGTGGAACCACAAGTTGTTTCTGGACCCCAATTTCTCGATAGAGTATTCCCTTTGTGATCACATATCTGGCTGTACTGTCATCTAGAGGTTTCTCTCTCACCTCTGCAGCTCTTGAGAAGCACTCCCTGAGACTAGCATCTTCCTGCTGCATCTGAATGATGTTGGTAGGCATCTGGAAGTTCACAGGTAAGTCACAGGCCATATTTTCAGACACTGTATGAGCAGCATATTTTACCTTCTCTTGTCTTTTTTCTCTTCTAGTCTTTCTCCTCTTCGACTCCACGGTCTCAATCTCTGCATTGAAGAAAGGTAAGGTACTTAGTGTGTGTTCAATCTCCTCTGACTGGTTCGCCTTTGCTCTGGTCACCACCACGTTACACTGTCGAGTCGGGTGCAACAGCTCCAGCAGCACTGGTATATCTCGACCCAGAATCACAGGGAAAGACAAGTTATCAGCCACCCCCACCTTCACCAGGTACGTCTGCTCTTCTATTTTGACATAGACATTGGCGGTAGGTAACAGTCTCTCATCTCCATGTACACAGCAGATAGGCAATTTGTTGACTGTGCTGATCAAAGAGGGTGATATAAACTTTCTTCTTACCAGCGTTTGATCACTGCCGGTGTCAATCAAAGCAGTCAATTTCTCACCATTTATCTCCACATTTGTAGTTCTCAAAGAGCTTCGGGATTTGGTTACATTCCTACTTGGTACAAAACATAGCTGTGTAAGCTGAGCTGAGATCTTTGGACAATTTGGTTTAGTGTGCCCTTCTTGACCACACAGGTAACATATGGGAGGTCGTTTAGGAACAAAATTTAATTTGGCTGAAGTAGGTTTCCCCATGTAGGGCTTACCAGACCCCTCCACCTTCCTTTGCTGAAAGTGAGGCATGTCGAGAGAATGGCGGTCATTAACAGGTTTCCAAGCCCACGGCTTACTCTTTCCTCTAGCTGCAACAAACACATCCGCCAGAGACGCTGCTTCCGCTGCGGTGCTGGGATCTCGCTCTCGATTCCACACCTGGAGTTCAGGGGACAGCATTCTAAGATATTGCTCCATGATGATGATTTCACTCACCTCCTCCACTCGTTTCCTCTTGGGCTGGATCCACTTTCCAAAGAGTTCTTTGAGGCGGTTATAAAGTTCTATTGGACTCTCTGATGGATCTACTGATAAGGAACGGAACTTTTGTCGGTAAGTTTCAACATTGACATCATATTTCTTTAAAATAGCACACTTCACTTTGTCATTGTCAGTAGACTCGTTCACGTCCATAAGGACGTAGGCTGCTCTTGCTTTACCAGTCAGCAAAGGGATTAAATGCCAAACCCAATCAGTTTTAGTCCACCTACAAGCAACAGCAATCCTTTCAAAGGTAATAAGGAAGTGTTCTACGTCATCAGTGTCACTGAGCTTCTCCAATCGAGGCATCTGAGATAATGGTGGGCCTACATTGTTCCCAACTTGAGCAAAACTCTCCTGATGTACTGAAGCCACAGAGTTTCCATCTGAATCTAAATGATCCACATCATCCCTTCCCCGGGACTCCCGGTCAACATCAGGTAAGTGAAGATTAGGAGAGGTGCGTGCTTGGACCTCCATTTGCAAAAGACCGAACTGGTGCTGGAGAGCCTTAAAGGTGCCCTAGAATGTGAAATTGAATTTATGTTGGCATAGTTAAATAACAAGAGTTCAGTACATGGACATGACATACAGTGAGTTTCAAACACCATTGTTTTCTCCTTCTTATTTAAATCTCGTTTTTAAAAAACACCCCTGAAAAACAGTCGAATCTCCACATAATACCGACTGTGATGCAACAGTCGGGGGTCACGCCTCCAAAGATTTGCATATCCCACCCCTCAATGACAAGCACTGCACAGCCGAGCCATCGGAGCAAGCGAGGATCAGAGAAAAAAAAGGCAGATCATGGAAATAAATGCTATGCTCCAGGCTGTGCAGGGGATGAGGACTTTTCATACCCTTCCCACAGAAAAGGAATGTCAACAGGCGTGGAGGATGTTTGTATATAATCGGATACCGCAACAGTTTAATTCGAAGTTGTTAGTTTGCTCTGCCCATTTCACCACGGACTTATTTTCGAACCTGGGACAATATCAAGCTTCTCTCAGCGTCTCAAACTGAAGGAGGGGTAATTCCAACTATATTCCCGCAACCGGTAAGTAACTTAGTGATTTTATTAAAGATAATTTACACTGTGTTAGATCCAGCGCAAGATCCCAGTAATAGCAAACTCCGAGCATACATAACTAACGTCAAATAGGCTAATTCTCAGTAAAATAATAAACTATACAGAAAGCGATCAAAGAACAATCCACACAGCGCGAGTTTATCTCTCGCCAAACTCGTTATGAAATCAATGATGCTGTTACACTGCACAACAGCTCTTACTGTATTTACATCGTTTGCATTTGTGAAAGCATTAGAGAGAGAAACTGCGTTGTCTCGCGATCAACAAACAGACTGTCATCTGCTTGCTCAATGCTGATCACAGCAACATTTTATGTGATGGAAATAGATTTAAATACTTTAAAAACATCTCACGATTCGTTAATCTCGATAGCTGTAATAGTTAAAACGTATATAACAGCTGTAGTATAAGTATTCGAGAGAGTTTCACATTTCATATTTCATATGCAAGCATGTCAGCCAATCACAGCAGTGGCCGGTTCTCACAGCAGACACGCCCCTTCAAACAGAGTGTTCAAATCAGAGACTAAAATCAGGCTAGGAAAAATGCCTTTTATTTCTAAATTATGACTATTTTTGATCTAAAAAACATACTAACATTATAAGGGCAACCCAGGAAACATTATAAAATAATAAAAAAAGCCATTCTAGGGCACCTTTAAACCGTCGCTCCTGATCCACCTGCTCCTGCTGTCTTGCAGTCTCCCGGCCTTCCGCCCTGGCCATGTGGACTCGAAGCAGACTTGCCAAGTCATTCACCGAAACTTCTCTGTCTCCTGTTGTCTCGCCTTCAGCTCCTTCTACCATGTCCTGGTTATCCTCATCCCTTTCTTCCTCTTGCTGCAAAGGAGGAGCCTTAGACACACCTTTCTTTAAGGTACGGCTCATAATGACAGGGGGGGAGAAAAAAAATCAGCCACGAGGGGCAGAAAAAACAAATACTGCTTAGTGTCCTTGACCGACTGAAATATCCCACCGCTGCCACCATATGTGAGGGACCGAGAGGTCAGGAACAAGGAACACAAGCTTTATAATGAAAAATGGGTTTTTATTTGAACCCAAAAATAACTGACAACTTTACAAACTCATAAACTTCTTACAACAAAAATGAAATAAACAGAAAAATGAAGTCAGAAAACAAGTGGACAAAAACAACCAAAGAAACTAAAACTGACCTGCTCAAATGAACAAAGCAACAGCTTATAAAGGAAAGGATGGGCCCATTACAAATTAAGAGGGAAAACAATTTAACTACACATTCAACATACAAACTTAAGTAAATCAAAATCAAGTCAAAATAGAGATACATAATAAATAAAGATAATGAAAGCAACATGAAATCAAATACCATAAATATATAACTAAATAAATCAATTAATAAAGACTGACGTTTCTTCCTCCCCCGGACCACTCCCAGCAATGGTATGTTCGGGCGGAACCAATATCCCTTAAAATCTCCGTTCCTGCTCGGACTCTAATTTCCATCGCGCCAGGATGCGGCCGCAGTGGACCATGCCTGAAGGTCACGGTAAACTTAAACTCAAAATAGAAACAAATATAAGTGACAGGTACAATGTAACTAATTTGTGTGCACTTCAAATCAGTAACAAAGTAAATAAAAGTGTGTTGTAAATGTAAACTTAACAATAAAGAATTAATGTTGTTGTTTGTTCCGTGTGTTTGTCCCATTATACTTAAATAAATGTGATTGACAAAATAAGGAAAGAAACTTAATGATTCTTAAATTAATGAATGAATGTGTGTGTGTGTGTGTGTGTGTGTGTGTGTGTGTGTGTGTGTGTGTGTGTGTGTGTGTGTGTGTGTGTGTGTGTGTGTGTGTGTGTGTGTGTGTGTGTGTGTGTGTGTGTGTGTGTGTGTGTGTGTGTGTGTGTGTGTGTGTGTGTGTGTGTGTGTGTGTGTGTGTGTGTGTGTGTGTGTGTGTGTGTGTACCGCTCTTGTGCGGACTCCACTTGGGCCGTCACACACATCTTTATAACTTGAATGGGACTCTTGAACTCTAACCATCTGCTAGACTACATTGTTAACCCTAGGAGCGGGCTTCTTGAGATCATGTGCACCAAGGTCATGCGTGGGGCGGAGTGTCGACTGACCATTACCTTGTGAGGTGTCAGATCAGACACAAGATAACCGTGCCAAGGAGAAAAACTAATGGCACAACTCCTAAAAAACTTGACCTTAGAAAGCTTGCAAATGAAGAGCACTGCAGAAGACTGGCTGAAACTGTGTCATCTGCAGTAAATGGTGCAAAAGCCAAAACAGTAGGATCAGAGGACATTGAAGAACAATGGCAAGCACTGAAGAAGGCAGTCTACTCTGCAGCAGAAACTACCTTAGGTCACCCACAGCGTAATACACCTGACTGGTTTCAGGAACATGATGAGGAGATCCAGAAGCTGCTGGATGAAAAGCACCTCCTGCATAAGCAACATCTGCAGGAAAACTCCAGTAGGAGTAAGGCTGCTTTTGCTGAGATCAAGGCCAAAGTACAGAGAGTGGTGAGGCGAATAAAGAACGATTGGTGGCGTAGGCAGGCAGAAAAACTGCAAAGCATGGCTGACAACCATGACTATCATGGATTGTTCACAGGACTAAAGGCTATCTACGGTCCAAGGAGCAATGTAGTGGTACCTGTCAAGTCAGCAGATGGAGGAAAACTCTACACTGAACAATATAAGATTCAGAGTAGATGGAAAGAGCATTTCTGTAGTCTGCTAAATCAGCAAGTATCCGCTGAACCAGATGCCTGTAAATGGCTAAAGAGACACCAGAGTCGTGATGACCTCTGCTGTGAGATCACTATGGAAGAGCTTGAGAAAGCCCTAAAGGCAACAGCAAGCCACAGAGCACCAGGTCTAGATGGAATCCCCTCAGAGGTGCTCAAGAAAGGCGGAAGAGTACTCAGAGAGGAGCTCCTGAAACTTTTTAACAGCTGCCTTGTTCATGAGTGTGTACCTCAGGACTTCAAGGATGCACTCATTGTCACAATCTACAAGAGAAAGGGAGACCGAGCAGACTGTGGAAATTACAGAGGCATTTCCTTGTTAGCCATAACAGGCAAAGTTCTGGCTAAAATCATACTCGGTCGGCTCAAAAACATCGCAGAGCAAGTCTTACCAGAGAGTCAATGCGGCTTTAGGTCGGGGAGATCTACCACTGACATGATTTTTACCCTACGGCAGCTACAGGAGAAAGCAGTGGAGCAACATCAGTCTCTCTTTGTGGTGTTCGTAGACTTTTCAAAGGCCTTCGACACGGTCGACCGAGGAACTCTTTGGGAAGTCTTGCAGATCTATGGATGCCCCGATAAGCTTGTCAACATCATCAAGCAGTTTCACATAGGGATGAAAGGACAAGTTTTCATTGGTGGGGAACCCAGTGAAGCCTTTGAAGTGAACCATGGTGTGAAACAGGGATGCGTGCTTGCACCAACGCTTTTCTCGCTATACCTCACAGCTGTGCTAGATTCAATGGGCCTTGATCCGCACAAGGGATCTTTATTCGCACTAGGACAGACGGCAAGCTTTTTAACTTAGCCCGACTTAGAGCAACCACCAAGACTAGAGAACTATGCATCCGGGAGCTGCTCTATGCAGATGATTCTGCTCTTGTGGCTAACAACGCTGAGAGGACATGCAACATATAGTAGACCGGTTTTCGTGGGCAGCAGATTTGTTCGGACTGAACATTAACATCTCGAAGACCAAACTTTTGTATCAACCACCACCAATGTGTTTCAACAATATGAGAGAGCCATAGCCAGTGATGGTACATGGAGAGCCCCTGAAATCTGTCAAGGCCTTCACATACCTTGGCAGTACAGTGACCTACACAAACTCCTCAGATCTGGAAGTTGAGAGGAGAATTCAGTCTGCTACCAAGGCTTTTGGCTCTCTTAAGAAGCGCCTTTGGAGCTGTCACGACATCTCGTACTGCACAAAAGTGAAAGTCTACAATGCTGCTGTACTTCCTTGCTTGCTCTATGCCACTGAGTGTTTAACGCTCTACAGCAGACAGATCAAAACACTCACACGAGTTCAGCTACGTCACCTACGTGCCATTTTACACATCAGATGGCAGGATCGAATCCCAGATGTAGAGGTAATCCAACGAGCTGGCTCTGTCAGTGTTGAAGCTCTTATTACATCATCACAACTGCGATGGGCTGGACATGTGCGCCGGATGAGTGACAGCCGACTGCCCAAAGCAGTTTTTTTACGCAGAGTTAAAAGAGGGCAAAAGAAGCCGTGGTGGTCAAAAACTGCGTTTCAAAGATGCCCTTAAAAGACATATGAGGAAAACCGGGATCTTCCCGGAAAGCTGGGAGGAACAGGCCCTGCAGCGTGAGAAATGGCAGCGTGGAATGAAAACAGCTGTCGCAGCTGTTGAGAAAAAGCGTCAGGAAGACTACGAGAAAGCCCATGAGAGGCGGCACTATTCCATTGCAGCAAGAGACTTTGTCTGTAGCAAATGCCATCGCTGTTGTAGATCGAGAGCAGGCCTTCTAGCCCACATGAGAGCCTGCCTACAATAGCCTCCAATCCAGACAGTCATCGTCGATATACGACGGACTGCCGATGATGATGATATATACTGTTTTATGCATGGTTTATGATTGAACCACTAATGTAACTTTATCTGTATTATTGTTGATATCAAAATGATCCTTTCTTAATTTCATGAATATTATGCTATCCCACATCTTTATAACTTGAATGGGACTCTTGAACTCTAATCAGAGTTTAATGGCACACAAATCTACCCACTCTTATTATGCAAATAAGCTGTATAGCGAGGAACAAAGAAACCTTTTCCTGCTCAAAAATGACAGATTTGCATTGGTCAAGCCATGCTCGAGAGGTGTGACCTCTGTAGAACTCAAAGGACACTATCTCAATCAGTCCAGAATTGAAGTAAGAGAAGAAAGCGGGAATAACACTCAACACCGCAGACATCGCAGGACTTCTGTAACAGCAAGGCATTCAGTTAACCCCGGAAGAATCCGACACAACTTTCAACACTACCTTCTTCACTCTAGCATTGCCAGCTCCAGGAAAAAGCATTCAAAGACTTATCTGCATCCAGATGTTCATTACACTACTAAGGGTTGGTTGCTAAGGTGCTTTAAATTAGGAAACAAATGGTTTTGCTCAGGAAATTACCACTTTGTCTTACCCGTGTGTGTGTGTGTGGTGTGTGTGTGTGTGTGTGTGTGTGTGTGTGTGTGTGTGTGTGTGTGTGTTGTGTGTGTGTGTGTGTGTGTGTGTGTGTGTGTGTGTGTGTGTGTGTGTGTGTGTGTGTGTGTGTGTGTGTGTGTGTGTGTGTACACTAAATCGAGGTCCCCATGAGGACACAAGCTTATAAATCTTTTTTGAAAATGTAAGAATGCAGAAAGTTTTCTGTGATGGGTGGGTTTAGGGGTAGGGTTAGTGTAAGGGGATATAATATACAGTTTGTACAGCATTCAAAACCATTACATCTATGGAGACTACCCACAGAGATAGAGGACCAGATCTTGCTACATGCTCTAATGCATTAGTACTGTAAGAAAGTTATTTTCTGTGGTAAAAAAAAAAAACTTTTCTTTTGATAGATGGTTGAACTGAATGTTCACTGAACGAACAGAATAATTTATTGTAATGTTAATCCTGCTACAGTTACTTCTGGCAGCTGATATAAATAATTTGCTACAATGGAAATAAACTGCCTAACGGGTATTTAATAGTGGGGAAAAGGTGTTTAATGGATATGCCTATAATTGAAATTGGATGTGATGTGTCCTTGCATTGATCGTAGGGGAGTGTGATATCACGATTTTTGATTGTGGAAGATAAACATTTCTCCACGATCCTCTTTTGAAGAATTATCGTATTATCGTGCATTCTATCCGTTGTAGTTCTGGCGCCTCCGTCTCAACATACCTGTATTAATTTCTTGTGCTGAACTCAATAGAAGATATTTTGAAGAATGTGGCTATCCAAACAGTTGCTGGTCCACATTGACTATCATAGAGGAAAAAAAAAATACGGAAGTCAGTGGGGAGCAACTTTTTGGTTGTCCATTCTTTAAAATAACTTTTATTTTCAACAGAAGAAAGAAACTTATTGAGTTTTAAAACAACTTGAGAGAGAACTTGATTTACATTTTGGGTGAGGGGGGATTATCCAGCCCGTTCTCATCCCAAGGCGTCATACATGTGACGCTTTTGACATTTCGTCAAAATCTTACGCACATGGCATCCTTTAGTGTCAATATGAGACGCAGATCCCAAGGCGTCATAACCGTAACCCTACTTCAGACCTAAACCTACCCAGGGCCGGCCCGAGGCATAAGCGAACTAAGCGGCTGCTTGGGGCCCCCTGGCCACCAGGGGGCCCCCCAATCGAGTTATAAAAAAAATATATATATTTTTAGATAACTTAAACAAGTGACATAAATGACTGAATGAATATGACTGAATGAATGAATAATTCAGGACAAGAACATTTTTTCATGATCAATATACCTGCCTACACCTGCTGCTGTGTCTCAGCGTTTAAGTTCTCCGCATAATCTAGACACCTCGCGCGTGCATAGACAATTCGTGCGCAACTGCGCATAGTAACGGTGTCGGTTTAAGTCGGAGAAAACAGCCACAGGGGAACTTAACCTTCTAGGTGTAAGGGTAGCAGATTGAATAAATAATAAACATAGCAGTTAAAGTCTTCTCCACTTTATTATACCACACATCAGATCACTAACTCCAAAAACCCGCGACACTCCAGTACCAAGTGTGCACGACCCATTCCCATCTACGGCAAGCCCCGAGGGGAAAATTACATTGCATACACACATACAACGAGCGCCAGTACATCATTACCGGTATTATAGTAACAGACTTTGTTGGATTCTGTCATGTACAATCCAAAAAAGTCTGTTACAATAATAATAATAAAGATTTTGAGGACAGTTACACTGTATTGAGACAGTTGAGAAATAATAATATTTTTACTGTTTTCAACAATAATTGTCATTGTTGAACCCTTGCTCTTATTATGTTTCTGATTTCTCAGTTTTGTCATTATTTTAGCAAATAATCTATTCTATATGTTTTGAGACAGTTTGTTTCAAGAAGTTTCAAAGATTTAGTAAAAGAGTAAAGTAAAAGTTAAAACTTTTTTATTTAAGTAGGCATCTATTTTTTATTATTTATTTTGTATTAATACATAACCTCACTGTATTAATTTATAATGTACTGTATCATAATTGCGTGACATTTGTGTCAATAATCGTCAAGCACAGGTGACTCCGTGTAGTGGAAGGGGGCCCCCAAATCAAATTCTGCTTAGGGCCCCCAAAAGGCTCGGGCCGGCACTGAACCTACCCATAACAGTGCGTGTTATATTGACGCTAAAGGATGCCATGTGGGTAAGATTTAGACCAGTGGTCTCAAACTCGCGGCCCGCGGGCCGGTGATATTTTGTGGCCCCCTACTTGACATTAAAGTTTAATGTTAGTGCGGCCCGTCGTTGCGTGTGCCGCGTTTTAAAAAAATATTTTTTTTTATCCCTTATGGGCTACCTGTCACGATTTGGTCTTGTCTCTGTCACGTTTTGGTTTGTTCATGTTATGTTCCATGTCTGTCATGTGATTCCCTGTTTGTCATGTGATCCTGCCATGTGTCTTGTCATTGGATAATCGTCTGTTCATTGTTCACAGGTGTCCCTTGTCTTGTCATTAGTCTTGTGTATTTAAGCCCTCATGTTTGCCATGTGTCTTGGTCAAGTATTGTTTCCTGTAACCTCTGTTTTGTAAGTCTGTCCACGGTTTTGTTTCATGCCACGTCATGCTTTTGTTTCATGTTATGTTTTGATCTTGTTATGTTCATTTTTGAATAAACTGCACTTGGGTTCGCTACAACTTGCTTCCAGAGGATACTTTACAGAATACTTGACCCCAACCATGAACCCAGCAGTTGCCCTCCTAAGCCTGCATCAAGGAGACCTCACCATAGAGGATTATGTGGCAGAATTCTGTGAACTCTCTCACCACTTGGACTTTAATGATGTGGCCTTAAAGGACATATTTAGGGTAGGTTTAAATGAGCCTATCCGGTCATGTATGCCAGGTGGGAAGATTCACTTTTCCCTGGCCCAGTATATTGACTATGCCCTTTTATTAAGCGGCTCGAATTTTACTGTGGGTTTGGTGGACAAGGAGCCCCACAAACCTACAGTACCTGCCAAGCATGAGCCACTTCATGTCATGCCTGCCCAACCTGTGCCTGCACTTCACGTCATGCCAGAGCAGCTTCACGTCAGCCACGTCCAGCCAGAGCTTCACGTCAGCCACGTCCAGTCAGAGCTTCACGTCCAGCCAGAGCTTCACGTCCAGCCAGAGACCGTCCAGCCAGGTCTGGAAGATACTGTGATCATCGTGGGGTCCATGGCTGTTTTGTGTGTATGGGCAGCACACACATCAGCTACAGCCCAGGAACCCAGCCCAGAGCTTCCTTCGCCGCTGGTCCGGCCCAGCCTAGAGCCTCACGTCACGCCTGCCGAGCCAGAGCCTCACGTCACGCCTGCCGAGCCAGAGCCTCACGTCACGCCTGCCGAGCCAGAGCCTCACGTCACGCCTGCCGAGCCAGAGCCTCACGTCACGCCTGCCGAGCCAGAGCCTCACGTCACGCCTGCCGAGCCAGAGCCTCACGTCACGCCTGCCGAGCCAGAGCCTCACGTCACGCCTGCCGAGCCAGAGCCGCTAGTCACGCCTGCCGAGCCAGAGCCTCACGTCACGCCTGCTGTTCCAGTGTCTGTTCCTGCCCATAACACCATAGCTGCCCCCAAGAACTTTTTGGGGGGGGGCAGTAGGGCCCTTGATGGAACCATGAAAGCCGCACCGCCATGGCCGCCCGAGGGGTCCTCACCGCCATGGCCGCCCGAAGGGTCCTCACCGCCCTGGCCGCCCGAAGGGTCCTCACCGCCCTGGCCGCCCGAAGGGTCCTCACCGCCCTGGCCGCCCGAAGGGTCCTCACCGCCCTGGCCGCCCGAAGGGTCCTCACCGCCCTGGCCGCCCGAAGGGTCCTGGCCGCCCGCACATCCTGGCCGCCCGAAGGGTCCTCACCGCCCTGGCCGTCTGAACTGCCAGGTCCGCCCACGCCATGCCACGGCCCAGGTCCGCCCACGCCATGCCACGGCCCAGGTCCGCCCACGCCATGCCACGGCCCAGGTCCGCCCACGCCATGCCACGACCTAGGCCCGTCCACGCCATGCCCCGTCCCGTGTACTGTACCACTGCACGGGCCTGGCCCACCATCCCTCCCCCTAGACCTCCTCCACTCCACCACCCTCCTGTTATGTTTTGTGTTGGTTTTGCTGGGCGCCGGGAGTCGCCCTTAGAGGGGGGGAATCTGTCACGATTTGGTCTTGTCTCTGTCACGTTTTGGTTTGTTCATGTTATGTTCCATGTCTGTCATGTGATTCCCTGTTTGTCATGTGATCCTGCCATGTGTCTTGTCATTGGATAATCGTCTGTTCATTGTTCACAGGTGTCCCTTGTCTTGTCATTAGTCTTGTGTATTTAAGCCCTCATGTTTGCCATGTGTCTTGGTCAAGTATTGTTTCCTGTAACCTCTGTTTTGTAAGTCTGTCCACGGTTTTGTTTCATGCCACGTCATGCTTTTGTTTCATGTTATGTTTTGATCTTGTTATGTTAATTTTTGAATAAACTGCACTTGGGTTCGCTACAAGCTTCCAGAGGATACTTTACACTACCATAGATAGTCTCGTGACAGCTTACGGTGGGCTTTTTGTCTATAGTTGTCATAGACAACCGCGAAGTACAAACATACTGCGCGCGTCGCGTCAATTATGAGCGCGCTTGCCGCGCGCCTACATTTGAAATAACAAACTTGAGCGCGCAAAATATGTGAGCGCGATATGTGAACAGGCCCTTTGGCGAGCTACCACCAATCAGGCCACGAGCTACTGTAGCTCGCGAGCGACGTGTTGGAGAGAGACCCTGCTCTAAAACAATGTGAGAATAATCATTTTGAGCTTGTAATATGTGTTCAACAGGTTGATAAGAAGGTTTGCTTTGATTTGTGCAAAGTCAGTAATTTGAGACACTATACATGTGTAGAAAGAAATTAATAAGACGGGCAGTAGGCTACATGACTGCAAATATTTGTATTTCAAAAGCAATAATTGTTTTTCTAAGTATAATAAAAGGAAATGTACCTTCCAAAAAAAAAAAATCATTCAATATCATTAATGTGTTGTATAAAGAAAATAAAAAGGACATAAGCAAATATAAATATCACAACTTCAACTGTCAGAAGGACAGCTCATGAAGAACCAATCATGTACAGAAAGGAATGTTCAAATTCAGAGGAACAGTTCAGAAGAAACGTTAATAATAAATATTGATGAGATTGGATCAGTTGTGCTCCTTTTTTATAATACTTGAATACTATTTTTTTGTGGAATACTTGATGCGGCCCAGCCTGACCCAGAGTCTAGCCCCCGGTTAAGTTGAGTTTGAGACCCCTGATTTAGACGAAATGTCATTATGGTGTCACCTATATGGCGCTGAATGCGTTGGATTATCCCTTTAATGTTAATAAAACAACAAAACACAAGGAGAAAATCACTCACTGCTCTTGGCTGAGAACTTTAATAGTAGCATTAAAGTCAATGTAGTATATTATTTTATGTCTTCATTTAATTTCTTACTTGAATGCTACTGTTAAATACACCAACTGAAAAAATAAAGCACAGTTTATTTAATTAGTATATTATGTTGTGTAAATGTAATGTGTATCCTTGTCATTATTTTCTTTGTTATTAAAAAATATAAATATTTTTATCTTCGCCATTTTGGCCTAAATGTCTGCCATTCAATTTAAAAATTGGGCTTTGTAAGGCTTTGTTTTTAAAATATGAACATTAGTTTTGCTGTAATGCTCAGTCACTTGCAAAATAGTAAAACCAACATGAAAAAGAATTGTGTTAAAATAGTGAATCGTGCTTTTATCTGAAAGAAAATCATGATATTATATTTTTGCCATATAGCCCACCCCTAATTAATCGGATGGGCTGCACATCAACCGCAACATGATATTTCCACTCCAAACCATAACTCTCTTCCTGGACCTTTCGAGAATACCTTTACAGTTCAACTGGTTCAATATTGTTTGGGGTAGGGATAAGTGTATAGGAGGGCTTTAGGGATAGAGACAAAAATGTCCTAAAAATGCAGCATCAATTTATGATTTTAATAAATATAATCATATATACTGAAAATGTCGCTATTATTGCATACTGTTTTAAGATATACTACAATACACTAAGGTGCAAATAGTATCTGCCACTATTTGCACTAAGTACAAATAGCATCTAACTACTATTTACACTTAAAGCACAAAAAAATACTGCTATATTCACTTAGTGTAAATAGCCTCACCCGAAATGAAAATGTGGCCAGCAGTTATAATAAAACTGCACTCATTAAAAACTCAAACCCAATGATGAAGTGTAGCGGGTGCATGCAGATAGGAAGACGTAGGTCTCAGAAGATGAAGATTCAAACGGGTAACTTTACTATATAATTCCAACAGGTAGCGATCCATACAAAGAACACAAACACACATCATAGTGTTAACAATACTGGACAAAGAGTGCAAGATAAGGTGACCTACACAAACTCAAACCACCAGATGATTAAACTAACACAGCTGACATGGATGAATTAATAATAACGATAACCAAGGATAAGGATGAGTGACGTTAAACAGAACAAAGACACATGACGAATGAAAACAAACTGAAAGTCCATGAAAACTAAACTGAACTGAACAGAATGGTGATATGAAGGTTATAATGAAAAGGTGCCGTACAGAGTGTTGTGAGTCTGTGTTCAGATTTTTCTCCATGACCATGGTTGACCATGTGTGAGTGTAAAAAAAGGCATTAATGAGTTCGATGACTCTTCTGGCATTCAGTACACATTCTCCAGCATCTCTATTCTCTCCTTGCAGACCCTTGGTTCTGAATGACTGAAGAGATGCACGCATGTACAGGCTCAGACATTTAAAACAAAGATAGAGACTGGTTCCGAAATCAAAGAAATACAAAGGAGAAGAAAAATGAAGAGGAAGAAATAAAAGAACAGGTTGAGATTAATTGAATTAGTTGTAAATAATAATATATATATATATATATATATATATATTATATATATATATACACATCTTTTTTTACACATCACTTCCCTTCTCACACATTACGTAATTACACAACACTTCAAAATAGTAATCCCAACACAATTCTACTTATGAACACAAAATAGAGTATTTAGTTGGTCATATAATCTCAACACGCTGTCCCCATGAGAGGATTTGCTGCAATAAAATAAAGCATCTTTTGTAGATTACGAAATGACTGGAGTCTTTCATGTGAGTGTGCATTTAAAGCAAGAGGGGAAGTGGGTGCAGGAGATTCAATTATTTTAACACAAATATGCAAATGTAACAAATTTGACACATCACAGAGGAAACGAGGGCATAAATATACAGCTAGTGTGCTGTTGCGTTTCTGAAGTAAATATTTACATCTAGGTGTCAGTTTGACTACTCGCCTTCTACTTTCAAAAGACTTTAAAATACTTGGTTCTGGTTCTCAAATACCGAGCATCGTTCCATAACCGTTAATATAACAGTCCAACAGCACTGGGAATTTTTACATTCTGTAATTTTTACTCTTGAGTGCTCGTCTGTGGTCCATACAGAGTGTAAGTATGTGCATTGGTGTTGATTTTCTAGTCGATCTTTCTGCATCATTACACCAGAAGGTTGCTACAAGTGTCTTTATGAGTGAATCATTTAAATCATTCTCAACCAATTTGTTCAAAACGCTAATTAACCAAACAAATGGCTGGCTTTGTTCAAAATCACACACTGAGTACTATTGAAAAAGTACTTTGTGACCGGTAAAAAGCACCTTCTATTTATTTCCAATGCATTTATGAAATCCGGACACACTATATTTGTCATGTTGTCATTGTCATGGGACTTTCACCATTAGATGTGTCACTTTATTGCCATTCACAACTCATCTCCCGGTTTGTTTATTTGTCAGTTAAAAAAGCACTTACTTGCCTCTGACACCACAGTGCTCATTCAGACAGACAGTGATTGGCATGGCAAAAGTATTCGCTTGCTTTGAAAGATCTGTGATTTAACAATGGTGCCACCGGAAATGTTCCTGGACCAGACATGCACAGTAGCATTCCAATTGTGCATGATTTACGTCCTTGAAATGGTACAGTAGGGAAGTATACATATTCTGACGCAGTTGACTGTCTTAATGAATGATTCACTGAATCCTTTATTCAACTGATTTGTTCAAAACACTGAGTCATTCAGGAACGAAGCACCACTAATGTGTGTTGCAAAAGGCTCTGATTGAAACTATTTCTGTTGGAAAAGCAAAAAAGGAACTGGCAATATCGTGTCTAAAATGTAAATTGCTCAATGTTAACAATATCAGACAACCATGCTGTGCATACTTCCAGTGCTTCTCGGAAATAGCTCAAGCAATCCTTTCTAGTTCTAACGTGACATTTTCAAATTTGGACACATCTTTTATGTTGCTTTAACACTGTTTAGTTCGAAACCGGGAAAATTGTTTGCACGTTTGCATGAAAAATTGGTCAAGTGAAAGCTGTCATGCGGACCCAGGAACGCCCCGGGGTACCGAACCTGAGACTACCCAGAGGAGTCAGTCTGACTTCTGTTGGAACTGTAGTGCGATTCACGTGAATGTGAAAGCAACTCGTACTCGGGTACACACTTGTTCAAGAAGTAAAGTAACTGCGCATACAATTTATCCCATGAAAACGTAAATGAATGGCTTGCAATCCGCTGTCTCCTCAAAAGTTTACGTTTGCAAGCAGCATAAAGCAACCTTCATGCAACGCACATACAGTAAACCTAAGTCTTAATAATATAATAGCACCACATTTATTAAAAAAAACACAATATATTGACCAGCGTTCTGTTTTCTATCATGTGCCGTGCACGTTTGTGATGTAAGATGAACGCAAATGCAGCAGGGTTCGATAGAATCGTGTTGAGTCAGTGTGAAACAAGACCAACGCTGCGGGGGCCACCAGGAACATACCAATATTGTACCAGGAAGGACTCGGACCGCAGAAAACATGCCCAGTGTGAAAGCCCTATTAAATAGCAGAACAGAATTGTAGCATAAGAAAGTACTGTAGTTGCAGAGACAAGAATGTCTACAGCAGAAAGCAAAAGTTGCCATCTACAACAATAATAAAATAAAAAGTTAATTAAACAAGCAATGTTTATTCATATGATAATCAAGAGCAAAAGCAGAAAATTAAATCTACAGCCATGTGGACACAACCTCCTACATGATAATTGGGCTTATTAAAACTGGAGCCAAAACACAGGTCCAAATCAGAGGTCAGTGCTTCTGACTAGTGAAATTGGCTTGGGTGTTTTCCCTTCCATTGAATTAATGGTTGAGCATGCTCAGCACACCAAAAATCATTAGCTGTAAAATAGTAAAATTAGACATGCCGCAAGGTACCTCTGCATTTTAGCTTGAGAGGTGGAAAATTCAGGCTGACAAAAGTGATGAGAAACTCGGAGAAATAAGATAGAGGATGACTGAAACTGAAATGATTTGCTCTCTGGTTTATATATTCCACCTGCTTCTACACAGCTCCAGTGAGATAACATGGCCTTTTACAGCGGGCCATTCATGTTACAATCCTATGAGTTTGGAAAATCTTCGTGCCTGTGTATATGCATCCAGACACTTGTGTGTTTGAAGTCGTAAACTGAAGCCTTCAAGCATGAATTTTATAAAATTATATTCTTATCACAAACCTTGCAATAGAAAACATTCATATTGTGTTACATTGAAATGCATGCAAGCAACACATTTCTTATATAGCATACAGTACATTTCAGATGGAAATCTATTATATGTAAAAAATATTTGATGTAGCCAAATCTGCAGCTTGAATCTACTAAGAAAGCATAAACCACTGTGACAAAGCACAACATCTTGCCATTTCTGTGCTTCACAGCTGAATAAACAAGTAGCTTTTGCTAGAAAACTGTCACAGGTTGCTGTAACGACTGAGACAAATCAGACAATTATTTGTTATATTTAACAAATAATCTATAAACTCACTCTGGGATATATGGTCACATTCCCCCAACAAGGGTAAGAAGGTTCTTGGAGGGTGGGGGGGGGAGATGTCACTCTTGCCTGTCTTTAAAACTTGAGAGCCCTGGTACTATTATGTCTTTGATACTACAGTATGTATTTTATTATACAACCAACAGTCAATGTAAGCCCACCTGTATTGTGTCTCCTATTAATCCTCATTTAATGACTCAAACTTTAGTGTACATCATCTTCTCTTAGATGCACAGACATGCAGTGTGGGTTTGTTATATCTATCTGAGTATAAATGGACAAGGCATATGTCTAACCACACTTGAGATATTTATTTATTTATTTATTTATTTGCTATGGACATAACAACAGCATTGGATAAACCAGATGCATTGTTTTTAGTGTTATAGCAAAACTTCTAATTTACAACACTTGTCCATAGGAGGCTACACATTTCACAAAACACAACACAGTACAATATACAAAACACAGTACAAAACAGTACACAGGACATTATTTAAGAAGGTAAACAATACACATTATCACTATGTATTTCGTACAGTATTACCATGTGCAGCTTTGACTTGACCTCAGCCATTGTTTTAGACCTTTGGCAAAGCTGAAAATGTCTGTCTGCAGTTTTAATTCAGTGGGCAGAGAGTTCCATAGTCTCGTACCATTAAAAGAGAAACTGGACTGACCAAATGATTTAGTAAATCTGGGAAGAACACAATCCCCACTGACTGAGGCTCTGGTGGAGGGTCTACGTAAGTGAGCGCTGATGCCTAATAATGAGAGCAGAAAACAGCGGCGACACATGACTGTTCAAACATTTAAAAACTAATTTCAGAGTACTATAATGTATAAAATTTTCGAAAGTAAAAAGATTATGTCTATGAATTATGTCACAGTGGTGCGATGTCATAGGTTTTCTATCAAATACCTTGACTGCCTGCTTGTACACTTGTAAACAACCGGCTTGAGTGTGGACGGGGAGGTTTGTGACCAAGATGTGACGCAATAAGACAGAAATGAGAAAATCATTGCATGCATGTATAACATGGCGGCCTGATGAGACAGATCTCTCCTAATAAAACGAAAACAATTCAAGTTGGATTTGACCTTTTTACAAACATTTTTTACTTGGTTTTGAAATTTAAGGTTATTGTCAAGGATAATTCCAAAATATTTGGTCTCAATGTCTTGTTTTAATTGAGAAACAGACAGCAACAGACAGGCAAAAACAGACAGCAGCAACATAGCGTCATAAATCCTCCCAACAGAGAAATCTCCCGCTTAGAAATTCCCCCTTTCTTATTGGTTGAGCCAACGATTTAGATTTTACGATTTAGATTTTGACTACAGGCTCTTAGTAGTACTGTACTGTAAGAAAGACATTTCCCTTCCCCGGAAATGAACATTTCTAGGAATTAATAAACAATTGTCACTGAGTGTTCACGGGACGAACAGGTTGATTGATTGTACTATTAATTTTACTACATTAACTGATCCAAATAGTCACAATCAATTATAACAAGTTATGATTATTAATATTTCTTTAGAGCTAATTTGCTACATTGCTGTATAAGTAAGCATACGAAGACTAATAGATTAGGCAACAGCCTTTAAATCGATAAATAAAAATCAAACAGTTAGGAGAATCTCAGGAACTGAACTGAACAAAACAGGGAGTATATATACACAGACTAAGAGCCAGAGACTGTTCACGTCATGCCCGCCGAACCAAAGACTGCTCACGCCCGTTCAATCTCCACTGAACCCTCACCTCCGGCCAAGATGGCCGCCTCACTGCCTGAACCCTCACAGCCTGTCCCTGAGCCTGTGCCCATAGATGCCAGAGTGGCCAGACCGTCTCCGCCCTGGCCTCCCGAAAGGTCAGCTCCGCCCTGGTCGCCTACACAGCCTGCTTTTTGTTAGGCTTCTGATTGGCCAACATGGCTTTACGGTTAGGGTTATATCGGCGGTGTGGCATGCTCTTGACAGCGCTTGATAGCGTGTTATTGCGTTTTCATGTAGACAAAGATTTTTTTTTAAACCAAGCATGTGTGGACGGGATTTTTTTTAAACGCAGGAGGAAAAACTCTGGTTATAAAAATACCCGTGCCCGTGTGGACAAGGCCTTAGTCTTGGTTGGTTCTACGTTTTATTTAGGTGTGTGTGTGTCTTCTGTCCATCTGCCTGTTTGCCCCCATGTTGTCAGGGTTGGTGTGCAGGTGACCGAAGACGAGGACACGGAAGCTTCAATGTAAGAGTTTTAATAACAAAAATGAAACTTTTCCAAAAATGAAACAAGAACAAAACTCCAGGGCTTCAGGGTTTACACACAACCACACATGGACGACGATCGACAAACACTGGGAGAAAACACAGGGCTTAAATACACTTGAAATGATTGGATAATTAACAGAACACAGGTGATGAAACTGAACACAAACGAGGAGCGGGAAAACTTAACAGGACTAAACCAAAAACCACAAAGACAGGGGAAACCAAGATACAAAACAGAACTCAAACACATCAAAACGTGACACTACCTCCCCCCTCCCCGAAGGCGCGTCCTCGCGCCGTATAACATCCAAAGGGGTGGGAGGGTGGGCGCCCTGGAGGCTGACGAGGGCATGGTGCAGGTCCAGGAAGCCTCCAGGGCGGAGCAGGCTGTGGGCGTGGCCACGGCGGTGCAGGCTGTGGGCGTGGCCACGACGGTGCAGGCTGTGGGCGTGGCCACGACGGTGCAGGCTGTGGGCGTGGCCAAGGCGGAGCAGGCTGTGGGCGTGGCCAAGGCGGAGCAGGCTGTGGGCGTGGCCATGGTGGAGCTGTGGGACCCTCGGGCGTCCAGGGCGGAGCTGTGGGACCCTCGGGCGTCCAGGGCGGAGCTGTGGGACCCTCGGGCGTCCAGGGCGGAGCTGTGGGACCCTCGGGCGTCCAGGGCGGAGCTGTGGGACCCTCGGGCGTCCAGGGCGGAGCTGTGGGACCCTCGGGCGTCCAGGGCGGTGCAGACCCTTCAGGTGGCCATGGCGGTGCAGACCCTTCAGGTGGCCATGGCGGTGCAGACCCTTCAGGTGGCCATGGCGGTGCAGACCCTTCAGGTGGCCATGGCGGTGCAGACCCTTCAGGTGGCCATGGCGGTGAGGACCCTTCGGGCGGCCATGGCGGTGTTATCTTTTCGGGCCTCCGTGGATCTTTGGCCGGGCTCCGTGGATCTTTGGCCGGCCACGGCGAAGGCGTATGGCGCCCCCCCAAAATTTTCTTGGGGAGGACAGGCTCATGATCGGGAACTGACTTGACATCAACGGGCGCTGGGTCAACGGGTTTCTGGGTCAACGGGCTCTGGGTCTGGGTCAACGGGCTCTGGGTCTGGCGCTGGGTCAACGGGCTCTGGCTCTGGCGCTGGGTCAACGGGCTTTGGCTCTGGCGCTGGGTCAACGGGCTCGGGCTCTGGCGCTGGGTCAACGGGCTCGGGCTCTGGCGCTGGGTCAACGGGCTCTGGCTCTGGGTCAACGGGCTCTGGCTCTGGGTCAACGGGCTCTGGCTCTGGGTCAACGGGCTCTGGGTCTGGCGCTGGGTCAACGGCTCTGGCTCTGGCTCTGGGTCAACGGGCTCTGGTCTGGGTCAACGGGCTCTGGGTCTGGCGCTGGGTCAACGGGCTCTGGCTCTGGCTCTGCCGCTTCATGGGACTCGGAACTGGACGGGGCCAGCACATCGGGGGACTCGGAACTGGACGGGACCAGCACATCAGGGACTCGGAACTGGACGGAACCAGCATTTCGGGGAGCTTGGGGCTGGGCTCAGGTTCTGGCGGGCAGGCGACAGGCTCAGGCTCTGGCGGGCAGGCGACGGGCTCAGGCTCTGGCGGGCAGGTGACGGTCAAAGGCTCAACTGGGCTGGACGGGACCAGCGGCGAAGGCTTGACTGGGCTGGACGGGACCAGCGGTGAAGGCTCTGGGGGAAGAAGCTCAGGAAGGTCGGCAAACGGGTCAGGCTCTGGCGTGCATGTAATGGGCTCAGGCCATACTGGACTCGGGATCACCTGAACTCGGTCACATCCCCTACTACGACCTCCACGGGTCCCACGAAATATGGCCATCCGGGTTCCTACGAAGGCCTGCTTCCAGCTCTCCATTTTTTTTTTTTTGTTAGGGTCGATCGTTCTGTCAGGGTTGGTGTGCAGGTGACCGAAGACGAGGACACGGAAGCTTCAATGTAAGAGTTTTAATAACAAAAATGAAACTTTTCCAAAAATGAAACAAGAACAAAACTCCAGGGCTTCAGGGTTTACACACAACCACACATGGACGACGATCGACAAACACTGGGAGAAAACACAGGGCTTAAATACACTTGAAATGATTGGATAATTAACAGAACACAGGTGATGAAACTGAACACAAACGAGGAGCGGGAAAACTTAACAGGACTAAACCAAAAACCACAAAGACAGGGGAAACCAAGATACAAAACAGAACTCAAACACATCAAAACGTGACACATGTGAGTTTATATTATTAGTAAAAATTGTTGTATTGGAATTCTGGACTCCTCGTCTTCCTACCTACACCACACCCTGACAACTATAATGAATTTTGAATATACTTTCAATGCATTGTTACAATGATCATTTCCAGCACAGAGTTAAAATATACCTAAAATATATTTTTAATAAAGTGCAAATAAATACACTTAAAATAAAAAAAATAAGCGGAATTTTCACTTCAAGTATATTTTTCTAAAATATATTTTTCTAAAATATACTAAAGTACAATTATTTTAAAGTCTGTTAAAAGTTGTATTGTGAAAATAGGTAAAAGCATAATGCTAATATGCTTTTAATATATTTTAATATATTTAAATATTGGTAAACTGTTTCCTAATAAACACAATTAACCTTGGGGAAAATAACTGTTGCGATAAATGTGAAGAAAAACATGACTAATCTTAAAAGATAGGCATGAAAAGAAGGCTGAAGAAAGAAGCACAGCTCATGTGTCTGGCATATATTATCTATTTCACTGTAGCGAAAACATCATTGAAAGTTTCCTCCATTCAACGGTTCTCCTCTTCATGTTACAAACCCACACACATAGTGCAGTGAAGGTTGAGACATTTGCCTGTCTTGAGGTTATTAGTTTTGTTAAGCAGATCACCCATTGTAGTATTTAGATCATCAAAAAATGCAGTATGTCCTGCTCTTTTCACCTCTATAGCTCCATTGTCTAAACCATCGTTAGAATCCACAGTCTTCAAACCAAATAACATCATTAAGATACTTTGCAGCACATGCAAACGGATGCTTAGATAATGTAGTCATTATGGTCTCGGGCTTGTAGTAGAAGCCTCACACGGCTTGTCTTTTTCTCTAACATTATGAACCTTGCTACTATCTTTCTTTTTTCGTTTCTTTTTTACTGCCAGTCCAGTTTTTCCCTTGAGGCTTTCTTGACATAATTTAGCTAACATCCTTCCTGACTGATAATTCCCAGTACATGTCCATTACTGTGATGTAGATGCAAATAGATTCTCTTCTGAGAGAGACTTTTATCCAAAGCAACTTGCCCTGCATTCAAACTACACATTTACATTTTATTAGTTCATGTATTCACTTGTAATTAGACTCATGCCCTAAACCACCATGCTTTACTTATTAAGCTACAGGAATACAGAATATTTAGAAAATCCCTTAGTCCAACTTTGAAGTTATTTTACCTAAATTCTGTAATATTTCAACATTACAGTGTGTAAGCGTGATTAATCGATAATGAAATCTAGTGGATTAATTTCATTATTGATAATTATTGATATTATCGTTTTATCGATTAGTTGTTGTAGCTTTGTTTTTGATGTTTGAAGTGATATTTGCATGTGATGTGAGGATGTTTTGAGGTTTTAAAATATTTCAGTCTGAAAATGAATGATAGCAGACCATATCCATGAAAGTGGGTTTATCATATTCAAACTCACTCTCATGTCACTCCAAACCCATAAGACTTTTGTTTACCTTCGGAACACAAATTAAGATCTTTTTGATGCAATCTGAGAGGTTTCTGTTCCTCTATTGACAGTCTACACAACTACCACTTTGACACTTCAAAAAGTTCATAAAGAGAGTGTAAAACTAATCCATATGAATCAAGCAGTTTAGTTTAAATTTTTTGAGTACACTTGTAAACGGAAGCTCATGCATGAGAATTAGGGATGCCCCCTAATATAGTTGACTAAACTTTAGTTGATTAGAAGAGGCTTAGTTGACCAAAATTGTATTAGTCTGTAAGTTGCAGGGGAAAAAACTCATGGTGAAGTCACGCAGTTCGTGAGAGAGAGATCGTTAATGTCTGTCCTTGTGGTAATTACAGTATGTAAGGCAGGAAATCCAAATGATTCATTTATTGTCATCATCTATTGACCTCAAATAAGGCTTTGAGCTTCCACAAGAACCAATGAGGTATATTCTTGTGTGTTAGCCTACACAGGTGAGCTTCCACAAGAACCAATATGGGTTGTTCTCACACATCAAGCAAGTACAGTAGAGCTTCAGTTTATGTTTGCTGATCAATGTTTATATGTGAATAAAACCATATATTCAATCTGTTCATCAGAAAATTTGGACTAAACAGTCCAATTGGATGGGAATAAAAAAAAAGATCAACCTATTCCTCGAAATGTTATGAGGGGATATTGATTTATTCTTTGTTTCTTAAAGTGAAAGTGTTATTGTAACTGAAGTTTCTTAACTGTTTGGGCTTCTCTTTGCCAAGTTGCATTGATTTTTTAAGTTAATGTTTTCTTGTAAGGCCCCTGCCAAATGCACAACAAATGTGATTTGAAACATTTAGCATTGAATTAATTGATAGTTGACAATTGGAAAGTTGAGTTGTGTTCTGGTGATTAATCGAATGTTCTCAGTTGCATACATGTCGAGTAAACATAAACAGCCAGCCAAATAAAAGCACAAAAAACTACCGTTTTATGTGAATTATATAGGCTATTTGAAAATGTATGGCTACCATTTCGAAATGGAGCTGGGGTTTTTTTGTTTGTTTGTTTGTTTGTTTGTTTGTTTGTTTGTTTGTTTGTTTGTTTGTTTGTTTTTAGTAGGCTACGTACCGAAGCAGGAGTTGATGAAGCCGTACCACATGCAGCCGTGCCGTCCGAGCAGCCACCGTCCCCGCACACTGGACGCGAAGCTCAGGGTCGTCCCGAACAAACACACCAGCATGTCACTGACGCTAATGTTAAGAAGCAGCATGTTCACGGGCGTCCGGAGCATCTTGAACTTACAGAAGAGGACTAATACAATAAAGTTGTTGAAAAAGCCAAAAGTCATTATGAATCCGAGGAACACGGACAGGGCGATGAAGCCCGCGCGAGAGAGCGTCTCCACCGGCGAGTCGCTCCAGTCCTCGTCCAGAGGAGTTAACCGGTCTTCCTCGCTCATGTTAAAGCTGTAGTTTAAATCAGCCTGCTCGGAAAACATTCTTACGAATAGTTCTTTTGAGGCAGCGCTGGATTTTTTTGGGGGGAAATTCTCTAATCTATCTGTTTTTCCCCTTCACCGAACACCTCAGCGTACTCCGGCGCATCAGCATGATGATTAGAAAGGATGATGATGATTCTCATTGACAGCGCGCTTCACCTTTGAGAGCACTTAGACTTTTGAAAATGACAGATGCGCTTCGCTTGAATCTAAAGAGACACGCAAACTGACTAAGTACTAAGTAGATGTCTTCTCATTAAGGTGCAGTATGACATAACCTATATCTGACTAATTAAACGACTATTGTTTTTTTTTACGAGGTCGGAGAGCGCGCACGTGTCGCAGCAACGTACTGTGGTGAATTAATGTCGACCGTTTGATGTCCGTTAATGCGCTACTTCGTTTGTCTACACATTGCATCCTAGAAGCAAAGCGTTCCCTTCTCAGTCCCAGCTGTCGTTCTGTATTCCAGCTGAGTGCGCGAGCTTTGCTGGACTCGCAACAGGCGTGTAATATAAAGGCATCTTGACGTCACGAGAGAGAGAGAACTGACCAACACACCAACCTTGGAACAACTAAATTCTGTGCTATACAGGCTACCTTCAAATATTAGCTACTGATAATCACCATAATGATGGTAAAAACAGAAGTGAAGTTCATTAAACTCATTCCATGAACAATTAATAAACATCGATGTGAACAATAAGCACCACGACAGCAGGTAAAATCTAAATAATGCTTTAAACATTGATAAAGTAGCAAATAATAACAATAAACAACTTAATGTACATAACTAATATCAAAATAAGTAAGCTACAATATCAAATCCCTAGTTTTCACATATTTCATCCCCCAGGGAGCTCACATTGTCAGGGATCAGAATCAGTTTAAATGGCTATGGCTGTCTGGGGACTAAAGCCTTTAGCAGAGATTACTACCAGATGGATGCGCTTTCACTTATCCATTCAGTGTTTTACATAGATGTCAATGTAAAAGTGGAATCAGACAAAAGCATGAAATACCAGTGTCCACGGGTGCATTTTAAGACATCTAACAGGGCAACGATTGGACAACAATGTTCAGATTTAAAACCATGCCAGTCTTGCCAGTAAACACATCAAAAATTCGTAAGAAAAACGGTCGTGAAAAATTGCATTTGGGATGACAGCATTAGGTAAATTATAACAGAATGATAATATCATTTTAGGTGTACTATCCCTTTAAATGTTGAGCCACCTGGCATTTAAAGGTTGCAGGTATTTGGTACTTTTCTTGCCTGCAAGGCAACCTGTCACTCACATGAGATCATAGCAGCAAAGCACAACCATCCAATCAATTCCCAATGGAAAAAGATCAAGTTCCGCCATATACCTTTTCAAGAAGTCGTTTTACTCGGATATGTCACAATAGAGAAGAAAAGACTATGGCAACTGTATCATGTCGACTTTAGCTCTAATTGAGTTGTTTGAATCCCTGGATATGACCATTTCTACTGTTAGCATTTACTTGCATCTTACATCTTGTAGAATTCACATTGATTGACCATCTCAGTAATTTTTCAAATTTCTCAGATGGAAAAGTCAATATTTTTTATTATACATCTCGTAAAAAATACAGAGGTCCAGACCTCAGGGACCTAAATCTGGGTATAGAGCGCCATGGGAAGAGGAAGACTCTCAGGTCATTTATCTTAGTGATAAGTATGTGGTCTTCTACTGCTGCCTGTTTCAAACATTTTAAAGATGTATTACTCTGTAGACAAAGATGTAGCCTATTTTCCCTTATAGATGCTGTTTAAGGTAATTTTAGTTTTTTTTTTAAAAGGTAGGGTGAAAAAAAGACTAAGACCTGAAACGTTTGCACTGACACCATCATATTTCAGAGAATACACCTTACACACATATATTTAGTATGCAAGTATTGAAATAAACTGGAAATGCTCATGAGACATGATATAAGAAAAAATATAGTGTTTTCCTTGTATATTTTGTGAAATATTAGTCAGTCACTGACTGGAAAAATTGTGTTTTACCAGAATTGGTTAAACAACAATAAAACAAGATACATGTACTTAAGCAACTTGTGTAAAAGTTTTTTTTTTTTTTTTTTGCCCCATATTTTCTCCGTGTGTAAACCAAAAACCTCTTAAAAGTAACATATCTATAATTAAAACAAGAAAAAAAAATTCTGGGAAAGAAAATGAAAAATTGATCCAAGGTTATATCCTCTAAAATCAGGTTTAAGTCTAAAGTTTAAGTCTAATATTTTTATGCAATTTTGTTTACAAGAAAATGTAAGGATTGTTTTAAGCATTTTTAGCTTTTTTATGGTAATTTTTTCTATTTATACAGTGCTGTCAACATAAATCCATACATGTGTGCTTGTATTATTAGGCCAATGACCTTTTGTCCATGGCCTATATTAAAGCTTCAAATCATCTCAGTTAGCAAGATGACAGATGATTATCATAAATTAATAAATTGATTTTACTCAGTTTGTCATAGACCTATCTGTGATCTTGCTCTGGAATACAGTTGTTGCTATTCTGTGTTATCATGGTTCTGTTTGTAATTCTGGTCCTGCTGTTTATCACAAATATGTCATCCTAAAACAGTCGCTGACCATTAAATGTCAGTAGCTTTGTTTGTATTGGTGCCTTGCAATGCTTTAGTTTGATGTTCCTCTATACATTCAGAGTCACCTTGTTGATTTTCCTAGAGAACATGACGAACTGCTCTGCGCTGGCGTCTCAAATAAAGCCTTTAAGCTGTGTAGTGAGCAGAATGCTCAAAAGATCAGAGATCTCTTATCCCTTAAAACATATGGCGCTTTTCCACTGCATGGTACGCTCGGTTCGGTACGGTTCGATTCGGCGCGGAACGGTTCGGTTCGGCTTCGCTTTTCCACTGCGTGGTACGACTCGGTACGGCACGGTTCGGTTCGCTAGCTCGGTTGCTTTTCCACTGCAGTAATAAAAGTACCCATTCAAAGTGGGTGGGACTGATCGTTACACTGTTTGTAGGTCGGCTAAGAGCTGAGCTAGCTGCTACTTCTTGGAACACTTTTTCATTCTGTTTTGCCCATCCAGCTCTCGCTGGACCCGCTCCTAGGCAACCAACGAGAGGATTGTCTGCACCTCGACCATGATTCAGCCATTTCCTTTTTAAAGTGTTGATCTCTTCTTTTTTTTCAAGTAAGTAAAACAAAGGTGCTACCGTGTTGGCTGTTGTCTACTGGTTATATGACTCTGTATAGCGGTCTCGTGTCGCAAATCCAATGACGCTGGTAGTGACGATTCTGTCTGTCTGACCAATCAGTGATCTGCAGTGTTTCACGTCACATTTTAGTACCGGTACTTTACGCTTGGAACCTCAACAGATCAGGTACCATTTAAAGCGCGCCGAAGCGCACCGTACCGTACCGTACCATGCAGTGGAAAAGCACCACAAGTGAGCCGTACCGAACCGAACCGTACCGTACCATGCAGTGGAAAAGCGCCAAAGCGTGCCGTACCGAACCGAACCGTACCGTACCATGCAGTGGAAAAGCGCCACTTGAGACCAAACATGACCCCAGGGTGCCGTTTCTCACGCACACACTCACATGGAGAGTGTGAGCAATGTGGCATAAATCTTCAGAGTGGCAGAGTTCATGTTAATCATCCTCTTCTGAGGAGAACAAATAATGATTTTGTCACAGTATGCACCATATGGCAGTGAAGAAAATTACTGTTTCTATCTGTTATACATAGGAAAGTAAAGGCTGTTTTTTTAAAGTCCAGAAAAATTCATTACTGTACAGTAATAATTTATAGTTCACTCATGTATAATATTTTGTTTAACCCTTAGATGCATAAATGATTTGCCAATCATTATTATATATTCGGGTCATTAGCGACACTGTCAAAATTACTAGCTGGGACCACTAGGGGCACTCATCACGGACTAGTGTTCATAGCATTTCATCAGACAACATCCCCCATATTCCTCTCCCGTTTCATTATCACTAATTGTCTACAGATGTATAGGCTATCATTTACTTGTTAGTACCAGGCTAGCTTATATTTACCATGTTCACACAGTCATTCACTGCCAAGTCTTAGGGCCCTATCTTGCACCCAGCGCAATTGACTTTGTACACAGACGCATTTATCATTCCTATTTTGTACCCGCGTCCCGCGCAAAGCGGACTTTTCCTTCCACAGACACACGTCGGTTAACTAAGAAATACACTTGCGCTCCCCGGGGCTGTTCAGCGCAAAGAGGAGGCGTGTTCCGGTGCAAACTTTCCCTCATGCTATTTTGCTGTTCTATAAAACAATTGCGCCAATGACCAGAAAAAAAAACTAGTCTAAAGTCAGTGGGGCGTTGCGCTTGTTCATTATGCTATTTTAAGGGCGCATGCTTGACCATATTGTATAGCGTGCACAACGCGCATACACTTTGCTCATGTAACACAGATGCAGCAGTTTTTATTTTTGCAAATCATACATTATAACAAGGAAATATTACCACACGAGGGAAATCATTGTGGTGTCCATGAAGATGTGAAAAAGAGGCATAAATCTAGCTAACACATTTACCCAAATTTTTCAGGCAAATTGTAGTAATGACGGATCAGAGCTGTTTGCCCAATAGTGGACACATGTCAAGAAACATATGTATAAGGACATCTGATAAATTAGTTTGTCCGTCTTGAACAAGGAATACAAATCTGAAGACTGCGAAATCACCTTTACCATAATGTAAGTACATTATAAACCTTACTCTTAACTTAGTTAACCAAGTTGAGCTTTCTCATATTTTTTTTCTATTGATTTGGGTGGGTTTGTCCATCCCCAATGTCAATTCTCTTTCTTTTAGGGCCCTGACGAGAACATCGATCTCCTCGGCTGTGAACCGATTCTGAAGCGCGCCTGGTAAATGCGCCATAATAATAACAATCCGCCATGCAACATGCGCACCTGCTCTTAAAGGGTATGTTGGATGACGCTCTGATTGGTTTATTTCACGTTACGCCCAAACCACACCTATGAATAATGAAGCTACTTCAGACCAACCCCTTTTAGATTTGCGCCATGGCGCAAGAGGCATTTATCCCGCCGGGAAAATAGCAACAGCGCCGGGATCCGCCCACAAAGTTACTTGTGCTTTGCGCTTTGACACTTGCGTTTCAGAACGTTAAAATAGGGCCCTCTGTGTTATTCTGCATTTCTGAGCATTCTCCCTGCATGGTTTCATGTCTCTTGGTTGCTTGAGTGCTTGACCCTTTGGCTGTATATGGATTTCGATTCTGGATTACTCAATAAAAGCTGCGTTTGGATCTCAACCTTTGTGTCTCAGAGCAGTAAATGTAACAGACACATAACTATATCTTAACGGATGGATCTCTACCTTTCACAATAAAACTCTCCTGATATTACAATTACAGAAGAATAAAATAAAGCATATTTTGTTACCTTTTGGAGCTTGGAAGGGTTCAGTTTGAGCATATGTTTTATACCATGATCACTGTCCTCATCAGTGCTCAGCATGGTTCATACTCAGGATCTCAAACATATTCTCAAAATTATAATTTTCAATATCTTCAAAATCAATATTTTGATCTCTGACAGCTTCTTCACCAGATCCACCATCAAGTGACAGTGACACTAATATTTGATTGCGTTTAGAATTTGCTCTGCTGTAAATCGCTGAGCCATTTCAAGTTTTGCTGATGATATTTCCTATTCTTTTGTTTTCTGTCTGCTGTATGAGTGAAATGTCACTTCATCATTGTGTATCAGACATTGTCACCTTGTGGAATAAACGTGAATTGCACTTATTCAGTCATCAAAGATTCAATTAATGTTGTGCAGAGAAAAAATATATACTTACACTCTTACACACCTTGGGTCGTTAGAAAAAAATTATATATATATATATATATATATATATATATATATATATATATATATATATATATATATATATATATATATATATAATTATTATGTCTATATTTTATCATTTAATCATTTATATGTTAAATATCATTTAATCAAATGTAATCAATTATATTTTTAAGAAATCATTAAAGTGTTTCTCATTGTTATATTTTGAAATCTTTAATCTTCTTTAATGCTTTTATTTTATTTATCTGTATGTCTCAATGTAGTTGATTGACTTAGGGTGAACTTTTGTAGATAGGGATGAAAACCTACAAGTTTCAGATAGACAGACCACAAGTAGCCCGTATGTCTCAGTTAAAGTGGTAAACAAATGTTATCTTGGCTAAACATCTTGCAGAAGGGACATGTTGTGTAGGAGTTTCTTTCATGCATTTTACTGAGATCATCAACTTTCTTACACATATGGTGTTACTAGTCGAAATGTGTGGGCCCCACTCCTGGGTGTGAAACCATGAAAGCTAGATATGTTTGTGTCTTGAGGGGTCTGCTCAGATGAGATATGCAATGAATAATAGTCATTAGTACAGTCTTCGTTGTACTGCAGTGTTTCAAATGTGTTTCAGAGTTCAAATGTGTAATTGTATATGTGTAGTTGTATATCTGGCTACATCCGCAAAGGAGCATAATATGTCTGTCAGTCGTGTTTTTATGGTATTGTTATGCATTTGTTTTCCGCATGGGTGGGCGGGGTCTCCTTGTCAAATATACATTTAGGGGAATGATGACATCAATCATACAGCCTAAAAGGCTGATAATGATACAGAGACAATGATAATTTAAGTGTAAAAGCAGTATAGCATTGTTTTTAAAAGTTGCCTGTAATGACCAACACATTTGTTGCTGCACAGTGTTATTATATAATTATAGACTTTGAATAATAAAAAATAGGATTGTGTATTGGGGTCATGTTAGTTGTTTGATTGTAAGCCATCTTGTTGTGCAGGCTAATGTATCTTTACGGTGTGATAACGCTTTCCCTTTATCTGGGATGATCTAGACATATTTAATTTAGGTGTGTCCTTATTGGATGCACTCCCAGTCAGTTTGCCTCTGCTGAATCTGAGATCTTGGTTATTCCAGAAGTCATGGTACCGTGCCAATGTTTGCTGGGAATGGGCTGGGATGTGATGTGATTTGGCAAAACAAGTGCAAAGTGCAATTGAAGATCCAGCTAAATAAAAAAAGTGTATACTTTTCTGAAAAGCTCAACACTTAAAGGTTACACTCATTGGAACCCTACAAAGCAAAAAATATATGGGAATATGACAATATATAGTAATATATAACACAATACATTTGCTTTTATGGGAAACTAGTGCTTATATTTTTCAATATACTGCAATATATGCATGGATTCATTGTTTGCATTTACATATTTCATATAAAAAAATATGGTATATGAGGGGAAAAATGTTTACTGAAAATAAATGTTAGGATTTTTGGACAATTTAATTGTTAAAATCCTGGCAACATGGTGTGTGAGATTTTATAAATAGAATATAGGAGTAAACATCTCCAGTGATGTTTCTTTTCACTCACAAGATCAAACCACAACATTTTCTGTGGCTCAAAAGCTCACAATTACCATTTGGCAGTCAAACAAATAAACCAATACATTTCTCTGAAAGCTTAACCTTTACTTTATAATAAGCATGTTGTATTTTGTCAATACTATCAGTGTGTTTTCAAACTGATTGCTATATAATGGTGATATTCTGTGAAGATTATTTCATCCTGTCTCAAGAGATAAGAAAAAAAGAAAATGTTGGTTCCAGCAGGTGATGACAACCTGTACATCACAAACATATAGATATTTTATATATAAAAAGATTGTTGTGGTCAGGAGTAAGTAGACTTCTTTTGTATTTGAAATAAGCACTGTGTAACCCTTTCATCATTCAAATTGCACCCTTTTCTGTAATTGTACAAAATGTCCATAAACCGCTAAATATTAAGACTTTTGGACAATTTAATTGTTAAAGTCGTGGCATGGAGTGGTGAGATTTTATAAATAGAAATATAAAAATAATCATAAGGAAGTACGTCACAATATATATTTTCCTCATAATTGTATATTGCACACATTGCACATATAGTACTTTTTAAATATAGCTCACAGGAAAAAGCATACGTTGACTACAACATAATCAGTTATTAATATTTTGTTGGTTCTTTATTGTTTTGCATGTATTCATAATTTCTTTGAATGACAGCCTGGACAAAAAGCATCTTGCACAATTTTGAATGTTTCATTGCGTAATCAAAAATAAAACAATGGACTCCCAGCACATCAAAATCAGGGGGAATAAGTTTAAATTTTCCCTTGGAAATTTTTGGGCACTACTTTAGATTTTTGCAAAACTCCAAAAACGTACATATATTGTATATACAATTCATTGCAGTTTCCAGCTGAGATTAACAATAAAATAAAATAAAACATTATTCCTTTTCACCCACATTATAATTATAAAAAATTCTATTATTATATAAAGACTTATTTTGTCACACAATATCATGTTTTGACCTCAAAATGTTTCCATATGTTTGGCTTTTCTGACATAGTAAACTTGCCCGATAACTCACCTGGTGCAGCATTGCACTTGTGATGTGGAGCGCTTGGATACAAATCACATGAATCACAAGTCACAATAAAAGAGCTCAAAGACTTAGAAGCAAGCTAGAATATATTGGTTACTTCAGCAAATGAGTTTGCTTTTTTGTTAACAGCATATCCTTTAAATTTAGGGTGGAGTATGTTACGTTTTAAAATGTTCAAAACAGCATAGCCTACCTTTTAGTGCCACTCACTATACATTTCATTTCTGAACTGTTTCGATACGTTTTTCAAGCCTGGGTTGCATAGAAACAGGGATCTTTGTCAAATATTCTAAAGAAGTGTCATTGCGCTTTTCTTACTGCTTAGATTAAATAAAATAGATCATTACCACAATCAGATGAAACAGCTACGGTCTGTTTATACTGTAGAGCAGCCTGTCTATTAACTTGAGTCCTTACTATACGGAAGTTGTGCTTCTATCATTAGCAGATGCTATGGTTCATGAACAGTCCTCAAAAGCCTCAAGCAGATGGGTTTAGGACTAAACAGTGATTAATGTCCTCAAGAGTGTACATGATAAGAGAGTTTGCCTTCGTTCAACTGCAATATATGATTGCAAAGGAGTATCTATTTCCAAACTTTCTATCTAGTCTGTATTTCAAATTAAATCAGTTCAAATGGAAAGACGAAGTTGAGCTAATAATAATTATAAAAGCTAATTAGACAGTCAAACAGGGGGAATCCATAGAGCACTGTATCACCCTTTCACCATTCAAATTTCACGTTACTGTAATTGTACAAAATGTCCATACTGTCGTATGAGGTGGACTCAAATGCAGTGAGGAGAAGTGAAAAGTTTATTAGAAAACTTCGTGAACAATATAATAAATTCCGTGACACAGTGAATAACAGTGAAGCCTCTCCGATCGGCGGCTAGAGAGAACAGTCCTGTACCGATCCGCACGTCTAGGTATCCCGAACACATCACTGGTAAGTAGCACAACTAGCACAAACAGACCAGAAATGCACACGCGACGGAAAAGGTGTGATCAGCTCGTATTTGTGCTAATTGCCAACGTAACGAGCTGCTGAAATGGCAGGACCAAAACAAACAACAGAGAGGGACCGGTGACACACCCTGACCCATGACACACACTCCACTAGAGACTAAGGCTACGTTTACACATAGCCGGGTATTTAGAGAAATGAATGAATGAGATGCGTGACATTTGAGATATGGGGAAAACATTAACAATGAATTAGATGTTCAGCAAAAGGGGAGACATTTTGGGCCCTATTTTAAGGATCTAAGCGTATTGTCTAAAGAACACGACGCAAGTGCACTTAGGGCGTGTCTGAATCCACTTTTGCTAGTTTAATGAAGGGTGCGCCAGGCATGGTCTAAAAGGGTTGTCCCTATTCTCTTAATGAGTAATGCGGTGGTTTGGGCGTAACATGCAATAAACCAATCCGAGTGTCAATTCCCATTCCCTTTAAAAGCCAGTTGCTCTTGCACGATGGGGGATTGCTATTTACATGGCGGAATTCGCAAGCAGTAAGACTGAAATCCAGAGCGCAAACGGATCTGCTCGTGCGCAAGGTTTAAGCTCGCATATATTTATGTACACAATAAAAATCTTTTACATTGTAATACTTTAATTTTTATATTTGGCATGTTAATGTGCTGCTGCGAGTCCCTGTGTGTGTAATTAGCAGAATGTACACACGTTGTGCACCCACCTATGGGTGCACATTACTAACACGCTCTGCAAATAACAAAAAAAAATAATTGCGCCATTGACTTGGCCTGTTGGTCAACCTGGATTCAGTTGGTCAATGGTGCAATCTAATTCAGTTGCCTCAAAATAGCAACCTGCCAACAATGCACCTGAACACACCTCATTTTCAGACCATGGGCGCAAATGCATTTGCTATTTAAACTTGCATCGCGCCTGACGCTGCATTGTGCCAGGTGTATGATAGGGTCCTTTACATCAGCAATGCATGGTGCTGCCACTAAGCATAAGTAGCAAAAGCAGCACATACCTCTTACAACAGCTTGTCACCAGAGATAGACACACAGCTGTGGAGCTTACATGGGGAGACAATACACCAATCTTATTCCTCTGGACACCTTGTGTCTCTAGACACCTCATGCTTCCAGGTTGGGTAGAACAGGCCTCACGCCTCATAGAATTTTAATCACCAAATTATGTCTTCCCACTAACAGCTTATCAAATTCAGTGTGAAGAGCTGATATAGTGGCCACATCCACTTTGAGCATCATCCATATGCTCTTGTAGAAGTGTAAGACTGGTTTCCCTGCTAAGACAGAACATGAGATAAAACACGCAATAAAACAATAAAACTCACTTATTTGGAGAGAAGATCTCAAAGAAAGAGTTATGCATATCAGAGAGTTATGCACATCATATAGAGTTACACTATATCAGCTCTTCCTACTCCCTATTCTTCCCCCTGACTCAAGTCACTGAAAGTTGACTAAGAATGTTGATCTTGTGAATCTATTGTTTTTTTACATTTCATGTTTGGTATCATTTTAAATGTATCATGGTCTCAATTTCACAGCAGTCACTTATATTATGTGAAAAAAAAATCCCATGTCTCTTCAAGATATTTGATAATCATTGCTTCTCTCCCCGAAACAAGGTGCAACCCTTTGGGGCACTTAAATAGGTCCAACACAAGTCCAAACATATTTCTGTAATAAACATTTACTAATCCTTTGTTCTGGTGTGGGTATTTAAGGAAAACTGCCACAATAGTCGTTGATATTCTGTAACCAGAAAATCCCCACACAGAGGTGTGTAATTGTCTTGAGTATTTTTGAGTCAAGTCAAGTCAAGTCACCTTTATTTATATAGCGCTTTTTACAATACAAATTGTTTCAAAGCAGCTTTACAGAGATAACAGGAAAACAATGTTGTAATAGTATTGTTCAATTGAAAATTAAATGTCCCCAACTAAGCAAGCCAAAAGGCGAAGGCAACAGTGGCAAGGAACCAAAACTCCATCAGGTGACAGAATGGAGAAAAAAACCTTGGGAGAACCCAGGCTCAGTCGGGGGGCCAGTCCTCCTTTGGCCAACGAATGAACAGTGTATGATTATGAGTTAGGCAGCATAATGTCAGGAGTCAGATGGGATCAGAACTTTCACGATATTATCCAGTTCATCTGGTTGGGTAGGGTCATCCGGCCGGTGAGGAGATGAGTGGTGAGGTGTCCATGGGCCTTCACAGCCTTGATAATGCGTGTCATCGTGTCCATGTGATGGTCCTTCATCAGATCTGGATATGCCCTGGATCCGGCGGTCTGCGGTAAACCTCGGGATAAACAAAGAGACTAATATTAGCGTAGACGCCATCCTTCTTATGATGTACAAAGTACATCAGGAATTATGGGAAGTGTTCCCGGTTCCGGCTGATCTAATCAATGCAGCCTAACATTGAATTATAGAAATCTATAATGTGTTATGTGTATGCTAAGCCAAAGAGATGTGTTTTTAGTCTTGATTTAAACTGACAGACTGTATCTGCTTCCCGGACCGTGTTAGGAAGATTGTTCCAAAGTTTTGGTGCTAAATAGGAAAAGGATCTACCGCCAGCAGTCGATTTTGATATTCTAGGTATTATCAACTGGCCAGAATTTTGAGATCGCAATAGACGTGAAGGACTATAATGCGTTAAGAGCTCGCTCAAGTACTGGGGAGCTAAACCATTTAGTGCTTTGTAAGTAATCAGCAATATTTTAAAATTTATACGATGTTTAATAGGCAGCCAATGCAGTGTTGACAGAACCGGGCTAATATGGTCATACTTCCTGGTTCTGGTAAGAACTTTAGCGGCTGCATTTTGAACTAGCTGTAGTTTGTTTAATAAGCGTGCAGGGCAACCACCCAGTAGAGCATTACAATAATCTAGCCTTGAGGTCATGAAAGCATGAACTAATTGTTCCGCATTTGTCAGTGAGAGCATATGACGTAATTTAGATATATTTTTAAGATGGAAAAAAGCGGTTTTACAGATACTAGACACGTGACTTTCAAATGAAAGATTGGTATCAAAGAGCACACCCAGGTTCCTAACTGACGTCGAAGACTTAACAGAGCAGCCATCAAGTGTTAGACAGTATTCTAGGTTATTAGGTGAGGAAGTTTTTTGTCCAATGATTATAATTTCTGTTTTTTCAGAATTTAGTAATAGGAAATTACTGGTCATCCAATTTTTTTATATCAGCTATGCATTCCGTTAATTTTGTGAATTGATTAGTTTCGTTCAGGTTTGAGCATGTCATGTATGCATTTCTTACTCTTATTCATTCTTTGAGCAATTCCAGGCCTAGTCCAGGCCAAATCCTCTTGTCCTTAACTGTCGTCGCTCCTCCTTTTATGCCTCTCTCACGGCCCTCTGCCTCGTCCTGCTTGCCACAAATACATTTTTACCTGACAAATAAAATGTTGAATTTGATTTATTCTGTATTCTCCTGAAATCATTATGACCAGTAGATCAAGAGGAAGGCTGATGCTAACAGAAATTATGGTCCAGGAAAGAGCAAACTGAAGGCACACAAATGAATGGAGTCACCTGAGACCTGATTCCTATCTATCAATGACTCAGCAAGTTGTACGGAAGTGGCTCCCCAAAAACAAATTTTTTGGACGAGTGAGCAAAAGGCAACCAACTAAAAAGGTAGCTAACCCGGCACCCTCTGACTAAGAGCAGACTGGCTAATTTGTGTCCATGACATCCACCTAACTCGGCCAGCGTGTGACTCTATGCGGCATCGAGTCCCTGATGAACGAATAATTGAAAGTACGGGATGCCCAGATTGATCAAATATCCAAATAATTCAAATACACTGTAACACTTTACAATAAGGTTCATTAGTTAACATTAGTTAACTTCCTTAGTTAGCATGAACTAAGAATAAACAATACTTCTACAGCCTTTATTAATCATAGTTAATATTAATTTCAACATGTATTACATTATTAAAATCAAAGCTGTATTTTTTATTTAACTAACATGAACAAATATTAACTAATAAAGTAACAAATATATTGCTCATTGTTAGTTCACGTTGTCACAATCAGGAGAGGACATACAAGTTATTGATGAATATAACAAGTTTATTAGAAGTGCAGAGGGAAGAGCAATGCATGGAAGGATTGCAGATGTGATGAATACTGATAGTAAATCTGGTGAAGACTTAGCTGACAGTAATGAAGAATATCGTAGCAGGCAGATGAGGATGAGAAGAGCAGGATGATGAAGATCAGCGATGATGAGAAGATCGGGACTTCAGGTAAGTAGAATCGAGAAGAGGTAACTCGAGTGAGCAGTCTGTAGAGCTTACCCCATCGGTATTACCACGTCGTCGCAAGTTGATGATGGATCGGACCCGGTAGATGAGTTCCTCGTCAGTGACTTCTGGAGGAGGAGGTACGTCGTCATCACCAGTTCCTGTGTGGGGAGAGAACAATGGTTCAGTGTACGGCTTAAGGAGGGAGACATGAAAAGATGGTGATATTCTATACTGTGCAGGGAGGTTGAGACGGTAGGTGGCATTGTTGAGCTGCCTCTCTATGGTGAAGGGACCTATATAGCAGGGACTCAGCTTGCGGCAGGGCAGGCAAAGATGGATGTCCTGGGTAGACAGCCAAACCTTTTGTCCGGGCTGGTACAGAGGGGTCTAGGATCTCCGGACGTCAGCTTGGGTCTTGTGTCTTTGCACTGCCTGCTGGAGATCTCACTCTGCTCGAATCAGTGATTTACAGCTGGAGCCTCCGATGGTTCGCCAGACCAGGGAAAAAGGGGTGGTTGGTATCCTAGTATACACTGGAACGGAGTATGCCCAGTGGTGGACTGGCGAAGGGAGTTCTGGGCGTACCCCGTCCAGGGAAGGAACCGTCTCCAGCTGTTCCGGTTTTGGTGGCAATCAGGGTTTCCGTTGTCCGGTAATTACCGGACATTGGCCGGGAAAAAAATGAAATGTCTGACAAAATTAAATCTCTCCGGTCAAATTGTCCGATTAAAATAATCCCGCCCCCCTAACACAATCTGAATTTGAGAATAAGCCTAAAATGTATAAAGCAAAAATACACCGACCTTTGTCTATGTTATAAAGGAACAGGCTCTACCGTTTGAAAGTTATTAAACAACATCACGCTGCATTTCAAAAAGTGCACGCCTAAAACGGCTGTAATATAGACCTAAACAACGCATGATTGATTTGAGTGACACGTTTCAAATATGGCCAGGCCCAGGCAGACTAGCCTTAAAAGCTTTTTTTAGAGGTCAGACGCGACGGACGATGGTGAATCAGGAACATTTCAAACTGAGTGCGCGGATTAGAAACACTCATAGATCAGTGGTTCTAATACGCGCACTCGTAGTTTTTTTTTTCTCTCATCAAAACTGAATAGCCTATCTTCATCAGTGGTAACAGTTTATATCAAGCAGGGAAACGTTTGTGCATTTTATTTTGTGATTTCACCGGAATGAATAGAGAGTCTCTACAGCGGTGATAGACTGAAACGTGTGTCCGAGTGAAGATTGCGCAACTCGCGCAGCGCGTCGTCTATGCAACTGATAGCAGCATACTGCGGACACAAGCGCTCTGATTTAGAGCTTGATTTAAAAAACAACAGATTTTAGCGATCTCCTATTTAACAGGGAACTAAATTAATGATCTGCTGGTTAACTGGAGATGTTTTATTTATTTGTATTAGGTACATCCTTGCCTTAATGTTTCAAAAAGTGAATGAGTGTGAAACCATAGTAAATAACGTTGGCCGTTGATTGACGCCATTTGGACGTTCATGTTTTTTCCCCGTCTATTTGAAAGTTAGGCTAATAATAACATGTTGCATTCTATATGGCCTGATTATGTCAATTTTAAGTTACATAGCCTGCCTCCAGTTTTCCTCAACTTGACTAATTAAGAGGCGATATTTGACTGGCATATCATCAAAATGTCCGTAAAACGAAACCTCTGCCGGTCACTTTGACCGGCACCATTTTTTTCTAGCGGAAACTCTGGTGGCAATATAACCTCAAGTACCTCCCGATCTCTTGGATATTACGCTCACTCTGGCCATTGGTCTGAGGGTGATAACCGGAGGATAAACTGATGGATACTCCTAGGAGCTTGAAGAAGGATTGCCAGACATGGGACGGGAGATAAATTGGGGACCATGGTCAGATACGATGTCTTCGGGGAGACCAAAGTGACGGAAGACATACTGGAATAGTGCTTCGGCTGCTTCGAAGGCTGTGGGTAGGCCTTTGAGAGAGATCAGTTTGCTGGCCTTGAAAAAGCAGTCGACGATTACGAAGATGCAGGTGTTGGAGTCTGAAGGTGGGAGATCGGTCATGAAATCGTGTGACCAGGGATGATGAGGAATGGGAAAGGGACTAGTTTTCCTGCAGGTAGACTGCGGGGATTGTTGGTGATAGCACAGACTGAGCACAGACTGATCAAGGTGAGGGAGAAGTGACTGATATGACAATGACCCAGCGACTTTCCCAGGATGGTACTAGGTTCTGGGCACAGCGCTTCCTCTTGACGTTGAGCCTCTGAAGGTGGTGGTTCAAGTTGCTCGCTGAGCCGGAGTCAATGAGAACTTGTGCTGGAGCAGTGGAACAAGAAGTTAAAATGTATATTGTGGTATGGGTTAGGGATGCAATCTTAGGTGGAAGTTGGATGGTACTCACCGCTAGGAGTGGGGGTAGAATGGGACAGTTGGACATGATATGCACCCCCCCCCCCCCCCCCCAGTACAGACAAAGATGGTTAGATAATCTTCTTTGACGCTCCGCATGAGTGAGATGGTATGAGTCTACCTACATAGGTTCTGGTGTTGGAAGAGCGACAGATGGTACCGAAGGCGGAGTATGCAGAGCGGGTTGAGGCAGTGAGCACACTGAGTTGGGAGACTCGAATGGTCTTTTGGATGAAATTCTCTAATCCCATACAATCATTGTGGATCACCATTAGTTGACGAACATTAGTATTAAGACCTTGACGATAGGCATTGAGGAGGGCAGTTTCATTTCATCCACTTGCAGCTAAGAGAGTACGGAATTAATGAGTAGGAACTGACTGATTGATTAACTTGAAAAAGTTGATCATGAACCGAGAGGGCGGATGTGGTTTGGCCAAAGACTTCTTTGAAGTGAAGCAGGAAGGCAGACAAGGGATTTGTGACTGGAGCGTTAGCTTGCCATAACAATTGAGCCCACTGAAGAGAGATCACAAAGGCGACACATGCTCCATCTGTGGTAAAGAGATGGGCTCAGAGGAGCATTCAGGATGATTGACTTTAAAGTGTCCCTCACGTCCATTAACGTGAGCCACAGGTGTCTGTTGAGCACAACCAGACTTCCCATAGCGTAGCCATGGACTGGTCTGTCATCTTGGTAGCTCGTAGGGCCAAGTCAGTGGAGGTGCGAAGCTCCCTGAAGATCTCCAGGTCTAGGACATTTTTATCAAGATTCTTCAGCATCTTTGCGTGGAAAACTTGCAAGACAGACAATGAAGGAATCTTGATACCCCTGTATATTGGCACCATCCACAGTAGTGAGAAGCAGCGAACCAGAGATGTTGACACGAGCTGAATACATGTTGTGCCACATTATGGTAACCTAGTGGTGCACCTCCAGGAAGAATGGGGCGGGCCTTTGAGAGCCGGCCCCTTGACGGCTGCCAGGCTGGAGAAACCATTCAACCTGCCCACTGCGCTATGGCTCAGCACAAGGAGACCATTCCAAGTCGAGCTCCCGGCCTCGTTGGACATGATACGCAGGAGCTCATTGTCAATGTGGCCAGAGGACTCATCAGCATCACTGCGGTCGAAAGTGAAGTCCTCAAAATGGCTGGCCAACCAATCCTCAGATTCCGACTCCACCGCAGGCATGGCAGTATATGGAGCTATATGGGTCCCACACAAGTGATACATAGCTTGAAGCTCATCCTTGTTCCACCAGAATGCTCAAAGGGATTCTTCATGAAGTAGTCGACTTTTCGTAAAGACTCGATGGCGAACGAGAGGCTATGTCTGCATCCTTTGAAGAAGAAAGATTCTAAGGCCACACTCCCTATTTTCACGTGAATGAGTGCCATTGAGGGCGTAACAGGAATATAAAGAGTGTTCAAATTAAAATAAATCACGATCACTTAGCACTGCTTTTGAAATGAGTACTTCATATCAGCCTTATTAAAATATATACTATTCCTATTATGCAATAGCCTACACATTTACTTGATCCGTGTCTAATATTATTACATGCAATGTTTGGCTTCCGGCTACAATTTTCATTTGAATTTCCAAATGTAAAATTGTCAGCTTAAACTGATATGAATCTCATACGTGGGCGGTTTATAAACTCTGTACAATAGCCTTAAATGCCCCTCAAATGCTGCCTGAAGGACAAGCTTTTCTTCATTTCTTTTTCATCTCACATACTTTTATAGCATTTTATATCTCCTAAGCTGATTCACATAAAGCCACAGATTAAAAAAGAGAAAAGAAAAATAGTATTTTTGTATTTTTCTTTTTGTGGTATCTTCTAAATGCTTTACTATAGTATCTCATATATAGTGAATTATGTTGTATATGAGAATCTAAACTAATTAGTTGAGTCATACCTTTACCATAGTTTGCAGTTTACATAGGCCTAGTACACAAAATTAGGCTAAGCAAAAGGAGAATAAATCCCCTACCCATGTTGAAGAATGTTGGTAACCAGACAAGTATGGTACCCATTAACTTCCAGTAATTCTTTTTTTTTCCTGCTATGGAAGACAATGGGTACTGTCAACTGTCTGGTTACCAACATTCTTCAACAAATCTTATTTTGTGTTCTGCAGAAGAAAGACACTCATACAGGTTTGGAACTACTTGAACCATTTTTGGGTGAATTATCCCTTTAATTGTTTTTGGTAGGTGGTTCATTTAAGGGCAAACAATTATTATTTATTTTTTTACAATATATTAGTGGCTCAGTTTTAAGCACAATGCAGTGCAAAGACAACTTTGCAAAAAGACTGTTAATGGAATGGATGTTAATGGAATTGTGTCAGTAAATTAAATTTCATTGGCACAACAAATATGAACAGTTTGTAATGATTTCTCAAAGTTTGTAATATGGAAAATACTGTTAGCGTATAAAATGAATTCATGTTACTAAATAGTTCTAAAGCAATTTGAGTCTTGTGTGATTTTCCTAGTGAAATTAAGTTGATAAAATATTGATAAAATATAATAATTTAAGGTGTTACCAATTTAAGTAATTTTTGTAAGTTGATCCAACCGTAGGAAAAATGAATACATTTAAGTTGGAATGTAGTGAAATTAAGTTAGACTAATGTAAATAATAGGTTTGAAGGAACTCAAATAATATGTATAAATAATAAGTGTGATTGACCTAGTGAAATGAAGTTGATGAAACTTGATAATTTTTTTTTTATGTAAAAGTTACCAATTGAAGTAATTTAAGTTGATTCAACTGTTCACATTTTACAGTGAATCCCAGCAATCCAAGATACACCGTTTAACAACAAAAAAGGGCATACTTGCTCAAATTAACCCCATTACTTAATTACTCAATTTGTTAATTCTACATAGTTCTTGCATTGTTGACAAATATGTAATTTCTAGGAAATTGTTGATACCAGTGAATGCTCTTTTTTGCCTGCCCTGCCACATCTCATTCCTCTTTGGACATTTTAAGATTAATGTAAAGGCATATCTTACATGGAGCAACAGAAATATTTGCCTGGAGCAACAAAACACCCAGAAACCTCATAAAAAGCATCTGAAGATGTGTTTTAATCATTTTAATGTGAAACTCTAGATATTCTAATGAGTAATGATAATGCAAAACAATTACTACTTCTGTTCTCAACACATAATCTCAAGTTTTCCTCCTATATGCAATCAACAATCAACACATCATATACTTCCAAACCTTATAACTCAAAATGATTTTGTGTTTTAGATTCTGACTTCCTGCTCAGCTACTGTTCGGACGCTCTTGCTTACTGCTCCGCACTTTGCTCTATCGCTTTTATTTTTTTATTGCTTATCGTGTTTATAATTTTCATATTTTATTTCCTTTTATCACCTAATTTTAACTTCAGCAAATCAGCACAGTGCTCAAACGCTTGATTACTAGAAAAAAGCGGAATACTTTTCTTCGACCAGCCTCCCACTGAAAGCTTACATTCCGGGGAAGAGAAAACACAACTGCCTACATTCATAAGGATAAGAGAAAATGCCTCTTCTGGAATCTACTTGCTGCACTAACTGCCAGAGACTTTTACAAAGGATTGCAGTTCTTGAAACAAAGTTACTTATGGGACCTCCAAACCAGACAGAACACACAACAGAGCTTCATCATGGACGCCCTCAGCATACAGCCGGTGAGTCCCATGAATCTAGTGCTCCAATACAGGCCATACTAAGTGTAGAGAAACAAGCCGATCGACTTACAAATCGATGGCACAAACAGGGAGCGAGACCCAAAGGCACTCGAGACATCAGATTGTCACGAGCATCACACATTGCCGCAGTAGCATCCTCTACCCCAGATACGGCTCTGACAAGGATTGCAAACACTGGTCTCCTACCACCGCCTATACATCTTGAGAACAGATTTTCAGTATTAATGAATGAGGAATCCCTGAATGTGATGAATGTGATCGAACACAGACTGAATCAGCCAGTAGCTAACACTGCTAACGGGCGCTCAAGGTCGAGCAGACAGCGGCACTCAGCTCAGAGCGCAGCCGAGCCCAGGACTCTGATAGTGGGTGACTCCATAATCAGAAACATTAGTAGCAGGGACACAACTACATGCTGCCTTCCACAAGCAACAACTTCTGATGTAAACAGGGAACTTCAGAACATTCTGATGAAACATAAGACTGCAAATCGACTCATTGTTCATGTGGGGAAGAATGATATTCATAAAGGGCAGTCAGAACTCCTTAAGAAGGATTTCAATGAACTTTTTGAAACACTTAAAAGACTGAAAGTTCAGACATTCATCAGTGGACCACTCCCAGCAAGAGGAACAAACAGGTTTTCACGGTTGCTTGGGCTTAACACATGGCTGCAAAAAACCTGCAATATAAAAGGACTGAACTTCATTGACAACTTCAATCTTTTCTGGAATAAGAGGCAACTGTTTCAACAGGATGGGCTCCACCCAAACAAACTTGGTTCAAGAGTGCTAAAGGACAATATCTTCTTTTCAATCCATCATCCTTCTGCAGTATGTGCCAATCCACTCAACCTGAATGGCACACACACACCTGGACACAGTATTAATGACCACAGGACTTCACTTCTGCACCTGAATGGACATGCGGCTGACACACTCACACAAGGACAATGATAACACCACTCAGCCACAACAACCTCTGCTGACGGACACAATCTCAGCTGAGTCCTGCCCACAGAGCTCACCACAGACAGACTGTGACATACTAGAACTGCTAGAAGATTCAGCACCCAAGGACGACTTTCTGGAAAACAGCCAGGAAATCCAGGACAGCATATTACAGCCTCCGATAACACCAGAGCAACAGCAAACACCAGACACGTTATCCCTCTCTCCATCATCTCCACTTCTGTGCTTCTCAGAGAAAATGGAACAACTGGTGTATGCTGGAACCAGACTATCCCACTCTTTTGCAAGCCCCCAGATGTCAACCAAAAAACAGCAGGCCCCACAACCACCAAAGCCTGCGGGCCCAGCTCGCCCTCCCCCTCCTCCTGTGAGAGCTCTTCGGCCTCTGCCACAGCGCCAGGGCCCGCACCCTCCTCCAGCGGCTCGCTGTGTACCAAAAACAACTGATACCAGCTCTCAGTGATATGTGTCGGGTCCCCGCTATGATAACAGTAACTTTCTTAAATGTTTACAAAACAAGCGGGAACCCAGTGTGCCTGAATCTTTCCCTATTGCTGTTCAACTACATGATAGAAAATCTAAGGCCTTCAAAAGCCGTACAGCAAACCCATCTAATCTGGTGCCTATTACACGCCAAACTAAGATCGCTGTGGGGACAAAAAGTAAGACTGTTAAGTTAGCACTTTTAAACATCCGCTCACTTAAAAATAAATCACTTCTAGTAAACGACTTAATAACCACATACAACCTGGACTTTATGCTTCTAAATGAAACTTGGCTAGAAGACAGCTGCAGTGCAACAGTCCTCAATGAAACATCCCCTCCTAACTTTACTTTTATGAGTGTTTGCAGAGCGGGTAAGAGAGGCGGGGGCTTAGCTGCTCTTTTTAAAGATGTCTATCAATGTAAGCAAATATCACTTGGGAATTACCCATCTTTTGAATATCTGGGTATTGTGTTAAAAGGTGCTCCACGTATTTTACTTATCATTGTTTACAGGCCTCCAAAATACTCTCCAGCCTTTGCTGAGGACTTTACAGAACTGTTATCAACAATTTCCTCTGAGTTTAACTGTTTTGCCATTGCTGGAGATTTTAACATTCACATAGATAATGCAGAAACCAATATGGCAAAAGAAATCAAAACTGTTTTAAAAACTTTTGATCTGACACAGCATGTAAATGGACCCACACATAATCGTGGACACACTCTAGATCTACTTATCAGTACGGGTCTAAACATCTCATCGATTGTTATTAAGGATGTAGCACTGTCTGATCATTTCTGTATTTTCTTTGATATTTTGATCTCTCCTGCCATTGAAGCTAGATCTGTGTCTGTCAAGAAGAGATGCTTAAATGAGAACACTAGTGTGCTATTTATGAAGGCTATATCTTTAAAACCAAGCATATCTGCTGACTCTGTTGATTTTCTCCTTGAATCTTTTAACTCAAAAATTAAAAGTGTAATTGATGATATTGCTCCTGCGAAAGTCAGGAAGAATAGTGGTAGACAAAAAGCACCTTGGAGAAACTCAACAGCAGTGCAAAATATGAAAAGACAATGCAGAAGAGCAGAGCGCATGTGGCGGAAGACAAAACTTGTAGTCCATTATAACATCTACAAAGACAGCATCCATGCTTTTAATATGGAACTAGGCAAAGCTAGACAGACTTTCTTCTCAAATATTATAAACAGCAACTTAAACAACACACGCACTCTTTTTGCTACTGTAGAGAGACTGACAAACCCCCCAAGCCAGATTCCCAGTGAAATGCTCTCAGACAGCAAGTGCAGTGAGTTTGCTTCTTTCTTCTCTGAGAAAATCAATAATATCAGAAAGGTGATCAGCTCATCCTTGAGTTGTGCTGGGGTCAAACAGATCCGACCACTACCTGAGAAAGTATTTACTATGTCTGTTTTCGAAGAAATTGATGGCAAAATTTTGAAAGAAACCGTACAGCACCTTAAAACATCAACCTGCGCCCTTGACACACTTCCCACATCTTTTTTCAAAAGTGTGTTAAACAGTTTAGAAGCAGATCTCCTAGAAGTGGTAAATGCCTCACTTCTCTCTGGGAGTTTTCCAAACTCCCTAAAAACTGCAGTTGTCAAGCCCCTCCTGAAAAAGAGCAATCTAGATAAGACCATATTAAGCAATTATAGACCGATCTCAAATCTTCCCTTCATAGGCAAGATCATTGAAAAAGTTGTCTTCAATCAGCTGAACAAATTCTTAAGCTTGAATGGTTACTTTGACAATTTTCAATCTGGTTTCCGATCGCATCACAGCACAGAGACAGCGCTCATAAAGATAATAAACGATATTCGCTTAAATACTGATACAGGCAAATTATCAGTGCTGGTACTACTCGACCTCAGTGCTGCATTTGACACTGTCGATCACAACATACTTATTGACAGGCTTGAAAACTGGGTGGGGCTTTCTGGGATAGTCCTAAAATGGTTCAGGTCTTACTTAGAAGGGAGAGGTTATTATGTGAGTATAGGAGACCATAAGTCTGAGTGGACATCCATGACATGCGGAGTCCCCCAAGGCTCAATTCTTGCACCACTCCTATTCAACCTGTATATGCTCCCAATGAGCCAAATAATGAGAAAGAACCGAATCTCTTACCACAGCTATGCAGACGACACACAGCTCTACTTAGCCCTATCGCCTAACGATTACAGCCCCATTGACTCCCTGTGCCAATGCATTGATGAAGTAAATGGTTGGATGTGCCAAAACTATCTTCAGTTAAACAAAGACAAAACTGAAGTCATTGCGTTTGGAAACAAAGATGAAGTTCTCAAGGTGAATGCATACCTTCACTCTAGAGGTCTAACAACTAAAAATCAAGTCAGGAATCTTGGTGTGTCTCTAGAGTCAGACCTTAGTTTCAGTAGTCATGTCAAAGCAATAACTAAATCAGCATACTATCATCTGAAAAATATTGCAAGAATTAGATGCTTTGTTTCCAGTCAAGACTTAGAGAAACTTGTGCATGCTTTCATCACCAGCAGGGTGGATTATTGTAATGGACTCCTCACTGGCCTTCCTAAAAAGACCATAAGACAGTTGCAGCTCATACAGAACGCTGCTGCTAGGATTCTGAGCAGAACCAGAAAATATGAACATATCACACCAGTCCTCAGGTCTTTACACTGGCTCCCAGTTACATTTAGGATTGATTTTAAAGTATTATTACTGGTATATAAATCATTCAATGGGCTAGGACCTCAATATATTGCAGATATGCTCACTGAATATAAACCCAACAGATCACTCAGATCATTAGGATCACATCAGTTAGAAATACCAAGGGTTCACTCTAAGCAAGGAGAGTCTGCTTTTAGCTACTATGCCAGCCGCAGCTGGAACCAGCTTCCAGAAGAGATCAGATGTGCTCCTACAGTAGTCGCATTCAAATCCAGACTCAAAACACTTCTGTTTAGCTATGCTTTTACTGAATGAGCACTGTGCCACTGTTCGTCCGACTGTTTTTACTGTACTTTATTTTATTTCTTATTCTAAAATGTTTTAATTATTCTTATTTGTTTTGATTATTTTATTTTCTCCTATGTAAAGCACTTTGAATTACCATTGTGTATGAAATGTGCTATATAAATAAACTTGCCTTGCCTTGCCTTTAGGGTAATGCTGTTGTCACGATTCTATGTGTTTAGTTATGTTTTGAGATCATTTTCCCCTGTCTTTGTGATTTTGGTTTAGTCCTGTTAATTTTTCCCGCTCCTCGTTTGTTCAGATTCTCTGCACCTGTTTTCAGTTAATTATCTCGTTTGGTTGAGTTCATTTAAGCCCTGTGTTTTCCCTCAGTGTTGGTTGGTCGTCTATGAATGGTTGTGTGTTTTTCTGAAGTCCTGGAGTTTTGTTCTTTTGTTCTCGTTTGTTTTTGGAAGTTTAAGTTTTGTTAAATAAATCTCAAAAACTGCAGTTTCCGTGTCCTCGTCTTTAGCTCTCTGCACCGCAACCCTGACAGAACGACCAACCTTAAAAATCTAAAAATGGGCCGAAGGAGGAAACACAAGGAGGTGAGCCCCTTTGAAAACCCAATCCTCTTCCAAGAGGAGCTTTCTCTTGAGGAGTATGCGGGACGATATCTCGAGCTCTACGATGATGCGACATTGGAGGAAGAGGAACTGACAAAGAGTTTCTGGGGTGGATTAAAAGACCCTCTCGCCCAGATAATTCTTGTCAAGGACCTAAATCTGTCATTCTTGGAGTTTGTGGATCACACGCTGTGGGCGTGTGGATCCACATACCTCGTGGAAGATCTCCCACTCCAGCCAGTTCCAAGCCCGCCAGAGCCTGAGCCCATCGCCTGCCCGCCAGAGCCTGAGCCCATCGCCTGCCCGCCAGAGCCTGAGCCCATCGCCTGCCCGCCAGAGCCTGAGCCCATCGCCTGCCCGCCAGAGCCTGAGCCCATCGCCTGCCCGCCAGAGCCTGTACTCCGCATCAGCCCTGCCAACAGATCGGCCCCTGGACTTCCCCGGATGATATCCAGTATGACTCCCCCGCTGATGTCAGTGCGATCAGCATTAAAATCCGTTTTCCCTCTCCGGTCCTCAGTCCCAGGTCTTACTTCCACCTCCAGCCCAGAGTTTCCTTCGCCGCTGGTCCCGTCCAGCCCAGAGTTTCCTTCGCGCTGACCCGTCCGTCCGGCGATGTGTGGCCCGCGTTCGGTCCCTGATGTGCTGGCCCCGTCCAGTTCCGAGTCCCCTGATGTGCTGGCCCCGTCCGTTCCGAGGTGTTCGTCCGTTCCGAGTCCCCTGATGTGCTGGCCCCGTCCAGTTCCGAGTCCCCTGATGTGCTGGCCCCGTCCAGTTCCGAGTCCCCTGATGTGCTGGCCCCGTCCAGTTCCGAGTCCCCTGATGTGCTGGCCCCGTCCAGTTCCGAGTCCCCTGATGTGCTGGCCCCGTCCAGTTCCGAGTCCCCTGATGTGCTGGCCCCGTCCAGTTCCGAGTCCCTGATGTGCAGGCCCGTTCCCAGTGTCCAGAGTCCCTGATTGCTGCGCGCCGATCCAGTCCGAGCCCTGATAGTGCCTGGCCCCAGAGCCAGTTACCGAGCCCAGATGTGCCGTGCCCGCGCCAGGCCGTTGCCCAGCGCAGCCCAGAGCCCGTTGACCCAGCGCCAGGCCGTTGACCCAGCGCCAGAGCCCGAGCCCGTTGACCCAGCGCCAGCCGCCAGAGCCCGTTGACCCAGACCCCAGCCAGAGCCCGTTGTCCCCGCGCCAGCGCCAGAGCCCGTTGACCCACGCGCCAGCGCCAGAGCCCGTTGACCCAGCGCCAGCGCCAGAGCCCGTTGACCCAGGCCGCCAGAGCCCGTTGACCCAGCGCCAGCGCCAGAGCCCGTTGACCCGCGCCAGCGCCAGAGCCCGTTGACCCAGCGCCAGCGCCAGAGCCCGTTGACCCAGCGCCAGCGCCAGAGCCCGTTGACCCAGCGCCAGCGCCAGAGCCCGTTGACCCAGCGCCAGCGCCAGAGCCCGTTGACCCAGCGCCAGCGCCAGAGCCCGTTGACCCAGCGCCAGCGCCAGAGCCCGTTGACCCAGCGCCAGAGCCCTGGAGGCTTCCTGGACCTGCACCATGCCCTCGTCAGCCTCCAGGGCGCCCACCCTCCCACCCCTTTGGATGTTATACGGCGCGAGGACGTGCCTTCGGGGAGGGGGGAGGTACTGTCACGATTCTATGTGTTTAGTTATGTTTTGAGATCATTTTCCCCTGTCTTTGTGATTTTTGGTTTAGTCCTGTTAGTTTTTCCCACTCCTCGTTTGTTCAGATTCTCTGCACCTGTTTTCAGTTAATTATCTCGTTTGGTTCAGTTCATTTAAGCCCTGTGTTTTCCCTCAGTGTTGGTTGGTCGTCTATGAATGGTTGTGTGTTTTTCTGAAGTCCTGGAGTTTTGTTCTTTTGTTCTCGTTTGTTTTTGGAAGTTTAAGTTTTGTTAAATAAATCTCAAACTGCAGTTTCCGTGTCCTCGTCTTTAGCTCTCTGCATCGCAACCCTGACAGCTGTGTAGTGGAGTGACACCATAGATGTGAATTTGATTTATTGGTTTGGGAAATAATGCAGCTTTAACAAACATGAGTTTCCAATTTAGTTCTCCGAGGAACTGAATGCATACAGTGGCATGCCCAGTACAAATGCCAGTATTGACGCATGGATTGACTTACACCTGAAGAAAAAAATGTATAAATAAGGTTGGACCTGAGTGAAATTGACCTATGGTCAAAATAAATTAATGATAGTCCACTACAGAGGGTTTTTTCATCAACACTATGTGCGTTACATATTTCAATATTAATTATTTGTGAAGTGCCATCTATTTCATCATTAGTTTTTGAATATTATTGATGATTAATGTACAATGGTCCATGATACTATCATGCAATTGTATGTTTATGTGAATGTGTTTATGAGAATCACTATGAAATGTTAAAGTAACACCAAGTAACTTTTCCTCTTCGGTCGCCCTACTGGTTGGAAACGAAATTGTCCATTGCCGCTGTCGTAAATAATTTAGCCTACCGCCCACGCGCGCCTCGCTGTTTATCCAGCACCGGCTTTAGAATGAACGATGTCCACAGACAAGGTAGAGTATGTTACATGATTTCATGAAAGGATGATGTATTGTGACAAAACGAAATAATGACTATTGTAGCGCTTGACGTAAAGCAGTCGAATTTTGTAGTTCTTTTTGTGGTCGGGTTCCTACCCGAAACCCGAAGTTACATAGTGCCAGTAAAAGCGATACAGACCATGTCAGGCTATGGCAGACGTGTCATTTAACTTATTTTAAGTCGATGTACCATCACAAGGGTCTTGGAAATATATTATGAAGGTTGAAAAACTACATAGTGTTACTTTAATGTTTTTGAAAGAAAAATTCATCAAGGTTGCATTTGATTGATCAAAAAAGAATGTAAAGAAATTTAGACTGTTAGAAATGACTATTGCTGATTATAATAAATTAATATTCTTGGTTGCACTTTAATTTACAGTATATATGCACTTACATGTACTTACAGTGTTCTTAACTAAAAAAGTATCCAGTAAAGTAAGGTAATACCATGAGTTAAGGTTAGAGTTAGGGGTTCCGGGTCATTACTACCTAGTAAGTACATAGTGTGTACATGCAGAACAGGACTGTAAAATAAAAGTGCTTCCGGATTCTCCGAACTTGGTCTACTTTCACACAAACATACATGCTTGCATGCATGTAGAAGTATTCAGTCATTTCTCAGTAGTTCTTCCGTTTTCTTGCAATATGAGAAGTTTGGCGAGATGAAAGGTGAACAAGCCTTTCAATCCATTCTTTGTAAAAGTCTTTTAGTCACACTGCCATTCTGCTGAGTTGCTTTTCGCTTTGGATTTAAAGGATTGAATCACAATCATGTCAGAAACAGCTCTTGTTGTCTCCCTCCTCCATTATGAGCAAGCATGTGTGTTTGTGAGAATGTATTAGAGAACAACAGCGTATACTTTCTAAACAGTCAGGACACATTTCTCAGCTTGATCCTGTTGTGCTTTTAGACTGAACCACATTTTCTAACACTAATGCACTGATGAATGCATCTTAAATTACAATGTTTTTTTTCTGTCATTCTATTGCTTTGATGTGTAGATGGATTGTTTTGTATCTTTATATGCTTGTATCTCAGCATCGGTATTTGCCCTGCTGTCTCCCTCATTTGCTGTTGTCTAATTTCGCTGTACCCATATTCTATAGCAATTGTGCACTCCACTTCAATTTATTCTCACAGCCACTTCAACAAAAATCAACTGCAGCAGCTTTTTGTGCAGTGAAGAAGAATTTTCAGAAACACTTTATTTTGATGGTCCCTTTTGAACATTCTGTTGACTATAAGTAAATTTGCAACTACATGTCAACTTATTCTAACCCTCGACTAACCAAAGGGACCATCAAAATAAAGTGAAACTGAGTTTCTGTCTAGATTGGGAACTCTACCATGCGTATGTGGGCCCTTTTAGCATAATTTACTGCAATTTAGTATCACATTTTCAGGCTGAAAATACATGAGTTCTTCCACAGATGTGATGTCAGTATGAAATTTAAAAGGATAATATATAAAATATTTATAAAAGAAGATCTATTATATAGATATATCAAAAATATATAAAAAGTTATAATAAAAGGTACAGTGATTTCATGCAGCAGAGTATTTCTCCGTGACAGAAGAGGCCGCAACTTCTCGCAAATGTAGTCGAACAAATGTCGGTTCATTCTGAAGTTTGCCATCCAGTCATCTTCGCCAAAAGACCCCAAGACAAGACGTTCCTACCACTCATTACTCCGTTCTCTCATCCACAGAGACCGGTTCACTGTCGCATTCACAGAAGCCGCAAAAACAACAGCTGCAAACAGGGCCTGTCGTCTTTTCTGTTTGCTCCTAAAAAAACGTTGACAAAAATGTGTAAAAGAAAAAAAAAGACAAACTACAGCTAATTTCCCGTGCTCACGCGCATGTGTCACTCTGGAGGACAGAGATCCGATCTCAATGTGGATAACGAGAACGCATTAAAAATACATGTGTAAACGCAAAGGTAAGATCAGAACACTTATTATCCGGATTACTTATCTGGATACAGATCGCATTTTGCTGCGTTTACACTTGGCATTAACATGCGACCTGTATCTGGATGTTGTCCACATACACATTGAAAAGACAAGTGTAAACGCACATGTGATCGGAATGTTATCCGATCAGCGTGTCCTGGTTCGGAGGTAGTCGAGGACGCATTGTGATCAGGGGCCGGTTGCACCAGCTGTGCGTAAGTTACAACCTAGCCTAGTTTTGACGTAAATGGGCACTAAGTTAAAACTTACACACTACTAAATATTTTTTCGTTGCACCATGAAACTTAGTTTAAACGTAACTCTACGTTCCAACTAAATATTTATACGGCAGCCTCGATCAGGAGTAGCGGATGGACTAAAATAGCAAGCAGACTGAACTGCATCATAAGCTCTTCTTTTACCTGACAGACTTCAATTCTTTAGACATATATGACAATGCTGACAAACTCGCTTACATTTTAAAAGAGAGAACATTATGTGAATAGATTACTTTGTTAGCGGCTCATCAACACGAACCCATCCTACAGCGCGCCGCTGTGTGCATCTGTCCATCGGTCCGTGTTGTGCATGTCACATAAAATCAGTCATAATCAATAAATGTTATTTCTTGTTTTTTTTTTGTATCATTACTTATTTATCCTTATTAATTCGTTTCAAATACAGTTTCTGAATGTAGGTTACATCTACAATACTTGTGTTATTCATGATTAAGTGTCGTATTTAATGAAAACGTATTTTTACTGTTAGTTAAAGTGAGGCAAAATAAGTTAGAATGAAGGATAAACTGAAATTTATAGCATTTAAAAACAACTTCAGTTCACGTTTTCGAAGGCTGCTATTGGATCATCGAGACTAAACGTCATATGATGCGACTACGCATTACTTTACGGAGAGCTTACGACCTACTAGCTACGTTCTGCCTTACGAACAAATGGTGCAACAGAATAAAGTACAGAGTTAGTTACAAACTAGCTAGCAGTTACTAAGCCTCTAGTGTGGACTTTACGTTCCAATTTAAGAGAGAACTTACGAACGGCTGGTGCAACCCTATGGGATTAATATCCTGCCAGGATTCAAAACTGAAAATAAAGTTTTGAAAGGTTGAAACTAAGTGTTCAAAAACTCAAAATCTCACAAAAAAAGTTTTGCAAGATCGAAAAATAAGATTTGCAAGCTTGCAAAATGTAAAAAAAATTAAAAATATTTCTGCAAACATTATGTTGTTTTTGATATTTCCTTCTTCAGAACTGCAACATTTTTTTTACGATGTTGTGCAAACAATTTTTCAGAGTTTCAAATTTGTCAGTGTTCTCCCACTGTATTAGTTTGTTTTCCAGGTTTGAAACCTTGTAAATGGTGATCTGAAAACTGGTGTGCGAATGTGTGCACAAACGTTTTGAAACTCTGAAAACAGAGTTTTGCAGGCTTGCAAAGTGGTAAAAAAAAATTAAATCTCTGCAAACATAATTTTGTTTTTGAGTTTTCCTTCTTCAGAAGTGCAACACTCTTTTTTAGGGTGTTGTGCAATCATTTTTTCAGAGTTTCGAATTTGTCAGTGTTCTCCCAATGTATTAGTTTGTTTTCCAGATTTGAAACCTTTTAAATGGTGATCTGAAAACTGGTGTGCGAATAGGTAAAAAAAAGTTTTGAAACTCTGAAAACTGAGGTTCGAAAGGGCGAAACTTATTACATTACATTACATGTGCACTCTTATTGCAGACTATTTTTTTAGACCCGAGTTTACAACACCCACTTTGCGGAGATACGCCCACACAGTTGCGAGCTTGCGACTTACGTGATTGGTTGCAGCGTTGTCACGCAGCTCTGCTCTGAAACTATGAAACTCAGACTGAGCGAAAATGAAGCTTCGCAACCTCGCAACCTAAAAAAAATGATTTGCTGTCTGCTGACGTACAGTCCAATCACAAGTATTTACTGGAAAGGTGGGATTGACCGACTGCTCCGCCAATGACGAAAGCGTATGGGATGAATATAGTCAGTCAGTCAGTCATATTTATTTATAGAGCATATTTAAAAAACAACAGCTGTTGGCCAAAGTGCAGTATCAAAATATAGTATCAATATATATATAGGCTTATATCTTATATCATATATCTTACTCATGCTGTTCAATTTTCACAATCAGCATAGATGTAGGCTAAAAAAAATAACATTATAATATTTTAACAAAAATGAAACTAAATGCGCATATTTAATGGCTACAACACATATAGTGGGCCAGGGCCTATACAGACTCTCTAAATATTGACATTAACATTAGCAATGCTAGCTGTAGAAGTGCAGTTTGTTAATAGTAAATGTTAACTAATCTATAAGTGTTACCGATTTTTTATAGGCCTACACCGATTCAGAGGTCTCGTGCAGTTCAGTGTTGGACAGGTCAGTTGTTTTAACTGTTCATTAAAGTGAATAGTTAAAATGACATTCGTTTGCGTATCGGACGTTAGTGGACGTCGTACTGCACGCTTGTGTTATTATCTCGGCAGTTTAGGACATCGCACAAGATTTGCAATTTGTACAAATAGAGACATTTTTGTGAATACAAATGTTTTCTTTTGTATTAGTGTATCATAATTTGCGCATGCAACAAAGAAGACTTGCATGTGTGGATCAGGTGACGCGCGTGCATTCATTGACGTCTTTTCTGAGTCAATATCATTTGATTCATTTGGATTTTGAGACTTTCTTTTCGCGGTTTTTTAAGCATTTCACAACCCACACACAAACAAACTACAAATGAATAGGCCTGGTGCTAGTTATTAATGTGGGCACAACTACACATCTATTTGACAAATTCATAAATGTGCGTCACTAAACTAATAGGCTACAACTTGTGTGTGCAAAATCCAGAATCACATGAATGTGCAGCATTTTGTACAAGAACCATAGTTGTTAATACAAAACCTCGATTTTGTATTAATGTATCTCGCATGCAACAAGTAAGATGTGCAATTGTTGATCAGGCGACACGCGTGCATTCATTGACTCGTTTCTAGAATGCATGAATAGCCATATTATATTCATCCCATACGCTTTCGTCATTGGCGGAGCAGTCGGTCAATCCCACCTTTCCAGTAAATACTTGTGATTGGACTGTACGTCAGCAGACAGCAAATCATTGGCCAAGAGCAGAAGGCCCTCCCTCCAGGCTTTTTTTTTTTTAGGTTGCGAGGTTGCGAAGCTTCATTTTCGCTCAGTCTGAGTTTCAGAGTAGCCTGGGTTCCCCCATACTGCCTTACCGCAGCGCGATTCAATTCACGCTGAAAGGCAGTCTGGATACCATGGCCAGATTTTTCGCCTCATTTAGGGAACCAATCACAGAACGGGATCACAGAACGGGGAGGGAACAGCAAGACGATGACGACATATGTTGGCTATGAGCATTTGATAGACATTCTTAGCACCCAATAAACAGCGCCGGGCATTCGTAAACCACGCCTCAAATACGAGAAAATGTACATGTGGTTCCCAGACCCAAGTCTCAACGAGAATTGGGTCTGGCGTTAGCCAGGCTAGTTTCAGAGCAGAGCTGCGTGACAACGCTGCCACCAATCACGTAAGTCGCAAGCTCGCAACTGTGTGGGCGTATCTCCGCAAAGTGGGTGTTGTAAACTCGGGTCTGAAAAAATAGTCTGCAATAAGAGTGCACATGTAATGTAATGTAATAAGTTTCGCCCTTTCGAACCTCAGTTTTCAGAGTTTCAAAACTTTTTTTCACCTATTCGCACACCAGTTCTCTTACGAGAGTATCTCTCGTACTGCGTAATATCTTACGCTATGGGGAAAACTCTTTTCCACGAGATATTGAAGCCAAAAATTATCCTTAATTTTTTATTAATGTAAAACGCTTTGCGGCAGCAAGCAGACATAGGCGATACAGCTCGCGCGCCTATTGGCTGCCCTGCGGCAACAGCAGCAGCCTATCGAGAGTGGCTCTGCGTGACGTCACGACGAATGGGGGCCTTTCGCGCCCATATAGTCACGTCCCGCCAGAAAGGGCGTGGTCTCGCCCTATAACCAGGCTCGATAGCTGCTCTTACGTTGATTTTCATCTCTTCAGCGAAGCCTCACGCATCGCTGGATCCAGAGTGAGAAGCCGCGCCGTCGACCTGTAGCCTTCAGCGGGACGTGCCATTGAGCCTGGAGTCGCTGGCCTCGCCGCCTTCAGCCGCCGTACCTGCTGTGCTTTCCGGCGTTATATCCTTTCCTCTGCATAGAGTGGTGTGTGTGTGCTTGCATATCTGCTTTTTTCCCACCCCCTCTAAAAGAGCGGCGTCTTTTTAAAGATGCCTTCCTGCGGTTCTTACCGAGCCCCACTCAGCGACGAGGACCGACATGTCATCTGCGTGTCCTGCCTGGGTGAGGATCACGCGGACATCGCGCTCGCTGACGGCGGATGCCATCATTGTGAACGCTTGCCTATGGTGACTCTGCGGACTCGCCTAGCTTCGTTCTCCGAGCCCGCATCCCAGCCCGCCGTGATGCCGCGCCGCAAGAAGCGCCGCGCCCAGCGCGCGCCCGAGCTATTTCCAGCCCGCCAAAGCTCGCCGGTTCGCCCGCCAGCTTCGCCGGCTTCGCTCGAGTCGCTCCCAGACGGACAGCGGCCGCCGTCTGCCGCCGCGTCCGCACTTGAGCTCGACGAACTTACCGGAGACGGCATTGAAACTGAGCCGATGCGTCCGCTCTCTCAAGCCGTGGATTACATCGGCCTCGACTGAAAGGCGCTCGCGCAACTAACGCGCAATAGGCTGGACGGACGCTTTCTCGGGAAAGACGAAGCTCCGTCACAGTCGAGACCCGCGCCTTTCCCCCCTGAATGGTGAGAGACATTTGTGGTTAACGCTATCCGAGATGACGGAAGCCGAGCGCTCCGTGTTCCTCGACGTTCTCGTTCTGCTGGACGCCGCCCCCCTCAGCGCGGGCCCCGGCCGAGGATTGAGATAAAGCCCGAGGTCTCAAGGCCTTCCTAGTCTCTCTAGGAAAGCGACGGTGTTCAGTTCCCGCTGCGGCCGGATTTACACCAAAACTTCTCGCTCGTTCAGTTCCAAGCAATGTGACTGTTCCAGTGTATTTCGCAGTGAGCAAGCTGGTTCCACAGCCCGCTTGCCTGCGCACAAAGGCCGTCGTTTCGGCTAACTAGCAGCGCCGCCAGGCCCGAGATCAAACACCGCGCTCTCGCTCTGCTGGACGCCGCCCCCCTCAGCGCGGGCCCCGGCCGAGGATTGAGGTAAAGCCCGAGGTCTCAAGGCCTTCCTAGTCTCTCTAGGAAAGTGACGGTGTTCAGATCCCGCTGCGGCCGGATTTCCACCAAAACTTCTCGCTCGTTCAGTTCCATGCGTTGTGACTGTCCCAGTGTATTTCGCAGTGAAGCAGCCGGTGTCTCAGCCCGCTTGCCTGCGCACAAAAGCCGTTTCTATGGCTACCCAGATAAATCCAATAAAGAGTGCATTTTCTGGTGTTCCGGCCACGGCCGATGGTGTTATGAGTGTTGTAAGAATGCCCACGTCCCAGTGCCCATTCCCACACCCAGACACAGCCCGCCACGGTGCAGGGCTAGCACAAATAAAACCAACTCATGTTGGTTGTGCAGAAAATGTAGTGAACGCGCCCATACATGCCCGCTTACACTACACTATGCGTGTCCCTTGGTTTCTGTAAAAACGAAACTAACACACAATTAGTCGGCGCGAGCCGACAGTGTTCTCAGTGCAGTAAATGTGCCCGCTGTCCCGCATTTCCTCACTGACACGCCGAATCCCACGGGATTCACCCCCGCTCGCTTTCTATGCACAACCCGTCACAGAGAAGCTGAGCGCGGCCAGGCTGCCCGCTGTGATTAGCGCGCACCTCGCACGCTGTGAACACAGCGTTGATTCAGTCGGCGCGAGCCGAGTGTTCTCCGTGCAGAAAATGTGCCCGCTGTCTCGCGCCCGCATTTCTCACAGACACTCCGAATCTCACGGGATTCGCCCCCGCTCGTTTTCTCTGCACAACCCGTCACAGAGAAGCTGAGCGCGGCCAGGCTGCCAGCTGTGATCAGCGCGCGCCTCGCACGCTGTAAACACAGCAGTGATTTAGTCGGCGCGAGCTGACAGTATTCTCAGTGTAGTAAATGTGCCCGCATTTAGTAAATGTGCCCACATTCCCTCACACGCGCCGAATCCCACAGGATTCGCCCCGCTCGCTTTCTCTGCGCGTCCCGCCATAGAGAAGCTGAGCGCGGCCAGGCTGCCCGCTGTGATCAGCGCGCCCCCCGCCTCGAACGCTGTAAACACGGTGTTGTGTTCCCAGTACACAGGGGCTCTCGAGCCGCCGTCCTGCCGCGGCCAGAGCCCAGATTTCATTCTACCCCTAGCTATTCACGCAGATGCGTGGTCAAGGCTTCCCGGGGTATCAGAATGGGTGTTGAACACTATAACGAGAGGCTGTTCGCTACAGTTCGCTCGACGCCCCCGCCGTTATACGGCGCGAGTCGAAACTACGGTGTAAAGCGAAGTGTTTCATCTACTTCGAGCCGAGATAGCGAAACTACTGAGAAAAGGGGCTATAGAACCTCTATCTCAGGGCGAAGGGGGCTTATACAGCAGATATTTTCTGGTACCGAAAAAAGATGGTGGGCTCAGACCCATTCTAGATCTGCGACTGCTGAACAGAACGCTCGTGAAGCGCCAGTTCAGAATGCTTACGACCAGGAAATCCTCGCGCAAGTGCGCCAAGGAGACTGGTTCATGTCATGCCTATTTTCAAATACAAATAGCGTCCCATCACAGGCGATTCTTGAGATTCGCCTTCGAGGGCCAGGCATATCAATACACAGTCCTGCCGTTCGGCCTGTCCATAGCACCCCGTACGTTCACGTAGTGCATGGACGCGGCCCTCGCCCCCCTGAGACTTCGGGGCATGCGAGTTTTGAACTACTTGGACGATTGGCTGATTCTAGCTCGTTCACGAACGGAGCTCATAGAACACAGGGCCGCATTACTCGAGCACCTCGAGGAGCTGGGCCTTACAGTCAATTGGGCGAAAAGCTCACTGCTCCCCAGTCGGAGAATTTCCTTTCTGGGAACAGTGTTAGACTCGCTATCCATGACAGCACGCCTGTCACCGGAGCGCGGATTGAATATTCAGCACGTCGCGAGATCCTTCCGCCACGGCTCTATAGTCCCGCTCAGAAGGTTTCAGAAAATGCTGGGTCTGATGGCCACAGCAGCCTCCGTACTCCAGTTGGGCCTGCTCCGCATGCGCCCACTGCAGCTATGGCTAAAAGCACGAGTTCCCCCCAGGGCGTGGACCGCAGGTCTATTTCGCCTCAGGGTCGACCTTCAGTGCATTTCGGCTCTGAAACCATGGAAAGCAACCGACTGGTATCAGTCAGGTGTGAGTCTGGGGATCCCCTCGAGTGTGAAGGTGGTGTCTACGGACACCTCCACTTCAGGGTGGGGAGCGCTGCTCGAGGGCAGACCGCTAGCTGGCCTATGGTCAGCGCGGGAGAAGCTCCTTCACATAAACTGCTTGGAATTAATAGCAGTCGACAAAGCGCTAAGGCGCTTCTGTCCCCAGATAATAGGCCACCACGTATTGGTTCGGTCGGACAACATGTCAGTGGTGGCGTACATAAATCGCCAGGGCGGCGTCAGGTCCCGAAACCTTTACAGGCTGACGGAACGCCTCCTGGTCTGGGCTCAGCACAACCTGCTCTCGCTGAGAGCGGCGCATGTGCCTGGTCACCTAAATGTGGGGCCAGACAGGCTGTCCAGAAATAACGTCCCAGCAGGAGAATGGTCTCTGCACACGCAGACGATCCAGCTGCTGTGGGAAACGTTTGGCAAAGCGCAGGTGGACCTGTTCGCGTCCCAAGAAAACGCTCACTGCCCGAGATTCTTCTCGAAAAGCCGGGACGCGCTGGCCCATGTTTGGCCCCGCCGCCCCCTATATGCTTTTCCCCCTGTCTCACTCCTGCCTCAGGTGTTGGAGCGAATCAGGAGGGAGGGATGCCCAGTGCTACTCATAGCTCCGCTCTGGACAAACCAGTCGTGGTTCCCTGTCCTGATGCAGCTGACCAGCGCTGCCCCATGGCCTTTACCGTTGAGGAGAGACCTCCTCTCTCAGGCGGAAGGCTCGATTTGGCATCCTCGCCCGGATTTGTGGTCCCTGCACGCATGGGCCATCAACGGGTACCCGCTGACCTCCCAGAGGGAGTGTTAAACACGATCGCGCAGGCTAGAGCCCCGTCTACCAGACGGCTCTACTCCTCGAAGTGGTCTGTGTTCTCTGCTTGGTGTCAAGCGCAGGGCTTTTCACCTGTAGACTGCGGGGTTACGGAAGTGCTTTCCTTCCTTCAGGAGCTACTGGATAAGGGCAGGTCCCCTTCCACGCTCAAAGTATACGTGGCGGCCATAGCAACGTTTGCAAAACCGGTGTCTGGCCAGTCACTAGGAAAGAGCGACTTAGTCGTGCGTTTCCTTAGAGGAGCTCGGAGGCTAAACCCTCCCAGGCCCCCTTCAGTCCCGACATGGGACCTTTCCACGGTCTTGGAGGCCATGAAAGGTGCCCCATTCGAGCCAATCCAGTCGTCAGACATGAAACACTTGTCTTTCAAGACAGCGTTTCTTATGGCTCTCGCTTCAGTGAAGCGCGTAGGGGACTTGCAAGCGCTCTCAGTAAGCGCGTCATGCATGGAGTTTGGACCTAATGACTCAAAGGTCATACTCAAACCGAAGCACGGCTATGTGCCGAAATCCCTCAACACACCGTTCAGGGCCCAGGTGATTTCCCTGTCTGCCCTTCCGGTTCTCAATGAGGAGAAGGACGCGAGTCTCCTTTGCCCTGTCAGGGCACTAAGGGCTTATGTGTCCCGCTCGTCTGGTTTCAGACAGACTGAGCAGCTTTTCGTTTCGTTTGGCGGCCGTGCTAAGGGACTTGCCGCTTCGAAACAGAGCCTATCCAGATGGATAGTCGGTGCCATAGCGCTGGCTTACACTTCTAAGGGCCTACAGTGCCCTTTGGGTGTTAGAGCGCACTCCACAAGAGGCATGGCCTCCTCGTGGGCATGGTCTAGCGGGGTTACCCTGCAAGATATTTGTATGGCCGCGGGCTGGGCCTCGCCGTCTACATTTATAAAATACTATAACTTGGAGGTTCCCGCCTTACAAGCTAAGCTTTTGGCGGTATAAAATTCAGTGCTATCTGCCCGCTGTGCGGCTCGGATACTGAGTTTGACCTGCGTATTGCTCACTGACCGGTACAGCAGCTCATTAAAATGTTGACACACTTGTGGCCACCCAGTTCAGGCTGAATGTTCACCCTGACGGTATGGTCTATTTGTCACATGATTAGCTCCTTTCGGATGCTATTTACAGGGAATGATGCTTCTAGCCTCTCTTCCCTCACTCTCTGTGAGTGTATGGTGATTATGCACTATATGCGCCCCGGGCTTCGGCCCCTGGGACTTTGGTGTTGGATCCCTACCAGCACGGCGTGTTGCATTGTGTTCCCCATAGCGTAAGATATTACGCAGTACGAGAGATACTCTCGTAAGAGAACGTACTCGGTTACTAACGTAACCTCGGTTCTCTCTAGAGAGGGAACGAGTTCTGCGTATCTTGCCGTGCTTGGAATACGCTCTGGTTCGCTTCGGCGATGAAAACCAACGTAAGAGCAGCTATCGAGCCTGGTTATAGGGCGAGACCACGCCCTTTCTGGCGGGACGTGACTATATGGGCGCGAAAGGCCCCCATTCGTCGTGACGTCACGCAGAGCCACTCTCGATAGGCTGCTGCTGTTGCCGCAGGGCAGCCAATAGGCGCGCGAGCTGTCTCGCCTATGTCTGCTTGCTGCCGCAAAGCGTTTTACATTAATAAAAAATTAAGGATAATTTTTGGCTTCAATATCTCGTGGAAAAGAGTTTTCCCCATAGCGTAAGATATTACGCAGTACTCGTTCCCTCTCTAGAGAGAACCGAGGTTACGTTAGTAACCGAGTACGTTTTCAGATCACCATTTACAAGGTTTCAAATCTGGAAAACAAACTAATACATTGGGAGAACACTGACAAATTCGAAACTCTGAAAAAATGATTGCACAACACCCTAAAAAAGAGTGTTGCACTTCTGAAGAAGGAAAACTCAAAAACAAAATTATGTTTGCAGAGATTTAATTTTTTTTTACCACTTTGCAAGCCTGCAAAACTCTGTTTTCAGAGTTTCAAAACGTTTGTGCACACATTCGCACACCAGTTTTCAGATCACCATTTACAAGGTTTCAAACCTGGAAAACAAACTAATACAGTGGGAGAACACTGACAAATTTGAAACTCTGAAAAATTGTTTGCACAACATCGTAAAAAAAATGTAGCAGTTCAGAAGAAGGAAATATCAAAAACAACATAATATTTGCAGAAATATTTTTAATTTTTTTTACATTTTGCAAGCTTGCAAATCTTATTTTTCGATCTTGCAAAACTTTTTTTGTAAGATTTTGAGTTTTTGAACACTTAGTTTCAACCTTTCAAAACTTTATTTTCAGTTTTGAATCCTGGCAGGATATTAATCCCATACAACCCTACCCGGATCTCAGTGTATTGTAAACGCAATCCAGCCATCGTGTCTGCATTCACAGGTGAACGTAATTTAAATCTCCGCCCAGTCTCCCCGCATGGCTGTCAGAAAGTAATAGCCAACGCAGTTTAGACACGAAATTAAACTTATTTGAACAATAAACGTCAATCTTTAAAACAGTTTATTTAGACTTACATGATACTATGTGTGTCATTTTTAATTTGTGCAACATTATCTGAACGAGGCGATCGCCTGTACAATCACAGTCATGAGATCTTATGAAGAGCTGCACGCTGCTTTGCCAGAGGAATAATCTGAATTTTTTAATGTTTTAAATGTTTTTATTGTTTCAGCATGTTTATCAATCTCCCATTTCTGTCAATAATTGCACGCTATAAACTTAAACCCAGATGATCGATGATGTGACTTGTTTAACATGATCAAGTTCAACCCAGTTCATTTTGTAAGATCAACTCTGGAACTCTTCCTTCTTTCAAAAAATATAATTTGATCGAATTAATGAAGATTGCATATGAAAGTAAAGTGAGTGAGTGAAAGCAATTGGGATATTGTTTCATTTGTATCATCTTTAGAATACTATTAATCTGGTGTCGTGCCACAGACCTGATTTAAATATTATGCGGGAAACAGAAATCCGATCGGTTATCCAGATGCAGAGGCTGCTTAATTTGAACAAATATAAACGCACCATGTCCTGATTGGCTAGTGATCCGATCTGCTTGATCGGATCACGGTGATCGCATGTTAATGCCAAGTGTAAACGCAGCAGTGGTTCTCGTTGTTTCCTTTTTTCTTTGCTTTCCAAGTATGTTTGCATTTGTTGTCATGGTGATTCACAAGTCGATTGATTAGTCCTCACCTGTGCCTTATTTTCCTCCTCAGTTAACCTATAGACCTTATGTCCCCTCCCATTTTCAGCACTGCGCTCGTCGTGTTCTGTCTTCCGGTTTGTATTTCCACAGCATGAAGGATTTAGCAAATTTATCAATGATGCACTCGATTTAAAATCTTCCCGGTCTACTGACATTTGTTATGACATCCGCTTCAAACATTACAATGCTCATGATAACTTTCGGCAACTCTACTATAAGTAAATCCACTTATCCAGAAAATTGCCCCTCGACAGCGATGCCATAGAAATAAAAAAAAAATGTCAAAGACAAAATTATAAAGATGTATGCGCGCTTGTTTTTATGTTGCATAAGGTCTATATATATAGCCCTCATTTTAGTTGGTTCTTGCCACTAATATGGTGGTTTGCTGTTTATTATTGCGTTCTCCTGTGCTCCTCAGTATTTTCTATTATGATTTATTTATTAAAGTTGCTGTGATCCAGCCTCAATTCATCATTGCTGCCCCACAACAAGCCGTGAAATCAAGCATCTAACTACAGATGAATATATATATATATATATATATATATATATATATATATATATATATATATATATATATATATATATATATATATATATATATATATATATTATACATAATATTCTTGAGAATGTAATTAAAGTTCTTAAAAACATAATATATAATTTAAAAATTTGCTTTTTTGATGTTTATTCCAAATAAAACACCAAAAAAGTCAAACGTCAGGTTTAAAAAAAAAAAACTCATAGCCTACACATTGATATACACAAAGAAATAACAAATATACAAATATAACAATGAATCACTGCATGTGCTCCCTCTTTGCCCATATATTCTAACATTGCATTCGGATGTGCAATAGTACAATAGTAATTTCTCACTCTGTTTGGACCTTGTTTTCAGTTTGCACCGTTCCCCTTAGTTTGTTGTCATGGTGGTTAATTGATTTGTCATTTAGTTCAGCTGTGTGCACTTGGTTATCACCAGTACTTAAGTTCTCTCTGTCTGCGACTGAAAGCTGATGAATGTTGCCTTCGAAGGACACATTCCAAGGTCAGAAGGCATCAAGGCACATCCGAATGCAATGTTAGTTTCACTTCCAGTCTCCTGAGATACCTTCATGATCGGTTTCTGAAGGCAGCATAGAAGTATCTTTCATTGCCTTTGATATCCCAGAATCCTGTGCTTTCCATTCTGTGACAGTTGAGCTAGAACAATAAAGATGGCGCCTGAAAGTTGCGCCTGGTCGTCAGTTTGTGTGTAAATGTAATTTTTTTTATGTTTTCGACTTATGATCTTGTAGTCATTACATCACTCGTTCTATTTTGCTGTAGATCATTAAACCGAAACACTGCATCAGAAGTCTGTCCGAAATCAGTTTTGTGAGGTAACTTTGTGCGCAAACCCTGCCTGCAAAGTAGGGCAGTGAGGCAACAAGTCACTGCCTACGTTTTCGGATGCAGCCTCTGTTTCTGTTCAGTTTGTCCTGCAATGCCTTGTGGATGTTTAATCTTTGTTCCTGTTATCTGAGAGTTATATTAAAGTACTTTTGATCCTTCATCATCGTCGTCTTCATTTTCGTGTTTGCTACAAACCGATACAATAACATTCAACATAAAATAATTTCTTGTTTTTTCTTTTGAAATTACTTACCTTACTGCAGTTTTTTTAAATCCCTTTTAATTAGGTTTTGATTTCTTTTCTTTTTTCTTCTTGTTTTAAGCATTAACTCACTTAATTATGATTTATTTTTCGGTTTTTAAAAAACATGATTTAATAGCTTATTAGTAATTTTGCTTCTCAATGCATCTTGATTTGAGATATTTGGAAAAAACAAAAATTTATATTCCCAGTGTTATTCCTCTAATATTAGCCTACAGATTTATTGGAGAATGTTAACCTAGAGCCAACTTACTTTTAAATCATTGTTTTAGCAAAGTTGCTGCCTCTATTGCCACTCACTTTTCACCAATAAATTCCAGGTAGATACCTGTACATTCAAGTTCTTTCCTACATTTTTTTCTTGTTTATTGTTTTTCTCGGAAATATGTAAAATCGTAAATTCACTCCGACAGCAACTCAGCAGTGAAATGATGTATTACTCAACACAGGTGTTTAGATATTCTGGTATTAAATCAGAAGGAATAATTCATGATAAATCCATCAGAGGTCGCACACCACATTTAAACACTTCCAAAAGGAGTGAAATAAACAAGTGACACTCTCAATCAGAGGTCATAAAAACACCTCAGCATTGGCAAATTACGTGTTTTTAATTATGCATAAAACAAACACCAGTATATTTGATGTTCAGAGATTTTCCAGCAGATAGAAAACTTGTGTTTAATCAATTTAATATGATTTAAAGTGCTTAACCAATCTTAAATTAACCAAGGCACATTAATTTCGTTTGCTCTTAATTATGTCCCCATGGATTTCTGAGAATAGCATAAACATGCATGATTATTTATAACTTGTTTTAATGCCAGTCTATAATTTTACTGCTTCAGATACAGTTCTCAGAAACGTTTTACCTATAATATTTTTCACCCATTAATTTTCATAGCTTGTATCTAATATTGTACAAAATTATAGTTGTACAAAATTGTACGTTTTCCTTCCGACCCCCTATTTTTTTCTGGTTTGAATAAACTTCAGTAGAGCATCAAGTCCTTACAATGTACTAAAGCAAATCATAGCTCTAGGATAGTATACTGTAATCAGCCTTTCACCTTTTCTAAAAGAAAGAAACCCTTCCGAAATGATATTTAGCTGTCTGTTATTGTAGCACAGCAGAGCCTTAGGGTCAAAAGGTGCATAATTGTGCTATAACAAGGTGATATAACAAGCATTACTTGCAATCAGATGAAGCAAACGCTGATTTATTGATTTCCAAATGTCAAAGACAGATTGGTAATATTTCACAATATTGAGCTTGGAGAGGTCAAACTCTGTTCCCCATTCTTCACAGGTGAGAAATGATTTCTAATATTTTCTGTAGATTCTGTCTCTCTGTCCGTCCGTCCGTCTATCCATCCATCCAAACCCACCCACCCATCCATCCATCCATCCATCCATCCATCCATCCATCCATCCATCCATCCATCCATCCATCCATCCATCCATCCATCCATCCATCCTTCCATCCAACCACCCACCCACCCACCAATCCATCCATCCTTTCATCCACCCACCCATCCATCCTTCCATCCATCCTTCCATCCAACCACCCACCCACCAATCCATCCATCCTTTCATCCACCCATCCATCCATCCATCCATCCACCCACCCACCCACCCACCCATCCATCCATCCATCCATCCATCCATCCATCCATCCAAACCCACCCACCCATCCATCCATCCATCCATCCATCCATCCATCCATCCTTCCAACCAAACGCTCATACACCCACCCACCAACCCATCCATCCTTTCATCCACCCACCCATCCATCCTTCCATCCAACCACCTGTTATGTCTGAAAACGTTCAGTATTGTTTTCCTGTTGGACTCTGTTTTGTGATGCACTGCGAGTGACAGGTTACGGTGCCTTTAAGGCTTACGGCAGTGATTTACGGCAATGGTCAAGAAATGTAATGTTTTGCGTCAGGTCAGTAAAACGCAACATGAACGGAGCTACACGGTGTGGTTATTGAGTCTTTCACAAACACAACAATTGGCGAACGAGGATGTCTGAACTCGTCTTACCACCACCGCCACCTTTCCTACCTGTTCCCGGTGATCCAGCTGTTCCTTGGGATCGCTGGCTGACGTCGTTCGAGGATTATCTGCTAGCTTTGGGACACTCGGACCTAGCGGAGGCGAGGAAGTGCGCGCCAGAGTCCTGCAACGGGTCGGGTACCCGCGGATACCCGCGGGTACCCGCATAAAAGTGTCTAAAACGGGTGGATTGTAATCATTCCTAAAATTCACGGGCGGGGTTGCGGGCGGATAATGAACTCCTTGCGGGCGGGTAGCAGCGGATGAAAAATTATGCAATATTTGTGTCTAAATTGCCATTACACATACGCAACAACGTTATGACCTTTGGACCCATCACGTCACCGGCACTGCGTCAGTGCGACTTTCGTTTATGCTTGCGTTGCATGAGTAGCCATAGGGAGTAGCTATTGATGATTTAAAAGTAAAGTTGGCGAGTGGAGTACGGTATATAAAAGTGTTAAGAACGAGCATACAAAAACATTTCCCAACCTGATCGACCAACCATCCCAGCATCGAGCGCTGCGAGTGAGAGAGAGACTTTTCCAGCTGGATTTGTAATTCAAGAACGGAGAACGCAACTTAAACCATGTGGACGATATCCTTTTCCTGCACAGTATAACTTAAGGCAAAGTAAATGCATAGGATAGCCTACTGTTTGTGAGCGACAGGCTCAGATAGGTTGTATTTTTTTCTTGTTCTTTTTTTCTTTTCATTAATAGCCAGATGTTTGCGTTATCAGGTTTCATAGCCTATTTAGGTGCCGATGTAGGCTACTTGAATGGCGCAAAACAAAGCACACTTTAGCCTGTTTCATGAGGCTATTGTGATGTTGAGAGAGGTGCGAGATAAAAAAAATAAAGGACTTTAATTGGAATGATTTTAGCGTGTGTGATTTATCACGGGTCGGGTAACGGGCCAAATATTAACGGGTCTGGGCGGGTGCGGATTTAATTTTGATATTATCACGGGTGACGGGTCGGATCTGGTGCTGAACTTTGCGGGTACGGGCGGGCGCGGGTCTCCAAAAATGGACCCGTGCAGGACTCTGGTGCGCGCTCCTGCGCCATTGTCTCGGGCAGGAGGGACAGCGAATCTTCGCCACGCTCACCTTATCGGATGATAAGTACGTCACAGCCACGACCGCCTTGAAGGCCCACTTCAGCTCTGGAAGAAGCCGGCGGATGCACCGTTTTGAGTTTCGTCAGAGAACGCAAAAGCCGGGTGAGACCGTTGTCCACTATGTATCAGCATTACGTGAGTTGGCTAGACTTTGTGATTTTGGGGCTTTGGAGGATGGACTTATAGTTGACCAGTTAATAGAAAAAACTTCATGTAACCAACTGAGGGAGAGACTTTTACTAGAGCCTGACTCCACAACATTAGCGGATGCTTTAGTAATTGGAAAGCAGTTGGAAACGGCCCTTATGGAGGCGCGCAAGTTCGGCCGCGCTGCGCACGAGCCTGTGACATCATCACCACCGTTAGTTCAGCACACAGAGACTGCAGAGGCGGCTGATTGGGTGAGTGAGTTGGGACAGGGGGCCCAGGGAGAGTGGGCACAAGAGCTGTAGCAACTGTGGCTCCTCTAAACATGCAACCAGAGATCAGTCATGCCCTGCCCAGGGAAAACTTTGTCGTAACTGCAACAAATTGAACCATTTTGCACGCTGCTGTCGCTCTTCCCCTGCTTGCCATGATACTGCGGCTGTCCCCATAAACACTGTACAGACCTCACAGCCTTCGTTCAAGCTCTGCACATGCCGTGTGGGCACAGCTCTCATTCCACTCCTCGTGGACACAGGGGCGAAAGTGTCAATCCTGAACAAATGCACCTATGATCGCTTTTTCAGTCGCGTGCCTCTGGAAGCAGCGACTAAACCCCTGTTAGGCTACGGCCATTCTCCCATCTCCACTCTGGGTGTGGCCCGCCTGCCCGTCAGGTATGATCAACAATGTGCGCCTGACACCATGTTCTGCATCACCCGGAAGGGAGCTAACATTATGGGCCTAGACTTGTTCCTTGCCCTGGGTTTTAGTGTGAGTGATGCTAGGGGCCTGCAGGTCCTACAAGTTGCCACCTCCTGGCCTGACCGCTACCCACAACTGTTCAACGGGCTGGGCCGCATGACTGGTTTTGTACACCAGCCCACTGTAAACCCATCAGTCCGCCCTGTTATCCAGCCCCTACGCCGCATTCCCCTGGCCCTCCGTGACGCGGTGGAGGCCGAACTGCATCGCCTGGTGGAGGCGGACGTCATAGAGCCGGTCAACGCCTCGCCGTGGGTGTCTAACCTGGTGATAGCCAAGAAAAGGGGGGGCGGACTGCGGCTCTGTGTCGACCTCACAGATGTCAACAAAGCCATCATCCCGGATAAGTATCCCCTACCTACGGCTGAGGAGCTTACTAGCCATTTCCACGGCTCCACTGTTTTCAGTAAGATGGACTTACGACACGGCTACCTCCAGGTCCCTCTGGCACCGGCCAGCATGGATCTCACGGCGTTTGTCACGCACGTGGGGGTTTTCAAGTTTAAACGTATGGCATTTGGTCTTTCATCAGCCCCGAGCTGTTTTCAGAAGATAATGTCACTCATACTGGCTGGTATCCAGGGTGTCTCCATCTACCTGGATGACGTGGTGGTGCATGCGCCCTCCACCGCATTGCATGACGATCGCCTGGAGCAGGTCTTTCAGCGTTTCGAACAGCATGGGGTCACACTGAACTCTGAGAAATGCATGTTCGGGGTTGAGGAGGTCGAGTTCCTGGGCTTCAGGCTTTCGAAGGAGGGCATCGCCCCAATAATGTCCCACACTGAGGCCATTCTGTCCCTGCCAGACCCGCATTCACCATCCCAACTGTCTTCCTTCCTGGGGATGGCCGCTTACTACCTCAGATTCATGCCACACTACTCTGACTCAACGGCCCCCCTCCGCCAGCTTCTCAGGAAGGATGTTCCATGGGACTGGACCCCGGCCTGCCACGAAGCCGTGTGCATCATCAAACGGCAGCTCACGTCCCCACCCACACTATCCCATTTTAGCCTGACCGCGCCCACTATGGTCACCTGCGACGCTTCCGGGGTGGCGCTAGGCGCTGTGCTCTCACAGATTCAAGAGGGGGTGGAACGCCCGGTGGCTTTCGCCTCACGGGCACTTACTCCAGCAGAACAGAAGTATTCGGTGGGGGAGAGGGAAGCCCTGGCCTGCCTGTGGGCGTGCGAACGCTGGCATGTTTACCTATACGGGAGGCCTTTCACCATCCGCACAGACCACCAAGCGCTGACGGCACTGCTGGCAACTAAAGGCTCGGGGCATAGGCCCATGAGACTGCTGCGGTGGGCTGACAGGCTGAACCAGTATAACTTCAGTCTGGAGTTTATGCCTGGGCGGGCCAACACGGTGGCCGACCTTCTGTCTAGAGCTGTGTCTGTAACGAAGGAGACGGGCGAGTTGACACCAGACACAGAGAGCGACGAAGACTGGGTCCACATCCTGCACGGCCCCCTCAGTTCAGTAGTCACTCTGGCGGAGCTGCAGCAAGCCTCAGCTACAGATGAGGCCCTCACAACTCTCCGTAACTACGTCCAGGACGGCTGGCCGGCCAAAGTGGATGACAGGTTGCTTCCCTATTACCGCTTCCGCAATGAGCTCTCCTGCTGGGGGGCAGTGTGTCTGGCCCGTGGCCACCGTGCGGTCGTTCCGGAGATTCTCAGGTCCAGAGTACTAAACATGGCGCATGAGGGGCACCTGGGGGTGGTCAAGGTGAAGCAGCGCTGCCGTGACACAGTGTGGTGGCCCCACATAGACTCTGATGTTGAGGATCTGGTACGTAACTGCGCCTGCTGCCTCCTGAGTGGGAAAACTGGT